>OU862928.1:1202500-1775058 GCA_917880885.1 Limnephilus marmoratus | reverse complement strand
GGCTGTTTTTAAAAAATCGAGTTGGCAACAACGCATGAAATTACTGTACAATGTTGCGTGACTTTATTCCGTGCATCGTTATCAAATACGTTGTTAGCAGATACCCCAGATATTTGACGAGCACGAAATTATTCTAAAAAGCACCCTCTTTATCTCCTAATTGGTGCGAATTTTCTCGGAATGATTAGCGGACCAAGAGTGCCGACGAGAGGGAGCCAAGGCTCAGGAATTTGTAAGAATGGCTTGAAGCAGCACGACACAGCAATTCCAAGCAAGTTGCAATGTATGCTTGTTGTAAACCTTACAGAAGAGAGGGAACTAATAATAATAGTACGATTGTAATATTTTTAATGCTTGTATTGTTTAGCAGGAACTTCTGCGACCGAAAACTTGAACATTTGCTTATACATTACTATCATTATTGACAGTGGGAGCATGGCCTTGCACATTTTGGTACGCGTCTGCAGTAAGGCCACACCCCCATTGCCAAGAGATGCAGAATAAATGTAAGATATTATATAAAATATATGGGAGACGCAAGAGGGACTTAAAATATGGGAGAAAATTTTTGGATTTTTTTTTAACATTAGCTTATAACTCGGGAGGCCCCCATGAGGAAAGAAAATTTCCTCAGAATATATGTCATCTTGTGTGGGGGGAATCTTTTTACGGAAAGGAAGGAGAGGAAAATCTAGGAATTAAAAGAATATGAGGGATGGGTAGGGATCAAGAGTCCAGGAGTGACAGACATATGAATCTATCACTCCGCCCGCAACGCAGTAGATGGGCAAACGCACACGCCACCAAGATTTAAACAAACCTTGCTAAGCTATCAAATGTAGCGAACCATTTGTGTAACCTAAGGCAGGGGTTTTGGTTATCCAATAAATGATCCCCGGGGCGGTGGTACCCATATTTGCCTCCAAATTACTAATAATTTTGTTGGGCTATTGTGTGTAAAATTACTTCAAGGGCGGTGAGAAGATACAGAAAGTAGATGAAATATAGATGCAATATTAGACGAGATAAAATAAAGAATGGTCAAAGACAAAGGAGATAAAGAGATACATAAATTTTGGGAAATATAGCAGATAAATGAAATATCGAAGATATACAAGATACGGGAAGTAAATAACAAAAAAAGAGCTACCAGAAAAAAACACAGAAGATGCGTAAAAAAATTAAGAAGATAAAATTACATGAAGTAATGGGAGAAAAAGATCTGCTAAATAAAACCGTCTTACACAAAACGCAACCAATGAAAAGTCGTGTTTAGAAGCAACTTTTCTGATATTTTTAACGAAATTTTCTACCTGTACTTCTTCCTAACTCGATTCCTCATTACCGGACGTACCGGAAGCTACTGATTCTTGGTCATCCAGCGCATTGGTGACCTTCCTCTGCCAAACATTGCCAGTCACTAAGAGTTTCTCTAAGTTGGAGTCTTCAGTTTGTAAAGCAATATATCCAAAGTATGTTAAAATACGTTGTGTAAGCCTAATGTGGATGCCTAGTTCTTCCAGAGTGCACACATTTGTGTGTCTGGCCGTCCATGGTATCTTGAGCACTTTTTTTACCAATACAGCTAGTTTCAGAACGAAAAAATTGACTAGAATGAGTACGAAACGACGAAGCCTGAGATCCTAGACTAGCTCAGGCATCTCGATGTCCATTAAACATCTGTGACCCCCATCATATAAGAGAGAAGAAACGATAGAAATAAGTAAAAAGATATCAGACTTCAGGGTCTTGGCTCTGAACTGGCTAAGGCTAAGGGAACTTGAAGTCCATCTTTCTTTCTTCCCCACAATAAAACAGACGAGGAGAGATGGTAAGGCTTACCAGGGTCTCTCTGAAGCAGGTAGGCAGAGAGGGGCGCGGCAGGCAGGAAGCAGGGGACCCTGGCCTTCACCAACTCGGCGATGGAAGAGTAGGACCTGGCATTTGTGGTGCCTCGTTCTCCGACCAACGCGAACCATCCTGAAAATAAAAACAAAACAACCAATTAGATCCAAATTTTTGATACATTAATAAATAACTTTCTTGTATTTTTTTACATTAGCTCCAAACGGAAGGCCTTGAGGAAAATAATTTCCTTCAGGGCCCATGATATCCTGGAGATGCTGTATGAGTCTTTTGAGGAAGAAGAGGAGGTTGAGGCAAGGAAAACGCACGATAGATCGGTAGATATCTGGAGGTCAGTATGTCTATCTCTCCTACTGATACAAGGCGATGGGTCAAGAAAGTGCGGCTGGAGAGGTCAAGGGATCTCCCTCAACCAGTCTCTCCCAATCCGGCCCCAAGACCTGGACACACCTTATCCCATGAACTACTTGGGGTGACCTATGGCAGAGGTGTTGGTTATCCAATGAATGGTTGCTCAAATTTTTTTTTTAAATGTATACATCACAAAACGGTGACTCGACAGTTGATCCCCAGTTGATCTCCCAAAATTACAATGGTTAAATTTTTTTACTTTTTTTGCATTATTTACCAATTTCAAACCTAAAATCGACTATGAATGCCTTTTAATAATAAGTTGGTACGGATATCAAACGAATTTATTTACAGTGCCGATTTTTTGTACTTATACGCTGGTATATCTTATATATAAAAATCTCAAGTCACGGTGTTCGTGGTCGCACTCCTCCGAAACGGCTTGACCGATTGTTGTGAAATTTTTTATGTGTTTTTGGTAGGTATGAGAATAGGTTTTAAAGTATATTTCATACCGCTAGGCGATTAGGGTGTCCCTATCCAGAACCAAATTTCTTTTTTTTTTATTTGGCATCAAAAAATACCTATAACCCCAAATCTTAATCCTCCCACCTCCACCCTCCTATTTATTTAATCGCGTATTTAGTCTTTCATATTTTAAACAGAACGAAATTATTTATGTTGTTGAATGACAGATGGCGCTACGTCCGCCTCATCGAACTTTCATCCACACATGCGCAAGACATTCACGAGAAGCGTCGCGTCATTTTGATATTTCATTCGGCATCATGTTCTCGCGTGGGCAAACCATCGAGCTTATTTGTGTTGGCTAAAGACGGACTGACAAAAAATATCGTACACTCAATTGCTCTTCGAAATTCATATTGATTTTCTTTATTTCATTTTCCTACTTTAGTTGATGTTTTTTGTTTTTATCGGTGGTCATCGTCTACAGCGCTCCATTCCTCTTTCTGTCTCTTACAATCCATTCGTTATTTTTTATTTAACAACCAAAATATTCACTAGAAATATTTATACGGCAGAACAACGTTTGTCGGGTCAGCTAGTACAGTTTATAGACAAGTAGTTTTATCCTTGATGCATTAGAATGAAAATATGTTTTATTTTTTTGTCATTCGGCGGTACATCCTCTCTGCACACCTCGAGGACACTTAGTGATATTTTGTGTAAGTATACCGTATTTTTCGTAAACCGACTGCATACTGTATATAAGTATGCCAGGAAGGGGCAACTGTCGAAGGATCAACTGCCACGAACTCCCACAAAATCGACCAGTATCCCGCTTTTATCATGAAACCACACCATATACATATTAAATAAAAACTCGTGTTTCATGAATGATGGAGTTTGCAGTTCAATGCATCAATAGTGCATACTGCATCATATTACAACGTATGGTATTAGTGTGCGGGGCGGCGGTCGTGGCGGGGGTCAGTGACCCGCAGAGGTCACCCGCTGCACGCTGCACGCTGCACCGGACCGCGGACCGCACCGAACTAGCGATATAATATAATGATGCATTGTGGCGCAGCCGATAGTGCAACAACACTGCATTGGAGGCTGCCATCCAGACTGATCCAGAGCGGTACATCTTCTCAATATCGCCCCGGTGGCAGTGTAAGACCACCATTCAGAAAAGAAACATTGCTTGAAATGAATTTAACGGTTCCATGACAACTCAGAATCATGCAATTTCAACACTCCTTTGAAAAGTCATTAAAAGATAAGAAAAAAAATTGAAATATAGCCCATAACGTAACCGATAGTATAACAATTTTTTTAGGTGAAAACTTCTCTAGGACCATTGTGATTTGAAACTCGATGAAACAAAAAAACGACACTAAAAAGAGTCAAACACCTACGACTATAGGACTTAAGACTCCAAGAGAATGAGTTAGACTAATCGGTCTCCTCTTTGTGCAGTGCTTCGTAGCATCCCCACTTTTGTCTACTTCGGTTTTCTGCAGATTTCACTTCTACGGCATGTGAATTGCACACAGTGAAACTTCTTTAGCACCGTTGCGATTTGAAACTCGATAAGACGGAAACGACACTAAAAAGAGACAATGATATAAATCCACAGGATTTAGCTTGCGAGAGAATGAGATAGAATGAAACCTTACTGCATTGGCCGCTTTGATTATGAGCTCACTTTTCAAGGCTCCTATCGATTGAGATTGTCTGGGTGAAGGTTTCACTTCTACACATATGTTATCTTAGGGAATGCTGTGTGAAGGGTTTTTTAAAGGAAGGAAAAAGAGGAAGTTCTGGGAAGGAAATAGGTATGAGGGGTGGGCAGGAATCTGGGAGTCAGTGTGTCTAGGAGTGACGGATGTATGAATCCACCTCTTCAACTACGGTGCAAGGCGGAAGATTCTGGCTGGAGAGGTCAAAAGACCTCCATTACATCGGCCGCCAAGATCTTGACCCCCACGAACCCGGTCACCCTCCTAAGTCACAAAACGTAGCGAACCACTTGGGGTGGCAGAGGTGTTGGTTATCCAATAAATAGTTTCCGGGGCGACGGTACCCATACCCGCCTCACAAAATACAACGAAAAGAATTCAAAGGTTTCACGACAACTCAGAATCATGCCATTTCAACATACCTTTGAAAAGTCATTAAAAGATATGAAAAAAAAATTGAAATATAGCCCATAAACTAACCTAACTTAATGTTTAACCAAATTTTTTTATAGATTTTTATCACTTTTAATGACTTTTCAGAGAAGGTGTTGAAGATGCGTGATTCTGAGATGTCCGGTAACCGAATTTAACCCCTCGGGCTAATTTTTTCGCTTTCACCAACTCAAATATAGGTGTCATAGAAATCACTGTCTTTTCCTTCCCATCACATTGAGAAATATTGTCTAAACTGTGTTAGAAAGAGAAAACACCACGCTTTATAATCAAATCTAAAAGTTTACTACAAAATAATTAAAATGTACACCTTTATGAAACCAAAATTTCCCAAAACAATTCGAAAAAATTATGAAACGTTAATTAATTATTTCCATGAAACTACAAAAAGTGAGACGATAATAACATTTATAATAAACGTGTCTAAAAAAATATTAGTGTATTTTTTTTTGTTACCGTTTTATTAATAATTTTACATGAAACTTCAAAAAGTGAGAAGATAATAACATTTATAATAAACATGTCTAAAAAAATAATAGTGTATTTTTTTTTTGTTACGGTTTTATTAATTACTAGCTGGTCCCGGCATGCGTTGCTATACCATTTAATAAAGAAATGGTTTCTCCCTGAGTGTCCTTTCCCATTCGTCCCGTTCCCCTTCCGCCTCCTCTTCTTCTCCTGCGTCCTCTTCCCCTCTCGCGTTCCCACTCCGTCACTTCCACCTTCCCTCTCCCCACTCCACTCCCCTCCCCCTTCCCCTGTCCCGCGAACCCCCCTCCCGAGCTCCCTTCCCCCCTCACACGTCCCCTTCCCCTCCCGCGTTCCCCTTCCACCTTCCCCGCGTTCCCCTTCCACCTTCCCCGCCTTCCCTCTTCCTTTTCCCGCTCCCTCGTCCCGCCAACCCTCCTCCCGCGTTCCATATATTCAATCCCAGTACATTCAGTTTTTAAACAGCCCGCGTGCAACCTTTTACAATTTTTAATCAAATTTCCATTTTTCATGTATTTTAAATTTGGTACCTAACATAGGTACCTATTTAAAATATCTAAAAATTTTGATTCGATTCAGACTATTAGGGGAGTACTTTAAATAAATTTATTAAAGATTTTCAAAAATAGAATCCTGATTGAACAATCAATGTTTTGCAAAATGTCATTCTCAAACACGCGAACTGTCAAACGTGCTCATGTTTTCTGAAATTATCCAATTTTCTGCCCAATTTTGTTAATTTTTCTCTCCGTAAGAACCATCCTCGTACTTCAAGGAATATTCTAAAAAAAGAATTAGCGAAATCGGTTCAGCTGATCTCGAGATTTGCGCTTACCAACACATTTAGCGATTCATTTTTATATTATAGATTTTACATGAAACTACAAAAAGTGAGAAGATAATAACATTTATAATAAACATGTCTAAAAAAATATTAGTGTATTTTTTTTTTTGTTACGGTTTTATTAATTATTTTACATGAAACTACAAAAAAGTGAGAAGATAATAACATTTATAATACACATGTCTAAAAAAATATTAGTGTATTTTTTTTTTGTTACGGTTTTATTAATTATTTTACATGAAACTACAAAAAGTGAGAAGATAATAACATTTATAATAAACATGTCTAATAAAATATTAGTGTATTTTTTTTTGTTACCGTTTTATTAATTATTTTATATGAAACTAAAAAAAGTGAGAAGATAATAACATTTATAATAAACATGTCTAAAAAAATATTAGTGTATTTTTTTTTTTTGTTACGGTTTTATTAATTATTTTACATGAAACTACAAAAAGTGAGAAGATAATTACATTTATAACAAACATGTCTAAAAAAATATTAGTGTATTTTTTTTGTTACGGTTTTTTTAATTATTTTACATGAAACTACAAAAAGTGAGAAGATAATAACATTTATAATAAACATGTCTAAAAAAATATTAGTGTATTTTTTTTTCGTTACCAGTTAGATAAAACGTAAGGTAAGCCAATTTTACAAAATAGAAGAGATTTTTAACGAAGGACTTGAAAAGACTCAGATTAATTGAAGGAGGAAACACGAATGCCGGCAGCTTGTTGTTTTGCGCACGCGTGTAATATTACAACAACCAGTTAGAGAAACCGCTCGTTTTCATGGTGCTGATATCAACTGGGAACTGGTGTTCCGCTCTTGTAGCCGCAGGGGATCAATGCTACTAGTTCCTTCGAGCAGGTTCCATTTTAAAACCTGTTAAACAGACTCGACTTGTACATTAGATAAGCCAGTATTGATCTATTAGCCATAGATTATTATCCTGACAGACCGTATTTTGCATAGAGCATTCTAGATATATTCCTATTATCTTAAACAGATTCCAATCTTTAGAGTAAAGGCGTCAGGTGGGAATGCCGTTCTTGTTCTACCGGTATTTCAACGGGAGACGCTTCGAGGAACTAGCGTCATTGATCCTTCCGGCACCGGTGCATAGTCAGGAAATTCGCAAAACGCGCGCCCAACATTTTTTGTACACGGTTAACATTCGTCACTTGAGTTCAACAGCTCGGCTGTGAAACGAATTGGCGACCTCTTTTCCTCCCTCCTACGACAAGGGTCTATTCAAGATCCATCTTCATTCCTTTATCTCCTCAAAAAGCCCTCCACACAGCACCCCCAAAGTTGAAGATGGGTCTATTCAAGTCCCATTTTCATTACTTTATCTCCTCAAAAAGCCCTCCACACAGCACCCCCAAAGTTGACACAGGCTCTGAGGGAAATTACTTTCCTCAGGGCCTATGTCATGTCAATCACTTGAGAATATCGCAGAAGAGTCCCATATGCTCCCAAGCCAGATGAACTAATGCATATTGGTACGTTGTGAGGCTGAAGGATCTGGGGAGGGGAAGGAAATGGGGAAGAGGAAGGCGGAAAATGAATAATTATACCTGGCTAAAGCTATTTTAAGCATTCTAAATGGTGGTCTTTCACCAATTATGATATTATAGTGGGTTTTTACATTAGCTCCACGTAGAAGACCATAAGGAAAATAATTTCACTCAGGACCTGTGTCATCTTTGATGATGCTGTGTGGAGGGTTTTTTTAAGAAGACGAAATTCTGTGAATGAAAAGGATATGAGGAGTGGTTAGGAATCTGGGAATCAGTGTGTCCATGAGTGACGGATGTACGAATCCATCCCTCCCAATGCGATGAGTCGAGAGTCCGGCTGAATATGTCAAAGGTCTCCCTCAATCAGTCTCTCCCGATCCGGCCGCCACGCAGTCGGAGGGCAGACGCATCTGCCGCCAATATCTAGGCAAACCTAACCCCATGCCCCCTCACGACCTATGACAAAGGTATTGGTTATCCAAATGGTTCCCGGGGCGACAGTATACATATCTTCTTCTTTGTGTGCCGTATCAGGTCCCCCCGACGTTGGCGATCACTCTTGAAAATGTCTCTATGTTTTGCGCTGCCCGGAATAGCTCCTCCACACTTCTAATGCCGGTACACTCTCGTATGTTTCGCAGCCAAGACATTTGTCTTCTACCAGGCCCTCGGCGACCCTCTGTCTTGCCTTTCAATGTTAAATGGAGCAAGTGATACTTCTCCCCTCGAAGTATATGACCCAGATATGAAATTTTCAGGATTTTTATTAATCTAAGCAGTTCTCTATCTGCTCTAGCCCGCCTGAGAATTTCTGTGTTGGTGATCATGTCGGTCCATGGGACCTTGAGCTACATATCCGCCTCCCAATTTGCATTTTCGATTTTTGACGATTTACAGCTGAGAATTTTTATTGAATCTTACAATTCGTAAAACTTTTACATTAATTTGATGTCAAGTGGGGCTCTAAGAGTTTTGGAGACTGAAGAAGAATTTCACTTGTTTAAAAATATTTTTTCAGTGGGCGTAAATATCGGACCCTCGTCCCACGTGGTCGCCATTGACTTCAGCGCCTCAGCCCAATATAATATATATGTACCAGCCATTCTACAAGACACCATTAAAAACTGAAGTTTCTGAATAACTAGCTGACCGCATAACCGCTAACACGCGTTGATGTGGCTAACGAAACACAACGCCATCTACTCGATGGTTACCCAACCTTTTAACTCACACCGCCATCAGTTAATTTGCATACAAATCAAATCCACACCGTCCGTTTGCCAGCCCGCTCGTCCACCACATACAGACATTCTCATATTTCAACCAATTTACACAATTGACAAATTATATGACTAAACCTTCCCCGTGAATCATTTATCTATTGGTGAAAAGTGAGTGCCAGTGGCGGCTCGTGACTTTTGATTGTGCTAGGGTGCTAATATTAAAAAATGGCATCATGGATGTTATCATATGCGGAAAAAAAATATATATATATTTTTTTTTTTTTAAATCGGTGTTTTGTATGAAGATTTTTCAGGAAATCGGTGCGGCACACCGCCAAACTGAAACTTCCTGAAATTTTTTGTACAAAAAACTGATTTAAAAAAAAATAAACAAAAATTTTTTTTCGTCTACAACAACATCAATAATGCCATTTTTTAATATCAGCACTCTAGCACACCCAAAAGTCACGAGCCGCCACTACTGAAAATCCGTTGAGTAGTTTTTGAGTTTATCGCGAACAGACAGACAGACACGGCAGAGGAATTTAATTTATAATATGTAGAGATATCATGGATTTCAAAATCCACTCTCCTAACTGAGGTTGTACTAGCTTTTACCCGCGGCATCGCTCGCCTGGCATTAGGAAGAAATTACAGTACGTAAATTTTTCCCAAGTGAATTAAATGTTTTTCCGGGATGAGGTAAGTAGCCTATGTCACTTCCCGGTCTTCCAGCTATCCCAGACCCTAACATAGGCCCTGAAAAAAGTATTTCCTTCGGAGCCTCTGTCCTCTTTGGATGCTGATGCTGTGTGGAGGGCCTTTTTAGGAGAGGAAGGAGTGAAGGTGGTTCTTGAATAGTCCCTTGATTCCAACAGATCCATTAAGGCGGTACACAATCTTAATTATTTTTTGTACGCTCAAAACTTACATTTTAATCATTTCCGGCGAATCCGTAACTAAAATAACTTTTTTATTGCCATGCCGCACAAGAAATGCGAATTATTTATATACTAGATTAATAAAAACAGTACCTTACCATTATTATATTTTACGTAGAACGATTTGAAAACTATATAACCCGTTTTTCAACTATAAAGTTAGCGGTAAGCACCAGATTTTATTTTTCTAGACGATGAATTAATAATTTCGGGAGTGCAACATGTGTTTACATTTTTAATATTTGTAGCACGTTCTTCAGAATTAATTAAAATCAACGCTGCAGAAAGGTCGAATCTCCAGGCCTGCTAGGGTGAATTCGACCGTACGTTCGTGCAATACGCCGTGCCGCGGCGTATATTTGTTTACACGCTTTCTTCACTTACGTCGTTAAGATTCCCACATTATTTATCTTCTTCCTCTTTTCTTTGATACGGCAAATTCGACAGTAGGTTCGTCCAGAGCATGGGTCGCGAGTCGCAATTTGTATACAGGGTTTCTTTACTTACGTCGTTAAGATTCTGAATATATTTTAGGGTATATTGTCATCTTAACATTGGGTTCACAGATTCCGCAATCATGTTTGTGGCGATTTGGGCCACAGACGTTTACCAATATAAATAAATGCATTCCACAATACCAAATAGGAAAATGTTATAAACGTCACCATTCAGTCTCATGGCTTACGCCAAAGCACGATGTCCCAGCACGATGAACCTTGGTCTCCGAGAGGAACTTGTCACACACACCACAATGTACTGCATTGTAGGATGTGAGGGTGTGTGTGTGTGTGTGTGTGTATGTGTGTTGCCCCATCAACTATGCAAATAATCCACGCATCAAACGAGAACATTGCTAAATTAATTCCAAGCGTAAATAACGAGCATCGACGTTTTTATGTGGTGACCACATTCCACTCATTCGGGAAACTAAATTTAGTTGGGCCTAGTGATGTTCAATATTCCTCGAACATAAAATAAATTTCCCAAAGTCGGGAATTTAAATTAAGCACACCAAATCACCAAGGTTTCATCGCAATCGGACGAATGTAGGAAATAATTTCATAACGCCAGAGCTCACTGTTATAATACAGAAACCATCGCGAGCACGCGCACATCAAATCACCAAAGTTTGATGAATTCCCCAAAGTCGGGAATTTAAATAAAGCATAAAAAAACACCAAGGTTTCATCGTCATCGGATGAATACAGGAAATAATTTCATAACGCCAGAGCTCACTGTGATAATATAGAAACCATCGCGAGCGCGCGCACATCAAATCCCCAAAGTTTGATGAATTCCCCAAAGTCGGGAATTTAAATAAAGCATAAAAAATCACCAAGGTTTCATCGTTATCGGATGAATACAGGAAATAATTTCATAACGCCAGAGCTCACTGTTATAATACAGAAACCATCGCGAGCACGCGCATATCAAATCCCCAAAGTTTCATCGCAATCGGATGAATAGTATAGGAAAGCATAAGAGACAAACAAAAAAACATTATTTCTGATATATTAGGATAGCTGAAGTCCCCGGCGATGCCCGGGCGCGTATTTCCAAAACCTATACCGGTTCAGTCACTTTACGTTTTCAATATCAAAATTTAAATATTTAGAAATAAAATTATTAATTTCTAATATGCCCATTGGAAAGATATTTTATCGAGATTTTATAACAATTTTTGTTTTAGCAAAGTGTTAAAAAATTTACAATATAGAAGTGTATTTACAATATGAAATTTCTAAAACGGAATAATATAAAATTAAAAAATTTTGAAATAAAATTATTAATTTCAAATATACGCATCAGAAAGATTATTTTATCTAGATTTTAGAACAATTCTTGTTTTTGCAATGTGATAAAAAATAACCAATATAGAGATATGATTTTAGATTTTCACGGCCAAAAATTTTATGGTTATTTCCTTTTGGGGTATTATGCCGTGTTGCGCTACCTCCTCCTTTAGCCAACGTTTCGGACAGCGTTACAGTGTCCATCATCAGGGCAGATGTGACGTCTGCCCTGATGATGGACACTGTAACGCTGTCCGAAACGTTGGCTAAAGGAGGAGGTAGCGCAACACGGCATAATACCCCAAAAGGAAATAACCAACCAATATAGAGGTATATTTAAAATGTAAATTGTCGCTACAGCGACTGAATCGGTATAGGTTTTGGAAATACGCTGCCCGGGTTTTACACAGAGTTTTTGAAATCATATATAGACAGTGCCTTCCTCTTGTTTTGAAGGTCGCGTGCGTAAAATTTTATCAACCTCAGCATAAAACTGTAGATTTGCATACAAATCAAATCCACACCGCCCGCTCGTCCACCACAATATATTATATATTTCAACCAATTTACACAAAAACCTTGATATATAATTTTGATTAATTTGTGTATTTCACAATTTATTTATTTGAAATAATATATATTATATTTGCGGCACGTTCCAGAGTTGAAGGTACTCTCAGTATCGCCCTGATGAAGACCACCATTCAGAATTGAAAGATTGCTTGAAATGGCCTCTGTCGTGTTTGGTGACCAGATCTGAATAGCCAGGTACTTCCCAATCTTCCTCTTCCCTATCTCCTTCCCCCCACTACCTTCAGCCTCACAACATACCCCGATTGGGGATGCCATAGTCCCACTGGCTCCAGACGGGAGCAGTTGGGACTCTTGTGCGGTATTCGTGTAAAAAAAAAAAATATACATATATATAATGTACCTAAACCTTCCTCATGAATCACTCTATCTATTGGTGAAAACCGCATGAAAATTCGTTCAGTAGTTTTTGAGTTTATCGCCAACGGACAGACAAACAGACGCGGCGGAGGACTTTAATTTATGATATGTAGAGATTGTCTTTGGGGGCATACATTAATTACTTGAGCTCAAAAGGGGGAGAGAGGGTCCAGCAAACTCTCATATTACTTGAAAAGAATAATGTACGAAGTGGCCCAAATTTATTTCACCAAGGGGGGGGGGGGGTCTAGATTGGAAGAAAAACTGCCCACGTAATTAATGTATGCCCCCTTTGTATCATATACTGATCATGTAAAAACCCACCAGGGCGTTGAAAATTAATAAATAAATATTATTTTTAAATTATTTAATTGTGGATTAACACAATTCAATGGAATTGGCTTTTGCGCACGCCTGTATTTGAACCCGCGACCTTCGGACTGCTAGTCGAGAGCCTTACCCTTCGACCACGGAGGGTAAGGCTATTGTAGTAAAATGAAATAGTCCCATTTAGCTCGGAAGTGTGGTCGGCCGACAAAAGGCCATTGCCCCCCAATCACGCAGCTCGTTTTGACGCTAGATATAGTTTTTCTCCTGAGAGAAAATCTCCATTGCGTGTTGTTGCAGTATGCAGATTTGACTGCTTCTTGATTGCTTGAAAGCAAAATGCACCCATGGATTCATTAGAAAGTTGTACATAACATACATACATAAACCTATTGATAACACGTAGATTGTAGATCGTTGGACAGGCTCAATGCTCAAGTGGTTAAAACAGAGATATAAATATAAACAAGGATGTGTCATCGGACGTTATCAAAAGCAGTGCGTCTGAACGGTTGAAATTAAGAACCCGACTTCAAATATGTCTCTGAAGCCGGGCCGAAGTTTATTAAAAAGCTACTTTTGTAATAGGACCGAATTCAAGCAAGTAGCCAATAATGCCAAAAGATGGCGCCACTTACGTTAACAGCTAGCGTGAAGAACACCGGCTAGCAGGCGTAAGGATTATTGGATTTGTAATTTCGTGAATCTTTCCGGGTATGGAGAGATTGATGATAATGAGAATATTATTGTAACTGGCATCAGTTGTAAATAATAATACCACGCAATAACATATTTCGATTATATATGACGTCATTGCTTGTCGTAGTTACTTTGTCCCGGTGACTAGCTGTCACTGGATGCAAGTAGCCAGTTCCTATCGGATTTATAAAATGGTCACCCACACTCAAACTGGACGAAGCCGAACCAAAAACCGCCCACAGGGCCTAGCAGAAAAAACCTGCGGAGCGGGTTAATTGATTAGTGTGAAACCGCAAGTGCAAGTGTCGCTAACATCGTGCAGCAGTATTAATCGCATCTTCGTAAAGCTGCTGGAATTGTTTCTATCTATACATCAAACGCATAACTTTCATTGCATAACCCAGAGGTTCCCAAAGTGGATGCCGCTGCTCCCTGGGGTGCCGCGGACAGAGATCAGGGGTGCCGCCAGGCGCCCCTGATGTCTCTACTAAAAATCAAAATTGACATGAACGAATACAAACATTTTATGGAATGGAAAATCACCCAGATCCATTCCGTGCTCAAGCTCCCCAAGATTTTACTATGCAGGAAAAAGAAAATCTAATTAACCTCTCGAGCAACAGCAGCCTAAACAGAAAATACGCTTGTTCGATTTGACGGAGTTTTGGATATCAGTCAAAAATCCTGATTCTAAATGCAAAAGCTGTAAGGGTCCCCATTTCCTTTGCTACTTCATATCTGTGCGAAGCTGGATTTTCAGCGGTTGCGGTTATAAAGATCAAATATCGCTCGAAAATAAATGTGGAAAAAGAAATTAGAGTAGCTGTATCAAGCCTTATTCCCCGGTTTGAAAAATTGTGCAGCGAGCTGCAGGCTCCACCGTCGCACAACTACGGTTTTTGTAATTATATTTGCATTTTCTTTGTAAGTTTTCCTACCAATAAATGTACTTATTCATTTTAAATGCGGGTTGTATTATTGAGTGGAGTAGGTAAAAAATTGGTCTGTCCTGGGGGGGGGGGGGTGAGAGAATTGTTCTCTTCTTGGGGGGGGGGGGGGGAATCGGTCCCGGGGCTACCACAGATAGACATTTTATGACCGGGGTGCCGTGAGAAAATTCAAATTTTCTAAGGGTGCCGTGACTTGGAAAAGTTTGGGAACCCCTGGCATAACCCGTTGTTGCATCCAAAACTGCTTACGAATTATAGCTTCAGATGCACTTGTAATGGACTGTAAATACCTACTTAAAAAAAAACAAGACGAAATAGTGTTTGTTGGAATTGAATGATAGTAAGTGAAGGAAAAACAAGGGATGCAATGAAAAAGGAATGACCGACCATTTACATTTCTGCAAAGGAGCTCACGACACAATCCCAATATATTTGTATATAGTTCCACCGCGACAACTCACAAAAACGAATGAGTTCAAAATTATGTACTTCCGAGATGGTCAAATTCCTTCCTTTAGTTAAAAAAGAGATTGTGTGCAAGAAAAACGTCAATAACTTGTTTCCAAGGTAAGTTCCAAATGTTCATCTGTTTTTAAAAAATGCAATCGTTGCACGAATTGAAGTTAGGTTTAAAAGTCTGATGCATCTCCGGCATTTACTAGTCGTTAAATTTTCTATCCCAAAATTTGTAGAATTTGAAAAAAAATCATAAATATCTACATACACACAGGTATATATTATATTATCTTATCTTATCTTTCTAAATGACTAAGAAACGTATATTGTATATAAACATAAAATATTCAGTTCATAAGATAAAGTCCCGTTCAATTAAAAATCGACATGTCATAATACAGACATGTGCCCGGTGAGGTGGTCAACTTCCTAACAAACACTGTGTTGTAAATAAATAAATATAAATGATTAGATTAGTTCTAATAGTGGTGTGTCTGCTGTCAACAGGTAAGCAAATGTAATTACAATTTTTTTAAATAAATTATTATTTGTCATCCATTTAAAAAATTTCAAATTAGAAAAACCATTTCATTCATTATCTTGTCTTTCCTTGTTGTTATCAATGTAATGTAACATCGATAATTATCTTGTTGTAAATGTTTTTGAATTATATTTTCTTTTTTGGGAAGGGACATTTTTTTTTATACAATTTAAACTGCTTGATTTGAGATTTCACGGAGCGATTCCATATGGAATCAGCTGTCAAATTTGTGTGATTTTCTACGACTATCAATTACTTTTTCTGTGGGTGACGTGGTCCAATGTCATATGTCAGCTGTCGCGTATTGTAGGTTAGAGCCTTTAAAGCACGAATTACTGTAAGTGTAACATGATTATTTATTCATTTAATGTATGTTTTAAGTTGTTTGGGAGGAATGTAGATCCCGCTAATGTGGGGGATATTAATAAAAATGCACTTTCTAGATGAGAAAAGTGTGGAAAAGTTGAATAAAAAAGAAATTAAGGCGCGCTTGGCAAATTGAGGGAGATACAGCCGTTTAAAGTATGAATAAATTGACACTTCGTGAACCGAAACTGTCAGCCATTTTGAAAACTAAATATTACCTTAAAGTTGGTAGCACTCGTAATCGTCCTCTAAATCTGTTACAATGTAACATGGTTTGTGCCCCTTTATAACGCCTACTCGCGTCAACGCAAGAAAAACATCCCAGTTTTCAAGTAGTTTAGCGGCTACGCCAGGTTTGTGTAACATGGTTTGTGAACATTATTAATTCTTTTTTTTCATAATTACGTGTATATCACACGAAGTTAGCTACAATCGTATCAACCTTCGTAAAGCAAGTCTGAGATACCAACATAATAGTAACAAAATGGCGTAGTATAAGTTCACGAAGTGTCATTTTATTCATTCTTTAAACGGCTGCATATCCCTCAATTTTGCCAAGCACGCCTTAATTTCTTTTTTATTTAACTTTTCCACACTTTTCTCATCTAGAAAGTGCATTTTTATTAAAATCCCCCACATTGGCGGGATCTGCATTTCACCCAGTTGTTTAATTATTATGGATTTTTTGTTTACTATGGATTTGACATTTGGGAAGTTTCGTTTCAATCTAAATACGCATGAATTACTTAGTTGGCCCAGAGAAACTATTTTGTGTAAATGTGAAATGGTATACAACTTTATACGTACATTAAATGAATAAATAAATTGACCGGTCAGTGGTTGAGTAAACATCGCGTTTGGGTCCCACCCAGACGTTACGTTCCGTGTTCGATTCCTTGGCTGGCTTTTTTATATGAATACCTCACTAGAGTCTCAGCTGCTCCCGTCTGGAGCCAGTGAGTCTATTGCATCCCCCAATTGGGGTACATTGTGAGGCTGAAGGTAGTGGCGAAGGGAAGGAGTAGGGAAGTACCTGGCTATTCAGATCTGGTCACCAAACACGGCTGAAGCCATTTCAAGCAACGTTTCAATTCTGAATGATGGTCTTACACCAGGGCGATACTGAGAATATCTTCCACTCTGGAACGTGCCGCAAGTGTACTAAGTACATATTATTTTAAATGAATTAATTATGAAAAAACAAAAATTAATCAAAATTTACTTGACACGCCGGGATTCGATCCCGCGACCTTCGGATTGCGAGTCAAAAGCCTTACCGCTACACCCTTGAATATTTTCGGCTTACTGTGGTGGTAGTAGGAGATTTTCAAATATTGTCGGGTTATTCGTAACCTGGGAATGATTGTCTTTCTTTAAAACAATCTTGTATACTTACAGTATTTCATGTTTCAAACTAGTTAAAATCGACGACAGTTGACATCATCCATAGAAAAAGCAATTGAAAGTCATAGAAAATTACACAAATTTGGTAGCCATCTTTTCCGTATCCACAAAAGAATTGAATACCTAAAAATAAAAAAAATACCTAAAGATAAAAATAAAATGCATTCCCTCAGCCTCCACTTTTGACGATGACGACGAAGAGAGAGAAGTCTCGTTCATTGACGGAGGATATTTTATGGACATTGACGAAGCACCATGGAGCGCCTCCATCCAGATGCTCTTGGAGGACCACGGGGAGGCAACCGTACCCCTCTGTTATGGGGCCATTGTCTCCCCCACAGTTATTGTCACGGCCGCGCAGTGCATTGCTGAGTAAGTCATGTTATATTTATTATTAGGCTAGCATTACACTCGTAAGTTTTTTTCCCGTAAATCGCTCACGCGAGCGATTTATGGCCAAATTACTAATGTAAACGACGCCAAAAGTCACTTAACGTAATTTATAGCAAGTTACAGAAGCTGTTCTTTCGTGAGTTTTTGATAGCTATATTCGCGTCCGCGTGAACTTCCAGCCTTCTCACAGCTTATAAAATCACTTTGATAAGCTGAGAGACTTGCCGCAAGAAATTGTACCAAAGTGTGCCATTGCGAGATGTCAAAAATTTAAAGACAGTTGTTTTCGTAGGATTTTTCTCCTATAATAGTACTTATTTACACATATTTAAGTTTTCTGAAAATGAGCATCCTTCTGTTCAATTTCGGTCCAATCCTTTCAAATATCACTGTTTCTGTTTTAACATTACGTATTTGAATTCGAAGTCGGTTGTTGTCAGGTATATGTATTCGGATAAAATTTAAAAAAAACTCCATTAATTTCCACCTTTGACGGCACAAAAGCGCGAGGAGAATTGTTAAATTAAAGCCAAATTCTATTTTAACACTTTATTTGGGCCTCTTCGCCTTTATTGATAAAATCGCGAAAATTTGACAGTAGCAGGATCGTTGTTGACAGGAAGTCATCTTACCGCAAATAAATTTACATAATATGTTAACGGTCACATGAGCATTTACACAGGTTGAACTTCCGAACAATATCCGTGAGCATTAATTATCACAAGTCGGATACACATACGGAGTAAACGCTCCTGTGAGTAATTGTCAAAAACTTACGTTAAGTAGTAAATTTTACTTATGAGTATGAGTGTAAAGCTAGCCATAAAAATACCTCAAACTTTTTTATTATTATATTTTATTATTATATTTTATTATTATATTTTATTATTATTTATTGAGTGCTTATATTAAAATTTGATATGTTAACTAATATCTATAAGATTTAAGATTACGTTCACTGATTATAAAATAATAAAAAATGTGTAGTACGCATAACAAAGTTTTTTTAATTACATTAATTCTTCATTCAGTCTTCAGATTTTCAGGCATTTTATCAATCGTAAGAAGTTCTGTGACTCATTTTTTTTTTTAGATTTTTTTATTTCATGGTTCATCTTAATTTTATTTGAATCATTTTCTAGCTTTGCTCCAAAGATTTTCTGATCAAGCACATGTCCAATTAATCAATTATTTGTGTTTGTTTCCATAGCCATCCAGTAAGCAATTACCGCGTAAGGGTTGGATCTTGGTTCAGTTCTTCTGGAGGGCAATTCCTCGAACCTAAATGGCTGTTGATCCACGAGGAGTACAACCCGCGCTTTCACACCAACGACATTGGACTGATATTCTTTGATACTCTAATCACCATTGATATGGCAAAGCCAGTGCCTCTTCCGCTTCAAGGAGATGAGATCGAAGTTGGTGAAGATGTCACCGCCATAGGTTGGAAACTGATTAGGCAGCCTGGGGTAACTATATACTTACTTTTATGTCAAAACTAGTGAAACCACCACAATTTAACCTAATTTCGTGATGTACAAAATGGGCCAAGAATCAATTGACTGAATTTTCAAGTGTGACTCCAAAAGTAACAATCGTACCTACATATTGATGAGTAGAAAAAGTAAGTTGATTATGAAGTCGTAGAAGTATACGAAATTATTTTTTTACTTTTTAGTGCATTTTTTGAAGTAGTTTTTTGTTTTGTTAAAATTTTTGTTTATTGTTTGATTTTTAGTGAATCTGAAGTACACTAACTAATTTGTCTGAATATGGGTAGACCTACTAAACGTGCTGCTCATATGAGACAGAGATAATTTGACCATAACGATGTGAGGGTCAAATTAAGAGATTCGGCCGAGTTTCGTCAATTTGCTCCTAAGAATTGAAGAGTTCCGTTATTTTGTCATGGATCCGATAATCAGAACCTAACCAAACTCTCATCAAACTACCCTTGAAGTACGTCCTTTCCAATAAAAAAAAGAATCATCGAAATCGGTTGCCGTGATATTGAGTTATTCGTCCATTTGTCGCGCACATACTTAATGCAAATTTAAGACTAATATGGTTTTCTATTTGAAACTGGACCAAATTAAAATGGGACCACACGGGAAGCACCAGCTTTCAAACAAAAAAAGAATCATCAATATCGGTTCACCCAGTCGAAAGTTCTGAGGTAACAAACATAAAAAAATAAAATAAAAATAAATAAATAAAAAAATACAGTCGAATTGAGAACCTCCTCCTTTTTGAAGTCGTTTAAAAAGTTGAACAACTCGTCAAATATTTTAAGCTAATTTTCACGTTCTGTGTAAGTTCTGTTATTGTACCATTATAGGCCAGTTGCTTCACACAATTAAAATAATCTCAGAACCTGAATAGAACTTTCACAAAACGCGAAACTAAACGTAAAATATTTGAAGAATTGTTCAAATTTTTTTAAACAACCCATCCTTATACTTGGAGCAGGTGGACGAGCTGGTGTATTTGGGAAGTATGTTTACGAGAGATGGGAAGGCTGATAGAGATATCGAAAGAAGGGTAAATGCAGGTAACTCCATTAATGGAGGACTGAACACCGTTGGCGCCAACAAAAAACTGTCCAAAGAAGCGAAGCTAGCCGTCCACAATAGAGTGCTGGTACCTACCCTGATGAATGGCAGTGAGGCATGGAACTGACTGAAGCAGATGAAAGTAGACCGAATGTTGTAGAAATGAGATCCCTGAGGCGTATGTGTGGTAAAACCATGTATGATCGTGTGAGAAAGGTGAAGATCCGCAAATAATGCAAGGCTGATAAGCGTAATGAGTAAGATTAAGAAAGGGACCCTTAAATGGTTTGGGCATGTAGAGTGAATGAACGAAGAAAGTAGTATAAGAAGAATATATGACGCAAATGTGAATGGTAGAACTCGGGGACACCCGAGGAAGACATGGCACGATCAAGTGAATCAGATACTTGAGACGGGCAAGAGTCAGAATAATAGAAGAGTATGTATGAATGTTAATAAGGCAAAGAGTGCGTGCCAAGACCGAGTTGTTTGGCGGTCCGTCCTCTCTGCCTACCCCTGCGGTGAAACGGCGTTATTGGTAGTTTGTTAGTCATGTATTCCATGAAGAAGAAAACACAAAAAGCCGATTTCCTTTCCTTTTTTAACGTTGAACTAACTCCCTATGATTTAGTTAGACCACGGACCGTTACCGATCTTACCAACTAACGTGACCTTACCAAAACCATTTAAAATTGAATTTTGGTCTTTTATAAAACTGTGTGCACCTTTTTTCAACATAATCCTTAACTTTTGTTGATTTTATTTTTCATTCTTCCAGGATACTGAGGACAATGAGGTCATCTTCAACGAAGAGCTCCAGGAAGTGGAAGCAATTACCATGGAAGTTGGGCTGTGCCAAGTTCCCGACACAGAAATAGTTGATGCGGATGTGATCTGCGCCGGTGACCCCGAGGAAGACCTGGACACCTGCTTCGCATACACTGGAGGTGCTCTCATGAACGAGGAAGGTGTCATGGTTGGCATCTTCTCGTGGAGTCTAGGATGCAAAGATTCAGCACCTGGAGTCTACACCAAGGTGTCCAGTCACATCGACTGGCTTACTGACCTACTGAATATCACATGGATCAACACGAGCAGCCTTGCCAAACTGCAACTATGGAACAGCTGATGAATAACAAAACATAGTATAAAGCAAAGTCGCTCCCGCTGTCGTACGCTTAGATCTGTTAAACTATGCAACGGATTTTTATGCGGTTTTCACCAATAGAGTGATTCTTGAGGAAGGTTTAGGTATAATTTGTCAAGGTTTTGTGTAAATTGATTGAAATATATAATATATAAAGGGAGCGGGCTGGCAAGCGGGCGTTGCGAATTTGATATGTATGCAAATTAACAGATGTCGTTGGTTATAAAGGTTGGTTAATGGCGTTGTCAGTAGATGGCGTTGTGTTTCATTAGCCACAGCAACATGTGGCCGGGTCTGCTATTTTCTGATAAACCGTGTTCCACGCTAAAACCGCAAAATTTTGGGGTGATTGATATTCATAAAAACTTGGCAAAAATTTTTTCACTTTTTCAAACTAAAAAGCAACACTAAAAAGACACACACAAATACATCTACATGATTTAGTCTGCAGGAGAATGAGATAGTATGAACGGTCTCCTCTTTGTGCGGTGCTTCGTAGCCTTCCCACTGTTGTCTACCTTAGTTTTCTGAAGGTTTCACTTCTACCGCCTACGATTTGCACACTCTGATTTTTTTTGTTCATTAGTGTCAAAATAAAAAAAGGTACGATAATTTTTATTTATGCAATCTATCTACAGCGTTCGTAAAAACAAAGCTTTATATTAATAACTATTTCTCCGCGCTCAAGTTTGAATTTACATACTATTATTTGTTTATCTTTTCATTCATTTAAGATACCTATACTTTTGTATAAATCCAGCTAACCCATTAAAATAAATTTTGCACCGGTGTTCTCAAATTATAATTTTATAGAGGAACTTCCTTATTCTTATTCTTGCGCTAATAACATTAAAAAGAGAATATAATATGTATAAAATGTACAGAATCTAATATCCATGTAAAAAAATTCTCAAACTGCTTCAACACGCAGCAATAACTTACTTCTTGTTACCTGTTTGTACATATATCTACAGAGTTGTGTTTGTTTTTAAAGTTATCAGTGACAACCCTGGCAAAGCCAAAAAAGATTATTTTTAAATATGTACGAAATGTGTAGAATATATAATATCCATCCAAAAAATCGTCAATTGCTTCGACTCGCAGCAATAACTAACTTCTATGTTAATAGCTATTACTACGTTTATCTGCAAAGTTATGTTTGTTGTTTGGTTTTTAAAGTTCTATCGACAATCCTGGCAAAACCAAAAGAGTATTTTTAAATGTTAAGTACAAATCTACAAGTTGTAAATCTCTAACTTTAAGTCACAGTTATAAATATGTAAGTCGTTAAGTCAGAAGCAATAAGTCTTACTCGTTAGTCACTAGCTGTAAGTTTTAGATGTAAGTCACTAGTTATAATAATTATAAATCTTAGTTGTAAATCAAATAATATATTCATTTTGTTATACTTATTTACAAAAACCCTTTTTAGCAATAATTACTTTTATATCTTCCTGAAGCTTTCCAGTCTTCTAATGACCTTATTCTCAAGAAGAATTCAGTCATCTGCAAAAAGTAAAAAACGGACGAATTTGATTTTTTTCCGAATATTGTTTATAAAGATTAAAAACAACAAGGGTGCCAAGTGGGTCCCTGCGGTATACCAGAGTTTTTAAGATACGCATTAGAGTTAAATTCGCCATAGTAGACGAATTGTTCCCTTCGTTCATATAGTTACCAAAGAGTTTCAGTAAGTATTCAGAAAAATATATTTATTTGTACAGCGCCCTTGGGGTGACTTTTCACAAAAACGGCGCTATGTAAAACAGCTAATTATTATTATTAAACAATAATTGGAATATGTTTCCAAAATCACGACACAAAAACCCTAGAAAATCTTAATAAAATTGATCATAAATATATTACCGGTCACGCCAGACCGACCAGCAAAGTATCAAAAGACGTATATTTTATATCGCAGTCTGATGACCAACTGGCGTATCTCATAAATTGGCAAATTGAGTTATTCCCATATTATTGCTTCACGCGGTTGCCTTCAAATTGTGGCGAAGTGATATATCTGTAAGGGGGTATTTTACCATCCTGCTCAAAGATTATCCATACGATAAAATACATTTTCAATTAATTAAACATGATTTGTATTTTTTTATGTTTTAGTTTACTATTCGGTACTCGAACCTATGAATGGTGGCTATATATATAGGATAAGTTAGCCGAGTTTTTTTTAACTGTTGCGAGTATTTTTGTTTATTTATCGTATGGAAACGCTATCAAGGGGATGGTGAAATACCCCCTAAGTATTGTTGAACCAGATATACAGACACTAATTTTGATACCACTAACAGCCATAAGTCAAGATACGCCTGTTAGTGGTGTACGTATTTCGGTTAGGTACACCATACAACGAGGAGATTTAAGGCTTGGTATAAGCGCTCAAAAAGAAGAAGGGGAGATGTGTAAATATGAATGTTAGAGGGAGCGCGTTATTATTAAAAACGATAATATTTAAGCGACAATTTTGAAAACGACTCCTTTAAAATAGAGCAAGAATCTCGTGGGAAATTGGGAAACGTCTTAAATAACATTTTAAGAAACACTGCGATTTTTTTTTCAAATAACAGAAAAAAAGTGTTTATAATAATTTTTGGAGGGAATTTCATATAATTACCGTTTAATTATATGAATTTACCGTATATTATTTGTTTATGGGGTGTTATGCCGTGTTGTGCTACCTCCTTCTTTAGCCAACGTATCGGACAGCATTGCAGTATCCATCACAGGGCAGATCCGGTAGATGTCATCACATCTACCGGATCTGCCCTAATGATGGACACTGCAACGCTGTCTGAAACGTTGGCTAAAGAAGGAGGTAGCGCAGCACGGCACAACACCCCAAAAACAAACAACGAAAATACTTTTGGCCGTGAAAATCTTAAAACCCTTCCTAAAAAAGACCCTCCACCCAGCAACCCCAAAGATGACACAGGCCCTGAGGGAAATTATTTTCCTCACGGCCTCATGTGTGGAGCTAACGTAAAAAAGTGGGGATGTGAAGGAAATGTGGAAGAAAAAGGTGAGAAAAAGGTATATATATACCTGGCTATTCAGGTCTAGTCAGCAAACACTGCTAAAGCATTTCAATTGTGAATGGTGGTCTGAATTCTGAATGGTGGCGATACTGAGAATATCTTCCACTCTGTAGGAACATGCCACAAATATACCTTACAATATTGAAAATCATTGTGAAAACAGAAATCAATCAAATTGTTATTGTTCCGTCAAGAGAATGGTGAACCAAATCTTACCATAAAGTACATAAACTCAAAACCAACTATTGTTACAACCCTTCCAAAAAACGACACAATGTAAACAAATTGAAGTGCTATTACCAAAATGTCAGAGGCATGAAAACTAAACTTAAGGACTTTAAAATACATGCCCCGACACTGCCACATGACATTCTCATTCTTACGGAAACCTGGCTGGAACCATCCATCAACTCTGCTGAGCTTGGTCTACCCCACCATCATATTTACCGGTCTGACAGAAGTCAACAAACCAGCGCTAAATCTAGAGGCGGTGGCGTCATGATAGCTGTCAACAAGATACATCCTTCAAAACTTCTGAAGACCAAAAATTGTAATGTGGAGCAAGTTTACATCTTACTAAACGGCAAAAATCAAAAAAATATCATAGGCAGTGTTTATATTCCGCCATCATCGGATATAAGTGTATACAAAAGTCATTTCGAGGATATTGAACAACTGTCGTATAAATTTCCAAATAGTAAAATCACTATCATCGGTGATTATAATTTACCAAAAATCAATTGGGGCACCCGTGACAATTCTACATTATCTCAAAACTCTAGCTTAACTGACACAGAAAAAGAAATAGTTGAATTATGTGATTTCCTTAACCTAGTTCAATTAAACAATGTAAAAAATGACAATAATAGATCACTCGATATTGTTTTTTGTACCGACTTGTCAACTGCGGTTGAAAAGTCACTCGATTCAGTTCTTGCCCCTGATTCTCATCACCCACCTTTAGATATTACTGTATTATGTAACCCTTTAAAATGCCAAATTAAAAACCAGACGCAATCTCCTAACTTTAATAAAGCCAACTATGAAGCAATACGCGATTATTTATATAACACTGACTGGTCTATACTAGAAGGAGGTAATCTCGATGAGAATATTAAAGCCTTTTATGATCATCTATATAAAACCATAGAAAACTTTGTCCCAATTAGTTATAAATTATCTTCAAATTTCCCTCGCTGGTTTAGCAAGGACCTCATTAACATAGTAATTGAGAAGAAAAAAGCGCATAAAATTTACAAAGAAACAACAAATCTTTCTGATTTTATAATTTTTAGCAAGCTGCGAAAAGATTGTAATAAATTATCAAACATTTGTTATAATAATTATATTAAGAATGTGGAATTTTCGATTGGTAACAATGTAAAACATTTTTTCAACTATTGTAAAGCCCAAAATAACAACAACCTTGGCATACCTGAAACTATGCACTATAAACTGAAAACTTCCTGTAAAATCAAAGAAATTGTCAATTTGTTTGCAGATTTTTTTAAGGATGTATATGAAACAGATATCCCTGATGAAGAAATTCCAAACTTTGAGTCAGATATAAATTTACAACTATCTCAGATACATATTGAGATTAAAGAAATTGCAGCATGTATCAAACTACTGGAACCTAAATCGTGCTCAGGGCCAGATAAAATTCCCCCCGTATTTCTAAATAACTGTGGGGGTAGTGTCTCTTACCCTCTGTACCTACTATTTAATCAATCACTTTTAACAGGCGAGTTTCCATAAATATGGAAAAATAGCTTTCTCACTCCAATATTTAAAAGTGGAGACAAGTCTTTAGTTGAAAATTACAGACCGATATGCATACAATCGTCAATACCAAAAATTTTTGAAAAGTTAATTCTTCAAAAAATATGTTCTTGCATAAAATTTAATATTTCATCATTTCAACATGGTTTTATCTCTGGACGATCTACCTTAAGGGTATTCTCAAAATATATTTAGAAACTTCACACCGATAGATGGCGTTATTTTCAATATTATCGAATAAAACGCATTCTACACGTTATGCTTTTTAATATTGGGATGAATTATTGGTTTGCGGCCGTACATAAGGTATAGTAATCTGTTTAAATAGTTTTTTATACCTATAACTTTATAATATTAGAAAACGGCTGAAAAACACACAGTTTTATTACAAAATTAACACGTAAAAAATACATTTGCTACAACCCCGCGCGCGTTCATACAGAATTTTTTTACCCAAACGAAACATATTTGCGATAAACAGTGCATTTCGTAAATTTAACGACAAAACGTACTAGTTCAAAAGAGACGGAAGACTAGAGTTTGTTGAATTTAGTAAATTAAATCAACACCCGGGGAGATAGAATAATTTATAAAAAGGGTCGGCTGAATTAAAAGAGCATATCTTTCGGTTGCTGGCGTTAACTGGACCTTTTTTATAGAGACCGCTTGCAAGACTTACTTTTCTGTCCACTATGTTCGGACAACAGAGTCCGTATTACATGGTTCCAGAAAACTGTATTGTATTTTTTTCTAGTGATTTATATTTTTTCCAACGAAAAGTTCCAAGTTTTATGGAACTTTTCGCTTGGTCGCTGTTGAAAATTTCGCACTACTTCAACGCCACCTGTAGTTTTAATAGCCCTTTTCAGAGTGTAAAATTAATGAATTTCGACGTAGATACTTATCGCTTCTACAGAAAAGTCAACAGTAGGTACTTTTTTCTTGTATGGAAGTTGTTTCTCCTTCAAAATAATGCACCACCTATTATAATTTTTTTTAAGAATTCCCTTCACGAAAATTCTTCGAGATGTATCAGTAGCATCACTTGATCAATGAAGAACGTTGTAGTACAAATTATATTTTGAAATAATTTAAAGTGCTTACCCACTTAAAGACCTCTAAAAAAGTGGAGTAATTTTAATCACTTTTAAACATTTAGTTACTATAATAGTGTTCAATGAGATCGCGAAGTCAGTATACATAAGTATAATATAACATAAGACCTGTGCCCGACGCAGCTATAAAAGATGTGGCCTGGCGTATTTCGGCATATCGCTCGCCGTACATTCCCAATGGCGAGCAATATGCTGAAATAGGCCAAGCCACATATTTTATCTGCGCGTGTGGTACCGCTTTTAGTGTTATATTACATGAAATTAAACAACTTAAAATACATATATTTTTTATTTGTGTTTAAGTGAGTACACTAAGTATTGGATAAAATCAACGTAGTTTTATTGTGGTATTACTCTGAACCAGAATAGAACGGTAATAAAAATATTTTTTCGCATATTAGCGGGATAAAATGCGCTTAAATCGCTAGTAACTAACTAACTAACCATCACGCCGTTTCTCCGCAGGGGTAGGCAGAGAGGACGGACCGCCAAACAACTCGGTCTTGGCACACACTCTTTACCTCATTCACATTCATACATCGTCTCATACACACTCTTCTATTATTCTGACTCTTGACATGGCCCGACTCAAGTATCTGATTCACTTGATCGTGCCATGTCTTCCTCAGGCGTCCCTGACTTCTTCGACCATTCACATTGCTACTAGCCTCAAATAGCCAATAATCGTTTTTGTGAAAAATCACCTCAATGGCGCTGTACAAAAAAATATATAAATTAATATTACTGGCTTACAGCAAAAATTTACAATTATAACTAGTGACTTTCATATAAGTCTTATAGCTTGTGAATTATATTACTGGCTTACAACCACGATTTACAATTATAACAAGTGACTTAGATCTAAGCTCAAATATGATTGCAAACGCTAGTTTTTTTCTAATACCAGGCCTCATTTTGCTGACAACTTTTCAGTTTAATTTCAACAAAAAACTAAATGCTTTATCGTGTTTAACGGGCTTTTCCCCCAACGACGCAAGCTGTATGTACCCTCGCACGTGTTTGCTTTTTTCTATGTTTGTCAAAAGCGATAAATGAGTGATATCTGTCAAAAGGTTAGGATCTGTTCCTTTATATGTATGCAGCGAATTTATCAAACTAACAAAGTGGTGAGTATTTCTGTATCTGAGAAATGGTTTCTAGTGTGCTCAATCCAGGACACATTTACAACTTCATTATACGTAAATATAAGTTTGTATTATGATTTTGCTAATAGGTAATAATAATTAATAATAATATTATTATGAGACGATGTAGGAATGTGAATATGACACGATAGTGAAGGGTAAAATAAGTCGGAGACGCCCGAGGAAAACATTTCAATTTGAGTGGCGGGTTAGGGTACCGCGCCGCCCCGGGAACCATTCATTAAAAAACCAACATCCCTAACTTACGTCACTCCAAAGGGTTCATTATGTTTGACGACTTAGCAGGGGTTCCTAGGAAAGGGTGCGAAGCGTGATGGTTACACAGTAAATAAATAAATTAGATGATAATTAAAGTAGGTATCTACCTAGGAACCTACCTAGCAAATGTTTGTGAAAATAATAAGTATTTCACTCATTCTGGGATTCGTTTCTTCCCAGAGTATTTGTAATTTTTATAGAATGCATGCCTAATGTTTTAGAATAACGCAAAACTGTGTTTGAGAAAATTGTGTTATTTATTTATTTTTACAATAGCTACAATAGGAAAATAATTTCCTCCAGGGCTTATGTCATCTGTGTGGATGGTCTTAAAAGAAAGGAAGGAGAGGATGTTCTGGGAAGGAAAAGGGCATGAGGCGTGGCTAGGTATCTGGGGTCAGTGCAGTGGGTTCAGGAGTGACGGACGTATAAATCCATCCCTCACTGCGGAGCAAAGCGATGGGTCAAGAGAAGAGTGCAGGAAGCCTCAAATGGTCTCCCTCAACCAGTCCCTCCCGATCGGATTTATGTAAGGCTAAGCACCTCTAACTACCTACCAGGGATATCTCTGTGTCTTGAGGTAATTTTTCGCAAAAACCAAGTGAATCAATTATATTATTTGAGAACGGTCACTTGGAATAACAGTAGAGAAGACTGACAAATCATGTTATGTGACAGAATGTAGATACCCGCGCAGCTTGTTCTACCTATTCATTTTATTGTTTAGTAAATCGCAACAACAAAATAACTAGGCAAGTCTACCTAGTGATAGTTACAGATTTATGAAAGTTCTAAATTATTACAGCGTCCCTTGTTATCATTATGTAGTTAGTTTTGCCACTTTTACTGCGACCACAGATATTCCCTGCGCACAGAAACAATCATAAAAAATCAGAAAAGAAACTTGTCATTTTTTCGACAAATATATTATCAAACTACCACACTAGGCCAGTGCAATTAGCGCAAAAAAAGGGGTTGCGATCGGAATTATTCCGGTAGTCCCAATTTTTTTATATGTTTTATATGCTCATCTCCTGATGAAAAATCTGAGTTTTCGACCTTGGGTCGCTTGAGCTTTCGCCGCCATTTTGAAAAAACTAGTCGAAATCAAGCCAAAATCTAGTTTTCCTCAAATATCTCGTTTCCAATCAAAATTTTGGCGAAAATTGCTTTACACGTTTAGTAGAACATAAAATTACCTACAATTTTTATGTAAAAAGTTTTATACTATCTCTAATAAATATTGAGATATGCAGTCGTAAATATGTGTATAATTTTATAAAAACAGGTAAATTGCTCGATTTGGTTTAGTTTTGTGTGCGTATCTTTTTTCCAGTACAATTTTGTGAAAAATTATTAATATCAATTTTGTAGAAAATAAAATTTCTAAAAAGACCTGTAATTTTTTTTTACTTATATAAAGTATAAACAAATATTGGAGTGAAAACAGAAAATTTATCACGATTTATTACCATGTTATACGATTTTTGTTTACATTACATTTAAATATATTGTAAAATTTTTAACATATTATAACAATAAAAGAGAGAAGGGGGTCCCCCCTCCCCCCTCCCCCGCGGTTCCCTGTAGTTGCCGCCAATTAGCCACTCCAGGACGGACCATCAGTGTTGCCAACTCGGCTCCTTTAGAGCTAAATACAAACAAAAATAATAAACAAAAATAATATTTTAGAAGTTATTTCTATAAAAATCGGTTATTTTTATATGGAATTTGTTTTTTTTTTCTCACAAATACTCTATAACCGCCAGTCTCTGATTGATGTACTGAACATTTTAAAAGAAAACGGACCTACTTCCCAGCTGTGGGTTCAGTACTTCCAGATGACTACACTGATTGAGCTGTATATTGAAGCGGAACGTGCTGGAAATTGGGAGCTCCATCTTGCAACGGTCCAAAAAATGATACCTTTTTTTTACGCAGCCGCCCACTTTAATTATGCCAAAAGTGCACATCTGTATCTCCAAGATATGTTGACATTGAAAGAGAAGATGGATCCAATAGAATATGAAAGATTTACCAAAGAGGGTTTCTTTACGATTCGACGATCTCATAAATTTTGGTCAGGGATTTGGTCTGACATGACAATCGAACAAACTCTGATGAGATCGATGAAAACATCTGGAGGTTTGACCCAAGGACGTGGAATCACGGACAGTTCTATTCTTCGTTGGACTGCTGGATTTGCGAGGGTATTGAGTCATTCTGTGGAGTTGAATCAGGAATGTCAGAGCAACATGTAGAGATGAGGCCTACACGAATTAAGAGGGATGACAAAGACGTTCAAACTCTCATTGATTGGTTTTCTTGCCATGAACCATTTCCTAAAACAAACATGATTATGTCTATAAGCAGTGGCATTGTCGGGGATAGCAAAGTAACTTGTCACATGGCTGAAAAGATGGGGAAATTTGCTCTGTCTAAATTCGTCAACCAGAACTTTGGAAACCTACACTTAAAACATAAGGATGCGATAGTTTCTCTTGCAGCGGTGACCAGCAGCATAAAAAATCAGGGTGTGACTGTGATAATAGATCCATTAATGCTATTCCAACGTATGTGTATTGCCAAAAAGTCTGAAATTGAACTTAAAAAATATTTCCAATATGAACTATCTCCGGTCCCACTGTCTCTTTTCTCAGAGGAAGGCATGCGCAAAGGAACCAAATCCATATTTTACTCATCGTTCAATCCTCTACCAAATAACATAGAACTGGGAGGCAGTAAAATATCGTGCACAACCTTTTTCAATCATTTTTCAGCAATATGTCAGGTATGTACAAAATCATTATGGAGCCAATATAGTAGTGGTATTCGATGGATACCCAGATTCGGTTGAAAAGAAAAGCACTAAGGGGGTGGAAAGAGCACGGCGTGCCAGAGTTACAACTTCTGCTGAAGTTTTGTTTTTTGAAACCACTCACCCACAAGTGCCACAGGAAAAGTTTCTGGGAAATGAGAAGAACAAGTCCCGTTTTATTTCCCTACTCAGAGCCTCATTTGAACGATCGCAAATAACGACAGTACAAGCTGAAGAGGATGCTGACGTTCTCATAATAACCACAGCAAACTCGTTGTCATCTCAACATGATGCAGTCATAACCGTTGGTCAGGATATCGACCTGTTGGTACTCATCACAGCTCTCTCACCTTCAAACGTATATTATCAAAAAGTCGGTAAAGGTAAATCACTTAACGCGTTGTACTCCAACAAATGTTTTAAACACATTGAAATAGTAGAAAATATTTTATTCATTCATGCCATAAGTGGCTGCGACACAATTGGTGCTCCGTTCGGTTAAGGCAAAAAAAAAAATTGTAATATTCTTCTCAAGAACCACTCAGTGAATGAACTTGTTCGTGTATTTCAAAATCCAAAAGCAAAGCGAGAAACAATCACTTTTTCTGCCGAACAATTCTTTGCCCTTTTGTATGGCGGCAATGAGAAAACAAATTTGAAAAATTTAAGGTAGGTACATTCTTTTTGTCAAGGGGGTGAAAAAGAACAAATTCAATTTATCCAGGCTACCACCCACCAAAGATGCAGTCCAGCAACATGCTTTAAGAACATACTTGCAAGTGCAAACTTGGCTTGGTCACCATAAAGATCCAACTGAATGGGGATGGAAGAAAGATGCTGTTGGGTTACTAACTCTAGTACCAATGCTGAAGGAGGCTGCACCTCAGGCGTTGCTGAACTTTATTTCATGCCAATGCAAAAAAGGTTGCGCTGGAAAGTGCACATGTAGAAAGTCGGGTTTGAAATGCTCCCTATTTTGTATTCACTGTAATGGCAGCTCTGTGTTGCCAGAATGCTGTGGGAGCCTTCGTTCATGATGAAGACGAGGAATTTGGTGAGCCAGTCACCACAAATACGGCTGATGAGACATAGGAAGACTATATTGAAGTTGTTCGGGGTCCGTAAGTTTCATCGTTAGTGAAAAGTGATAAATTTAAAGAAAATACTATTTTTCTTTTTTCTTACGGCATCTATGTAACTTAATTAATATTTTTTTATTTGTATGTTGCGATTACATTGGTGGTTAACGTTGCTGTTATGTATTTTACATGTTATTACAACAATAATTGTTTTAAAAAAAAAGAATAATTAAGATAAGCCAAGTTTAAAACACTTTTCTTCTGATTCAATTTTTGACCCAATTTTTGGGTAATTTTTGTGTTAGAACCTGGATACTCATTGAGTCTTTTATGAAATTTTAAACCTATGTCTTTTATGAAATTTTATTCTCTACAAAATTAATATTAATAATTTTTTCATAAAATTGTTCTGGAAAAGAGATACACACAAAAAACCAAACCATGTCGAGCAATTTAGCTGTTTTTATAAAATTATACATATAATTACGACTGCATATCTCAATATTTATTAGAGATACAAGAAAACTTTTTAAGTAAAAATTGTAGGTAATTTTATGTTCTACTAAACTTTTAAAGCAACTTTAGCCAAAAATTTTATTGGAAACGAGATATTTGAGGAAAACTAGATTTTGGCTTGATTTCGGCTGGTTTTTTCAAAATGGCGGCGAAAGCTCAAGTGACCCAAGGTCGAAAACTCAGATTTTACATCACAAGATGAGTGTTTAAAACATATAAAAAAATTGGGACTACCGGAATAATTCCGATCGCGAATCGCTAATTGCACTGGCCTACACCATAGGAATGTGTTGAAAGCGTTCACGAGACGTGCATAATCGGGATCGCTCGCACATAAGTTTGTCGCCTTCTAACATGCAGATACCTATTCCCGCGCCCCGCGCCCCGCGCCGGGTGTAGCGGAATTTAGCTACCCGTGTCTAACGTAAATCTGATGAAAAATAATTACTTTTGTTAATGTAATTACTTGGTTATTATAAGTCATATAACAGTGAAATTTTTGTTCGCGTAAATTTCATTATTAGTGTTATTTTTTTGTACTAAAATAAATAACGTACTATCTGTAGTTTTCGAATGCGGCTGAAAAACAGATTGTATGAGAATTGTCGCTTCTGTTTCACCTTAACTAACCTTACACTGTATGAACATTTTATCTCTGGTGCTCTTGCTAATAGAGAACAAGTTGACTCAATTTACACGGATTTCAGTAAAGCCTTTGATAAGGTTTGCATTAAAATTCTTATAAATAAATTGTCTAAATTAGGAATAAGTGGTAATTTATTATGTTGGATTAAGAATTATTTATCAAAACGTGTACTAACTGTCTGTATTAAAGAACACTTGTCTTACGAATTTGAAGCCACTAGTGGTGTGCCTCAGGGTTCGCACCTTGGTTCAATATTGTTTATACTATTTATAAATGATGTCACTTCCATATTCACTGATGTTAACATATTATTATTTGCTGATGACATGAAAATATATAAAATCATAAAAAATATATACGACTGCTTGTCCCTCCAATCCAATTTTATAAAATTCGTAGAATGGTGTACCATTAACAAACTTACACTTAACATTACAAAATGTCAAATCATGAGTTTCTTTAGAATTAAAAACCCTATCAAATATAGTTACTCTTTTAACAATCACAGTTTATTGTCAGTACCTGTAATAAGGGACCTTGGAATAACCTTCGACTCTAAGCTACTATTTACCAACCACATTGATATAATAACTGGTAAAGCAATGAAAATGCTGGGCTTCATTGTAAGAATTTGTAGAGATTTCAAAAATATCCAAACATTCAAAATACTATATACAACTCTGGTTAGGAGTCATTTAGAATACAATTCCCCCATATGGAACCCTTTCTACAAAAGCCATGCAAACTCCATTGAAAGAATCCAACGCAAATTTCTCAGATCAATTAATTTCAAATTAGGTATTCCCGCGGTTGACATAAACTATGAATCTTTATTACAAAAAATGCGACTCTTATCGTTAAAAGATAGAAGAATACTCAATGACCTTATTTTTTTATTTAAAATAAACAATAACTGGTTTGACTCCCCTGAACTGGTCTCATTAATAAATTACCATGTACCTTGTAGACCGACTCGACTCAAAACACCTTTCCACTGTGACAATACTATGACGAACGCAGAACAAAACTCAACCATAAATCGCTTGCATATTTTAGGCAATGAATATGCTAATATCGATAACGCTGCCGGTAATCTGGCTTCATACAAAAGATGCGTTAAACTAAATTTGTTTGCTAGTACCACGTAAATACATCATGTAAACATAATATGCCTACCAGTACTTCTTAAACTATTAATGCACTAGAAATCATAGGTACTTAATTGTAAAATTTATCATATCAGTTAACATAATCCAGGATTTATTACTTTTTATATTTTATATTTAAATCTTTGTAGGTAACTTAAGATAGGTATCTTATTTGTACATTTTATTGTTTTATTTCTCTCTTTAAATTTTTATTTTTACTTTTACCTAATAATTTATAGTTTGTACTTTAGTACTTTATATTTTAAACTATTTATAGTTTGTACTTTAATACTTTATATTTTAAACTATTCACTTTATAATTTACTTTTATATATTATTGTTTTTATAGACTACTTATTACCTTACTTTTTACCTTTTTTCTTAAATTTGACTAACATTTATATTGTTATTCTTCATGTTGTTGTACTATTATAAGTATGTCAATTATGTTAATGGCACGAGTTGTGCCGTATATGTGTAAATAAATAAATAAATAAATAAAATTTGCTTTTGCGCCGTCGGGTTTTCAACCCGCGACCTCCAAAACGCTAGTCGAGAGCCTTACCCCTCGACCACGGAGGCCGTCAATGTTTTATAAAGACGCATCCCTGATGAAAGACCACCACTCAGTGTCGAAACATTGCTCCATATGGCTTTAGCCGTATTTGATGACCAATTCTGAAGAACCAGCCATACTTCTCAACCATTCTATTCCCCATGTATTTCCTTCATTTGGGATGTCATAGTTCCATCAGCACAGCACAATGGAGATCAGTTTGGACTCTTGTGCAATATTAATAATAATAATAAAAAAATTAGTATCGTATCGGCGACCTCCTCCTCCTAACTCCTCCACACTTCTTATACCGGTCCACACTCGTACATTTCGCAGCCAAGACATTTGTCTCCTATACCAGGTCATCGGCGACCCTCTGCCTTGTCTTTAATATTAATCGGAGCAAGTGATACTTCTCCAAGTATGTGACCCAAATATGAAACTTTCCTGACTTTTACTAACGGGAGCAGTTCTCTATCTGCTCTAGCCCGCCTTGAAATTTCTGTGTTGGTGATCATTTGTTGTGGTGATCTGTGTTGGGACTTTGAGCATTCTCCGTTGAAGCCACATTTCAAAAGCCTCTAATTTGTTCATGGTATTTACTTTCAAAGTCCATGTCAGCAAGACCGACCACACATAACATTTTAACATTCTATGTCTTAGTTTGTTATAAATTGGTAATTTGGCAGAAGGACTTCAAGGAAAACATCTGGCTTCAAATGGCGGAATTCTTCTCGTTTATTAACGGCACATGTTACAATAAATTTTATTTGTTCCCGACCCGACAAAACACTGACTTTGGTCACCTTGACCATTTGCTAGATAATGCTAGCATTACAGGAGATCTACGAATTAAGAGAGTTTTTAACTAGAAACGCAGGCTATTTATAAATAACATTTTCTAACACCAACAAAAATAAACAAAACACCATTGTGTCAGTCATCGTACGATATATGGCAGAAACCGAGAAATCTGCTTTATCGTCTAGCATTTAATTTAGTATCGCCTTACGTCGCTAATCTGTAATCTGTACCAACAAAAACAATAAGCTACAAAAATACGCCGCTAGATGGCGGTAGCCTTCACTTTTTGAACATAGTTTGATACATAGAATCGAAATCACCGTCAAAAATCGACAGCCAATTTAATAAGAACGTTAAGATGTGTTATTGACGTGATAAAAAATACGTTACGTTAAAAGACCACGTTACAACTGCAATCTTATCTATATGATCTTATAGATAAATTATGAATCTATCGACATAATTTAATTTATACAGTAATATAATAAATATAGGACAGACGTGATTAATCAATAGCGAAGATGAATCGCATTGTGATTTTATTGGCTTGCCTCATCTCGGCACAGGGTGAGAATATTGTGTATTTTACATAAACCTTACTAAATTAGTATAGGTACTTTTAATTTGTGTACTTCAGATTATTAGGGAAAATTGTGCATTTTTAAAGATTATCAAATTTGTGTACTTTCACATAAACCTTATTAAATTAGTGTGGGTACTTTTAAAGTTTATTAATTTGTGTACTTCAGATTATTAGGAATTGAATTGAAATTGTGCATTTTTAAAGATTATCAAATTTGTGTACTTTTTAAACCTTATTAAATTAGTGTAGGTACTTTAAAGTTTATTAATTTGTGTACTTCAGATTATAAGGCAAAATTGTGCATTTTTAAGTTATTCAAATTTTTGTACACCTTATTAAATTTGTGTATTTTTCAAGTGTGTTAAATTTATGTACTTAAGATTAAATGGGTAAAATTGTGCATTTTTAAAGATTATCAAATTTATGTAATTTTAAACCTTATTGAATTAGTGAAAGCACTTATAAAGTTTATTAATTTTTGTATTTAGGATTACTAGGTAAAATTGGGCTTTTTTTTAAAGATTATCAAATTGTGTACTTTATTAAATTTGTGTATTTTTCAAATGTATTAAATTTGTGTACTTACGATTATTGAATAAAATTTTGAACTTTTAAAGATAATCAAATTTGTGTACTTTTAAACCCTATTAAATTAGTGCACGTACTTTTAAAGTTTATTAATTTATGTACGATTCTTAGGTAAAAATGTGCATTTCTAAAGATTATCTGCTATATAGAATGCTGTAGAAATGAGATTCCTAGGAGTGTGTGTGGCAAAACCGTGTATGATCGTGTAGAAATGTGGAGTTATGAAAATAATGCAAGGCTGATGGAAGCGTAAAAAGTAAGATAAAGACAGACACGCTTAGATGGTTAGGGCATGTAGCGTAAAGTGAATAAACGAAAAAAGGAGTGTAAGAAGAATACGACGCAAATGTGAATGGTTGAAGAAGTCGGGGACGCCCGAGGAAGACATGGCACGATCAATTGAATCAGATACTTGAGTCGGGCCATGCCAAGAGTCAGAATAATAGAAGAATATGTAGAGACGATTAGATAAAATTATTCCTTTTAAAGATTATCAAATTTGTGCATTTTTAAAGATTATTAAATTTTGCCTATTTCCAAAAGTTTTAAATTTGTGCTTTTTAAAGATTATTAAATTTGTGTATTTTTTCTTACAACATGTCTAGCCCATTGCATTCTTTATAGACCTACGATTGTCTCACACTAAATTAGGTTTTGAATATTTTTGTTCCCCATTCCAGCCTCCATCTACCCCATCATCCATGGAATCCCGTGGGCGGGGAAAATGGGTAAGATAGTGGGCGGAGAGGACATCCCCATCAGCGAGGCTCCTTGGAGCGCCTCCATCCTCGTGGTCTCCGGTTCAGCCCTGTCCCATACCTGCGGAGGAAGCATCATATCTCCCACTGTGGTGCTGACGGCAGCCCACTGTCTGGTCAGGTAGGTTAATGAACGCTTTTATAATTGATTGTGACGATTCACGGTTATGGTACCGTGACAGCAAAAAAAGACAAAAAACATACGTTCCTTATAGTTGTAATGCTGCAGCTCTTTCTTACACATTAAATAATGGTGAGACAAAAGTGAGACACACAAAATATGTGTGAATGTTTTCTTCAAAGTACTACTTTTTTCTTTGGAGGTAACAGATATATCTTATTACAGCTCTACGGAATTGCTTTTAATTTTCTTTCAGGGAGATTTATGATGATTCCACGTATTTTGGGGGGGTGCAGACATACGTTAACCGTTTGTCTCATCTTCGACTGTTGTCATTTAGTGTGTAAGAAAGAGCTGCAGCATTATAAGTATCAGAACAAAAGCAAAACCATCAGTGCATTGACATTTGTTGAATTTTTGGAATTCACTAAGTATTATCTGTATAACAGATTTATCTTCAGTATTATCTATATAACTATTTATTTATTTGTTATAAAAATGCATTAACAGTACAAGGAAGCTTTGACTGTCCAACTAGGAAGGTCTCCCGTTCCAAGACAGTCAAATTGACAAGTTCAAGTATCTGATTCACTTGATCGTGCCATGTCCGTGACTTCTTCTATCGTTCACATTTGCGACATATATTCTTCTTACACGACTTTCTTCGTTCATTCGCTCTACATATCCAAACCATCTGAGGGTCCCTTTCTTCATCCTACTCATTATGCTTACACCTAGGGTTGCCATATTTTAAATTTGGCAACCAGGACAAGACGCGTGAAAACCCCGGATTTTAGAGCCCAGAACCCGGACATGTCTACAGGTTTTTTTAAACATAGTCAGTGTAATAAAAAACAGTTGAAAATGTCGTAAATCACCTTTTTATTTATTTTCAAATTAAATTTAGTCATCTTTTATCATCATTATAAATGTACCCAACAAAACAGAATCTTATTGCAGTTTGTTACAAATTGTTTTAATAATCAGTTAGAATTTTTTTATTCTTAAAATAAAACACAAATTATTAATATACTCTGTTATGAAAACAAAATGTTATAAAAATATTAAGCCTAACAAAATTCAATTAAATTTTTAAACAAAAATCTTAAAAGTACTGAGACCATTTTAGCATTCAGTCTTACAATTTTTGAGGTAACTCTTTAACTCAATAATAATTATATCTTTAATTTTTTATCAGCAGCCATTTAAACAAAATATCTCTTAATATAATATGAACTAAATTCACTTCTTAAATTTTAAGCAACAAAACTGAACCTTTTTAAAGTTTAGACTTACTGCAATGTAAGTTACATTATTAATTTTTTTTAAGCATAAAATAACCAAAAACTATTCTCATTTATATTACCTTAAAGTTTTAATCAACAGCCATATTGTAAATTTTACATAATAAAAACAATCATAACTTTAATTACAAAAATGAAAAGAAATTATTGCACTCAAACGTACATTATTTGATTATCTAGCTATTAAAGCTTTTTCCTCGCCCTCTCGCCTTTTTTACTTTTCAGTTTTTTTTGTATTTATCACTCTTTCCGATAGCTTTTAGAATATCTTCCCTTTTTAAAAGGAATTTGTAAAAATCAATGCAGCTGTATTCTTAGAAATTGAATTTAACTTTAATTAAAGATAAATGAAACAATTTTACTTTGTTTGAACCACTTTTATATTTGTTTAAAGTCGCCCGGTTTCAGAACAACCGTTCCTTCCTTAGAGCAAACGTATACGTTTGACTTTAATTTTTTTTTTAAACCCGGACATCAAATGAAACCCCGCCCGGACGCTCCCCGGACGCCCTCTAAACTAGGACAAATCCGGGGAAACCCGGACGGATGGCAACCCTACTTACACCAGCCTTGCATTCTTTGCGGATCTCCACATTTCTCACACGATCATACATGGTTTTACCACATATACGCCTCAAGGATCTCATTTTAACAGCATTCAGTTTACTTTCATGCTTCCTCTGCCAGTTCCATGCCTCACTGCCATACATCAGGGTAGGTACCAGCACTCCATTGTGGACTGCTAGCTTCGCTTCTTTTGAGCATACAAGGTTTGCATAATTTAGCGTACAATAGTTCTATGCTTCCGTATGCTTCTAGGGTACACCTAGAAGCATATGGATGCAAGTCCAAAATTTGAAGAATTGAGTTTTTGATGCAAACTTGAAATAAATTATCATGTTTATCAGTAGCAGAAAGATACAAGTCCTATCAAGAAGGAAACAGGATTTTCAAAAATGTATCTATACGGATGAAACTATCTTTAATGCAACAACTATCTTAGAAGCGGACTGTACATGGACTTGCATCTTTATGATTTATTTGCATTTTTAATATTATGACTCAAATCCTTAGTATTATGTAGTATTATGACTCAAATTATACATTACTACGCTTTCTATGGAAGAAAACAATTTTCAAACATTGATTCATTCATAATACACCACATGTCATAACAAAATATTCCACTTCATTTTGAAGCAGAAGGACTCAAGTCAATAATTTAAAGGCTTTAAAATACAAAATATTTCGGTTTATTTGCTCGTTTTTAAATCAAAACTAATTGATTTAAATTTTTTTTTTTTGTTATCTATCAGCGTAAATATATTAGAAGACGTTATGATACCATAGTTATAGAAAAAATAGTTTTTTGGCTCTCCTGAACATTTACCTTTATGGACTTGCATCCGTATGCTTCTCGGGTACAGAGTTTAGGTCACTGTAAAAATTAACCGACAATAATAAAATGACACTCCATTTACTTCCAGAAAGAAGCCTGAAAATCTACGCGTTCGTGTTGGATCGGCTACCAACAACGAGGGCGGGCAGCTCATAGAGCCTTCAATCGTCCTCTTCCACGCCAACTTTAGTGCTATCACGGCCGAGCACGACATCGGACTTCTCTTCTTGTCCGAGCCGATCACCATCGACACTACTTCCCCCATCCGCCTGCCACTTCAGGGAGACACGGTGGAAGACGACTCTGAAGCCATCAATACGGGCTGGGGAAGACTTTCCGTAAGTATAGCACTGGTGAAAAACCATCAATAAGAATCTTATTTGGTGAATACATCTGAAGAGCCAGGTTCTCTCCCATCTTCTTCTTCACCGATTCCTTCCCTTCCCCACCACAACAGACCACAATAAGAACTTCAAGTGCATTCCATACAAACTTGAATGAAGACAAATGTTCCATTTAGCTAAAAGCCTTGGGTATTTATTGAAATAATAAGTTACTAACAGTCAAAAACCCACTCCGCGGGTTTTTGCTGCAAGGACTTGCGTTCGGCTTTTGGTACTTTTTCGCCCAGTTTGTGTTGGTGGCCGTTTTATAAATCCGGTAGGAACTGGCTCCAAAAATATCCCATTCCTCGGATCCACTGGATCGAACCAGTGATAGCTAATTACCGGGACAGGCAATGACGTCGTAACTAATATATAGCCGCGTGATACTATTATTATATTATATTATTCACAACTAAGTTTTTTTTTATTTATTTATTTTTTTATTGTTTCTTTACACTGTAGGTAAAAATCTTTACAATACAATTTGTTACCTCACTAGGACAAGCCTGCGCTGAGGTTAACAATAATTATACAAGTTAACAAAATAACACAAAATTACACAGATTTTGAAAGAACAATATTGTTGTATTTCTTACAGATTGAGATTATGGGTACCTACTAAATTGATGGCGCTAGGTAGTACATTAATGTAGACTTTTAGGGTGACCATAGTTTTGAGATCTGATTTAAAATAAAATAAAATAAAGTTTTTTGTTTTGTTTTTAAGGATTAAATTGTAAATAATAAATATATGTATGTATATAATTTAACATGCTATAGATTTGGCAGGAGGAAGATGAAAAAAAAAACAGTTTAAACAAAAATAAAAATTATTTTAGCTTATTTCATAAACATACTCATTTAGCTAATAATTTAGAAAGGACAAAGTAGAGAAAATTAATTGGCAATCCTCGACTAACACAAATAATTTAAGATTCTTTTTAAAAGTGTACAAGGAATTAGATGACTTTATATGTTCTGGAAGTATTGTCGTCAATCTTTCCATATCGGTAGAGGTATTCAAATTTACAAAATCGTAGGACTTATACCTAGGGGGGATGTTCTGATGCGACCTGCTAACGGAAGTAGCGCCATCCTTAGACGAATTCTTGAATTCGAAAGTGAATTACAACGGTAGCTTTGCTTGAAATTTCACTTACACAGATGTTGACAGAGCGCATGACGGGTTCTTAAATTCAACAACGCAGACGCAAGCCTATTAATACTGTTTAATGATGATGATGATTGACTGATTTGTGTGCATTTACGAATAGGCTCAAAAGCACGGGAAGGCATTTTTGGCAAAAAAGAGTCTAAAGCGACGTGTTTGTGACAACTCATTGAACGCGAATAATTTCAAAATTCACTAAAGCACAGGCAACCGAAATTAATATATGTTTAATGATTCTAGGAGGACGGACCCGCTCCAACCGCCCTTCAATCCGTCCTGATACAAATCATCAATCAGGACGTATGCAGAGCGTCAGCCCGTGCCACGGTGACCTCCGGAATGATCTGTGCCGGGGTCCCCGAGGGGGGCAAAGGTTCTTGCAACGGGGACTCGGGGGGCCCTCTTACTGTCGATAACACCCTCGTGGGGCTTACCTCCTGGTCTGAGGGCTGCGTCAGACCCGGAAAGCCAACCGTCTACACAAGAGTGGCCAGTTATATCGACTGGATTCAGGAACAGCAAGCAATTAATCAATGAAACGTGTGAATCAATGATAAATAAATAATTGCAATAAAAATACACATGACGTAACTAATACTATTTTTTGTATTTTCCTTCATCCCATAAATATGTTTAGATTAGTTTCACACAGGAGGCCTTGAGAAAGATAAACTTGGCCACCCTGACAATCGCCGAGCACTTAATCGAAACCGGCCATTACTTTGGATTTGTCCCGGAGGTCCTGGGAAGACCCAAAACTCATAGAGCACGCCTTATTACGGAGGCAATTGAAATTCACAAAAATCCAATAAATATTAATAGAGACGATGGAGCTAAGCTCAATAGTTCTTGGTATCCGGTAATTGACGGTTACATCAAGGCTAAACGCAAAAAATATGTTTAAGTATATTGTAGCGCCAGCTCGTAGAGGAGTGGAGCTGGCGACACGGTATCGCTCCAAAGTAGATAAGTACAAACATCAACCCTAACTATTACACATCTACCCTGATGATGGACACTGTAACGCTGTCCGAAACGTTGGCTAAAGAAGGAGGTAGCGCAACACAGCATAATATCCCAAAAACTACTAACAAAAAAGATAATTCCCCATCTTTTGGGTATTCTGTGTGGTGAATAGGAAGGAGAAAAAGTTCTGGGAAGGAAAAACGTGTGAGTGGTAGGTAGGAATCTGGGGATGTGTGTTTCTGATGAACAGTATTTCTCAAATGATTGGGAGTTTCAGATTACAGTCTACAAGACTACAGTTTACAATGAATGTTTAACTGGACCAAACGTCAATTCAAATGGATGCTCAGTGTATTTCTGAAGCAAGGGAACTGGACGCTGAAAGTTTCCAGCTATCGATCGGGTATTATTGGCTATATCCGTAACCGTTTGGTTATTAGACGAGAACGGACGGCAGTTATCCCTCTTGTTTAGTACTTTACTGACACCTGTTGAGACACCTCAAAACTACATATAACTACCCACTAGAGTGTCCAGAAATGACGGATATATAAATCCATCCCTCCCAATATATTTAATAAAACGTATGTTTTGATTTTCCGTTGTGCGAAACCGTCGTATCGAGGAGTCATCAATGTAGTTGGCCTTATGTATGATGCAGCAGAATGCCCTGTTATTACTGTGGGTATTATTAGGTTTATGAGTTGTAGGAATTCGCAACATTCACTCAACAGAGTACAAAAACACTTTGCAATATAGGTGTGAGCAAGTGGGTGAATCTGTGCATTGGGAAGTAAGAGTATGTTCAAAAGAGACGAAAAATCTGATAATGACGGAAGAACGGGTAATGCGGGAAACTCCCACGAAGATGAAGGACTGAATATGGTTAGCACTAATAAAGAGTTGTCAACAATGGAGTGCTGATACCGACACTAAAGTATAGCAGTGAGGCATGGAACAAATAAGAAGAAGGATTAAATCAGACTGAATTCTGTGGAGATGAGATCCTTAAGACGTATGTATCTTAGGACGACACAATACCCTAAAATATAGTCAGAATCTTAACGACGAAAGTAAAGAAGAAGTGTACACGCGAAAAAATGCGATGCGCGACTCCGGTGTATTGGATGGACCTACGGTCGAATTCGCCCTAGCAGGCCTAAAATTTGATCTTTCCGCGGGGTTGATTTTAATTCATTCTGACAAACATGTTACTTAAATTTCAGTTTTTCTAAACGAATCCTTCCGAAAGTTATCAATAACGTCTAGAAAAATTAAAGTCTGGTGTTTACCGCTAAATTTACAGTTGAAAAACGTTTTATAAAAGTTTCAAACCGTTTTACGTAAAACATTTTAATGGTTAGGTACTATTTTTATTAATCTTAAATATATATCCGTGGGTATCGCTTTGAAAAAAAAGTATTATAATTATGAATTTGTCGGAATTAATTAAAATTGTGCCGCCAAAATCACGAATGACACGTGTTACAAATGTGGACATTTCACAATTTTGCCATAGAATAAAACTTGCAATATTAGTGGTACACGCGGTCGAAGATGCAAATTTCGAGGAGAGCAAAACATAAATAAAGTAATTAAATTGATTAGTTCGGGTGGCTCAACACGTGAGAACAATCAACGCAAGATATGGCCAAGTTTACGTCATAATGATTATAGATTTAGATATAATGTTCTTTAATGCGTCAAAAACAGTACAGGTGGGAAAAGATTCAAATGAGAAATCATTTAAATAATATATTTTACTTGTCATAGATATCTAGATGGATAGCCTTGTTGTCTTATGAATAATGATTAACCCCTCCAGTCCCCTTTGTTTAGTTTTCGAAACGACTCATATAGGTCTCATAGAAATCGTGTCCCCCTTGCTCTCATTGTTAGAAATATGATTTAAACTGTGTTAGGAAGAGAAAATACCATGTTTTATATTCAGATCTAAATGATAATGGCAAAAATAATTAAAATGTACACCGTTATGAAACCAAAGTTTTGGATTACTATTTGAAATCAATATCGTTATATACAAAAATTTCGCGTCACGATGTTTGTTCGAGATAAACTCCGAAACTACTTGACCGATTGTGATGAAATTTGGCTTACTGTATGTAATTTGGTGCAACTTAAAAGACAGGATAGATTTTATTGATTTGATGTAGATTGTTTTTTCTTGCGAAGTAAATGTTTGTTATAGGAAAATACTTTGTAATTATTTGTAAGTTCCATAAATTGCTAAAAGATGGCGGTGTGAGTTAATTTATCGAAACAACACTTGGTTATCTAGCCATCCAGTAGATGGGGTTGTGTTTCGTTAGCCACAGCAACGCGTGGCCGGGTCAGCTTGTATAGTATAAAAGAAAGTGTTCTACAATGCGCGTGCCGCTAAAACTCAGAAACGAATCCCGGTACGATTATGTGAGTTATATGGTGTGGTAGGTCTCTATCCCCCCCCCCATGAAGAAGGTTCCCGTTTATACCTGAAGGGCGTGCTTTTAAGGATACGAGTATAAGGGCTGGAAGTTTCGCCATCCAGAAATTTCTAGAACCGTCCAGAACATTCGATAGTATTCGAGAGCATTCCACAACATTCAAGAACATCCCTAAACATGTTCGGGAATAGTCTGGAACGTTTGGGAACATTTCGGAACATCCCAGGTCATTATGGAACATTCTAGAATACTCTTGAATGTTCTGGAACATTGTGGATCATTCGAAGCCTTTTTTGTATGGGTGGGGCTACCCATTGGTAGGGATATATAAAGCAAGATACGTCGAGGGTTCGAACGTCAGTTCAATCTTATATCAACTCGGCTAGTAAAATTATAAAACTTTGTGAATTTTTAATTAAATATTTTTAGTGGACAGCCGGCGTGGGCAATTAAATTTTAATTTATTAATTTGTGTTATTTCACAATTATTCCATTTAAATAATGTATAGTATATTTGCGGCTTGTTCCAGAGTGGAAGATACTCTCAGTATCGCCCTGATATAAGACCACCATTCAGAATTGAAACGTTGCTTGAAATGTTTGGTGACCAGATCTGAATAGCCAGGTACTTCCCCATCTCCTTGCTCATTTCCTTCCCTTCTCCACTGTCTTTAGCCTCACAACATACCCCAATTGGGGATGCCAGTCTCACTGGCTCCAGAAGGGAGCAGCTGGGACTCTTCTTGTGAGATATCAACATTACATAGAAAAAATGAAGTCGCTTAAAATATATGTGCGCATAACTGCGCAACGGATTTTCATGCGGTTTTCACCAATAGATAAAGTGATTCAAGAAGAAGGTTTATATGTATAACACATGCTTATTATAGATACATTTTAAGATTTTCACGGCCAAAAGCATTTTCGTTATTTGTTTTTGGGGTATTATGCCGTGTTGCGCTGCCTCCTTCTTTAGCCAACGTTTCGGACATCGATCAGGCAGATCCGGTAGATGTCCTGATGATGGACACTGCAACGATGTCCGAAACGTTGGCTAAAGAAGGAGGTAGCGCAACACGGCATAATACCCTAAAAACAAATAACGAAAATGCTTATTATAGTAGAGAAGAGCCGAGAAATTCAAATATTCAATTCAGGCAGCGGGCAGTGGGCAGCTGGCAAGCGGGTGGTATGGATTTTATAAAGGTTGGGTAATGGCGTTGTGTTTCGTTAGCCACAGCAACGTGTGACTGGGTCTGCTAGTAAATAATAAATACTAATGTTAATTCGAATTAGCAATACAAGGGCTTTAGTAGGGCATCAATATAAATAATCTGAATCTAATAGTCATTTTCTAAGATTACGTTCGACTTTAGCAGTATAATGGTATTATTATTTTTAATTGTCATTGGTAGTTTATTAAATATTTTGGGTACAACATAGTTTACGGTTCTTTCACTTTCAATCCTTCATTTTGGGTGAATCTTGTTCGTATGTAAAAAAAAAAAAAACAAACACGAAACCATAAAAAAGTGAGGTGACAATAACGTTCATAATACATTTGTGTTTTTAATTTGTTTTCGTTATGAATAATTGTAGTTATAAAAAACTTTTTTAAGAAGCCATTTTTAAAACTTTATACAATTTTATTTTTTTATTTTTCTTAAATTCTTACCATTGTGATTTCTAATTTTAGATTTCATTAAGAGATGGAGCCACTTCCGTCGGCATCTCGCAAACGGACTTGCCCCTGGCTAGCATAAATACCACGTTTTAATGAACTTTCTATTCCGTTCCGCGGCGATGACGCCACTGCTTGTCACGAGTATTTTGTACTGGTGAAAGTTAGTGCTGCTGGCGACACGGTATCGCTTCGAAGTAAATAAGCACACACTTCACGACTAAAAATTACACATCTACCGGATCTGCCGGATCTGCCCTGATGATGGACACTGCAACGATGTCCGAAACGTTGGCTAAAGAAGGAGGTAGCGCAACACGGCACAACACCCCAAAAACATATAACGAAAATGTTTCTGGCCGTGAAAATCTTAAAACTTATCTTTATACAAAAGGTTTATATTTAAAAAATTATGTTTGTTTAGAATTATAAAATTTTGAAGCGTATTTTATCACCTTTCAAAAACAGTTTTTTTTGTTTTCGGATACTTTCAGAAACATTCCTATTTGGATTTTGTTGTAAGGCGGAAATATTTTGACCATCTGACAAATATGGTCGAGGCCTGAGGGGTTAAAAGTTTAGTATAAAAGCGCCAATACTACGTAAAAGTAAATCAAAAGTTAGAATGTTCCGATTTTTGTTCATTGCGGCGTTCCTCGCCTTCACTCAGGGTAAGACAAACGCTATATTAAAACATTCAACGAGAATATTCGGTTCGCTACGATTGGTGACTTAGCAGGGGTGTGGCAGGCCGGATCGGGAGATACGTCCGTCACTCCTGGGCCCACTGACCCCCAGATTCCTACCCACCCTTACTTATAAAGACCCTCCACACCACTTCGCCAAAGATGACACAGACCCCGAGGGAAAATATTTTCCTCAGTGCCTTCTTTGTAGAGCTATTGTAAATTGTAAAAAAAATCAAAAAGTAAATTTAAATACGTTCCCCCTCACCTATAAACGTGTTTTAAATACTGTACAAACATGTATGTGTGGTAAACGGTTGTTTATCGTTTTTTTACATTAGCTTCACACAGAAGGCCCCAAGGAAAATAATTCCCGTCAGGGCCTACGTTATCTTTGGGGATGCCGTATGGATGGTCTTTTTAAGAAAGGGAAAGGGAGGAGAGGAATCACTGGGAAGGAAAAGGGTATGAGGGGTGGGTAGGAATCTGGGGTTCAGTGTGTTCAGAAGTGACGGATCTATGAATCTATCCCTCCTACTGCGCTGCAAGGCGATGCACCGAGAGAGTCATGTCGGACAGGTAAAAAAGTCTTCCTCAACCAGTCTCTCCTGATCTGGCCTGCTACGCAGTTTGCCACTAAGTCACCAAAAGTAGCGAACCACTTGGGATGACCTATGGCAGAAGTGTTGGTTGTGTTAATTTTAAAACAAGTTTATTAGTATGGCCCATAGTAAATATATATTTATAAGTTGGAATTGTTTCGATACGGTCGACCGTTCGAATTATGCCTCCAAAGAGATGCACGCAGAAAAAGTGCATCGAAAACACCACCCCCCACCTTCATTTGCTATATTGATTTTTAATGAATTAATTACGTAATAACTAATTTTTAATTAATTAATTTTTACTTCTTCAAATTTTGCAAATTCACTTTGTGGCACCATTTTATTAATGAAATAATTAAAAACACCTTGTTTTTACCACGATAAACTTTATTTGATAAAATAAAGTTTATAAATAAACTTTATTGTCAACATTGATCATTTAGCTTTAGTACATTATATGTCCTGATGAAGAGAACATCATTCTTGAAACATGTTGACTTTTAAATAAAGATTATCATGGTAAAAACAAAGTGTTTTTAATTATTTCATTCATAAATTTTTAATTGAACTCTTGAATTCTTTCACAACCCCCCTCAGAAGTGCCGGCAGTCGAATTTTGTCAATTATTGTAAGTACGTGAAGAACATTGCTGCTCCATATGTAACTTTTTTTTATTTTTTATTAGTTTTTATATACATATACATGTAATATAATCATGAGTAATTGCATTTTCAGGTTACAATCGGATTAAACTCAAATCATTAAATACTAACATGCAACATTGATTAGAAACAGTATAAACATATATATGTATATAATATATAACCTTTACAAGAGTGTAACTACTCGTGTGTAAAGGGAAGAGAAAATATATATATATTTTTTTTTAATTAAAAAAATTAAATTAATTAAAATTAAAAATTAGAACACATTCATTATATTTACGTACTCACATAAATCAAATGTGTAAAAAAAAAAAATAATATAAAAAATAAAAAAATAATTATATAAAATAAATTTTTGAAAAAGTATTGTTAATTTAAGGTTAATGCGGTTCTAAGTGGATAAATTATTTAAGATATTATTGTTTAATTTATTTTTGAATTTATTGTAGTCAGGTTCTAATCTCAGCTCTATTGCTAGTTGATTAAACCACACCACTCCATTGTACGTGTAGTAGTGTTGTGCAAAACTGGTATGCATTAATGGCGTACACAAGCGACCCACTGTGTTTTGCCTATTGCTCTCAACGCGGACCATGGCGTGGTGCGACTTCTTAGAATAGTCTTTGTGTATTTGAAGCAGTGTATTTTTTATATATGTATTTCTTAGAGGTGGGACTTGAAAGTCTTGAAAAAGTTGAGAGGTTGAATAATCTGATGGTTTCTTAGTAATAATTTTGATTATTAATCTTTGAGTAATTTCCAACGGTAAAATTGAGGTTTTGTAAGCTCCTCCCCATGCAACGATACCGTATTGTATTATCGAATGGGCTAGAGCATAGTATATATTTTTAAGAATTTTTAAGTTAAGTATATTTCTTAAATTAATAAATATGTATATAAGTTTTCTTAATCTATTTATAGTATTGGTAATTTGAGTCTTCCACTTAAGGTTACTATCTATTATTACACCCAAATATTTTATTTCTTTTTTATTTGCTATGAATAGACAGTCATTATTTTGGCATGCTAATTTTTAGTGGTACATTTTTTTGAATGAATTTTAATATTTATGGCGATAGGGGGAGATTTTTGGTTATTTATACTAAAAGGTATATAATAGGTTTTTTCAATGTTTAATGTTAATAAATTTTCGTCAAACCATTCTTTCAAGATATTAATATCATGATTAGCAGTTGTTAACTTAACTTAGATTCAAAGCATTACGCGAATGGAGGTGTGGCTGCTAATATTGATTGCATTGAAAACAGCGTCACTCCAATTATCGCAGATTAATGTATGGATAAAGTCAAATACGTTCATCGCATCTATTATCTTAAAATGTAAAAATGAGTGTATCTTTGTTTGTCCCTTATGCGCTCTTAAACCATTCATCCAATTGCGATGAAACTTTGGTGATTTGATGTGCGCATGCCCGCGATGGTTTCTATACGTAATAGTGAGCTCTGGCGTTATGAAATTATTTCCCATACCATTCATCCGATTGCGATGAAACTTTGGTGAGTTGTTGTGTGCATGTCCGCGAAGGTTTCTATTGACTGCTCTACACAGCTGAATCCCATTTGAAAAAACAGTCAATAATAACTCCTAAATAAACATATTCTTTAACCAGTTTAATATTTTCACATGTGCACAATGTAGAGATACCGACATGTAAGCAATCTGAAGTGTGTGTTTTAATTTCAGGTGTAATAATATTTGCCTTGGCATTGGGTGATCTAATGTGTATCAATTTAGTTTTTTTTTTGCATTTATAATTAAACCAGAGTCATGAGAACATTTCAAAAGTTCAATGTAATCTTCTTGTAAGAGTTTAATACATAATTGCAGATCACTGCATGAAATTACCACTGAACAGTGTTTTGATTTTTCTTTATTGTTGGTGACTTATTATAGGAAACACTGATAACTGTTTTGTAACACATTACATTTCAGACTTTGACATTAGACAAGCTTTAGCAATAGTCAGTAGATAATAATATAATCATCGCTAGAGATGTGACACACATAATGTTTTTGAAATTAATAGATTACTTCGTTTTTACCACTTTTATTGTTTATAAAACCGACATTGACTTCTTCAGGGTTTTGACAGAACTAATTTTAAAAATAGACATATATATAGGTAATAGAGAAAAATAATCGACATAAACAATAATAAAATTAGAAAGAAAATGATGTTTAAGGGACGAGGGGCAATATAGAACAATTAAAAAATTTAAAAGGGGAATAGATTTAATAATGGGTCATTTGAAAACAATTTTTGATTATTAATAATATTTAAATTTGCATTAACACTCTTTCTAATCTCTAAAATTTCTAATTTGTCCAACTGAATGCCATTGACATTACAATGAATTAATTCTATTCCACTGTTAAAATTAAAGGTATGACTAGTTTCTATTAAATGGTTGGCAAACTCCGAGAAACTGTTATTATTTAAAGCTTTCATATGCTCTTTAATCCTTATTTCAAAGTTTCTCGAAGTTTTACCTATATAAAAGAAATCTAATATAAATCTATAATAAAATATATATAAATTGAAATGTAATGATTGTGATTTCTTTTATATAGGTAAAACTTCGAGAAACTTTGAAATAAGGATTAAAAATTAAAGAGCATCTGTCAAAACCCTGAAGAAGTCAGCTTTGCTGACGAAACATGTCAGTTTTATAAACAATAAAAGTGGTAAAAACGAAGTAATCTATTAATTTCAATCATAATGGTGCCACAAAATAAGTTTGCTGTGTTAGAAGAAGCAAAATGTTTTTATTTTTTTTATTTATTTATTATAGATAGATACAAAAGAAAGACGAATTACATATTAGGAAGCTTTGCCTGTCCAACTAGGAAAGTTTCCCGTTCCAGGACAGAAAAATTTTCAGGATTACTTCATATTGTTCATTACATAATTACATAACAAAAAAATAGAAAAAGCAACCTGGTAGCAAATGATTCAAATATTATATTCGAATTTACCGAATTAACCTGGTAGTAGTATATTCCGATTTACAGTATATGAGATAAGTAGGTGAGTTAGTAGTATTGAAAAGTGTAACCCAAGATTCCTACCCACCCCTTAAACCCTTTTCCTTCCCAGAACTCTCCTCTCCTTCCTTTCCTTAAAAAACCCTCCACACAGCATCATAGGTGAGCATAAAGATGACATAGGCCCTGAGGGAAATTATGTTCCTCAGGGCCTCCTGTGTGGAGCTCATGTAAAAAAAAAGGTACCTAATAGGTAATCTAATTTTATTATTGTTTATGTCGATTATTTTTCTCTATTACCTATATATATGTCTATTTTTAAAATTAGTTCTGTCAAAACCCTGAAGAAGTCAGCTTTTCTGACGAAACATGTCAGTTTTATAAACAATTTAAGGGGTGGGAAGGAATCTTGGGTTCAGTATGTCCTGGTCATTCGCCTCCAAGACCTAGATAAACCTCACCCCATGAACCCGGGCACCCCTGCTAAATCACCAAACGTAGCGAATCACTTGGAGTGACCTATGGCAGAGGTGTTGGTTATCCAATAAAGGTTCCCGGGACGGCGGTACTCATTCCCGCCTCCCAAATTATAACCTTATCACAAGTTGGAGGAATTACAATAAGATTTACAACATAAAGAGGTGAAGTTATGTGTTAGGTTATGTGTTTAGAAGAACTTATTCATAGTACACTAATAAGATAAACTAGATTTAATTTACAATATTAGATATAATTTATTGTTTTTTATTTTATTTTTTATTTATTTACAAAAAGATACATAAATTATAATATATTTTTTACAATAATTAATTACATAATACATGTATTTGATGTACCCCCATAAGTAAGCAGGGCTTGTGTGTATGGGGGGTGTTAAATTATGTATGTAATAAGGGAACGTACCCATACTACGTGACACGTTTAGGGGGGGGGGGGTCTTCTAAATGTCACGCTTGGTACACATGAGCGGCGGCGGGCTTAGGTTTTTGGTCACCGGGGGGCACTGCACTGATTTAAACATGTTTTCAGTACATATCATATTATACGACAATACCAATATACACCGCGCTCATGTCTTGAACTACTCCTGCTAAAATATGCAAACAATAACTATGAATATAAATAAATAGTACCTGATTTAATGCTACTTTTGTTAAGCGAAATTGGTGCATTACTTCGTACGTCATACAAGTTGTGTTATGTATTGTTTATATAACTATATATATATAACAATAGTGATGTTGTAGCAAATCTAATTATTTTCGAGCGTATATTCAATCTCGAATACTCTCTCATTCCCGCATCGCTTCGTCCCTTACTGTTAAGAGGCGAGGGATGCTATTGGTTAGATATCTCAGATGTGACAGCTGGGATGACCGATATAAGATATCTCGAGAGAATTAAGTTGCCTTCCGGTCCTACCGCGCACCTTCAAATAAAATCTCTGGCAAGTCTGAAACGCGTCAGCTAACCCAGAGAGAATAATGCTCGTAACCCTTTTGTTAAAAGGTTTAACGAGGGGTTGAGGGAACTGTTAGTTTCCTTAGGGTTATTTATTGTTAAAATACTCATACAGTTTTGTACTGTTTTACTATTATTGAACTTTGTCACACTTAAAAAAATTATGTAAAATAATTATGGATTTTATTACCATACCACCGCTACAATATGACAAAAGTGGTCTAGCGGTCCACAACGAAGTTCTACCACATATTTTAATAGTACACAACTGCTAACCCTGTACAAATCGCAAGTGCGCCCCACGGTTGAATTTGGCAGCCACCTCTGGTCTGGAGCTCCAAAATACCTGAAAAATACCCTCGACTCTGTGCAGAAACGGGCGGTCCGTTTGATAGAATCTCCCATCTTAACAGACGGATTGCAATCTTTAGAGCACAGGCGTCGGGTGGGAATGCTATCCTTGTTCTACCGGTATTACAATGGAAGATGCTCCGAGGAACTAGCATCATTGATCCCTTCGGCACCGGTGCATAGTCGGGAAACACGCCAAACGCGTGCCCAACATTTGTACACGGTTGACATTTGTCACATGAGAACGGGTCGTTTCTTCGACTCGTTCTTGTATTCAACAGCTCGGCTGTGGAATGATTTGCCAGCCTCTGTGTTTCCTCCTTCCTACAACATGGGTCTCTTCAAGACCAATGTTCATTTCTTCCTCTCCTCAAAAAAACCCTCCACACAGCATCCCAGATCACATAGGCCCTGAGGGAAATTATTTTCCTCAGGGCCTCCTGTGTGGAGTTAATGTAAAAAAATATATATATGTAAAGAAAACCACTAGACTAATGAGTGCTTTCCTTAAGCTTGTATTTGCTGCTTAAGTATTCACTGAGTAAGTACCGAGTTAGTTAGTGGCCCACTAGATATCACTGCTGACATCTAAACAATAGAATCGAATTATTTAAATATAACTGTCAGAATTATTGCATAAAAAAATCCTCAAAATATTATCTAATTATCTTATTTATTATTATATAAAGAAACCTGAAATAAGGGCATTAAATGTTGTTTCTTTTGTTTTACAGGTAAGTGAACCTTTCTTTTAACCGATGATGTAATTTTAAGAGTTAAATAAGCATTATTAATAAAGCTTTTGTGTTACAGAGAAACACACTAACGCCTTTGTTTTCATTATATATATATTTGATACCACAGGTTCTGATAACATTGAAGTATGACAGTGAGACACAGAAGTAATCAGAGGAAAGATGAAAGCAGACAATGCTGCAGAGATAGCAGAGCTATAGAGATAGCAGTGCTAATAGCAGCTGACGAGATCCTTGAGGTCTGTTAAAACCTTGAATTCGGTCATGGAACCATGAAACTATGTTACAAATGTGGACATTTCACATTTTTCTTATAAAATAAAATTATTGATATTTTTGGAATGCGCGTGGTCGAGGGTGCGAATCTCGACGAAAACTAAAAATAAATAAAGTAATTTAATTAATTAATTTTGGGTGGATCAACCCGAATGAACAATTAACGCAAGATATGGCCAAGTTTACATCATAAGGATTATAGATGTAGACATATTGTTCTCTAATCAGCTCCAAAACCAATGCTGGTGGGAAAACCAGACAACATTTATATAATATAAGTATGTTACTTATCTTAAATACATAGCCTCGTTGTCTTATCAATATATATTTATAATAATGATTAATGATAGTTAAGTATAAAAGAGCCAGTTTTTGATAAAAACAAATTAATAGTCAAAATGTTCCGATTTGTGTTTCTCGCGGCGTGCCTTGTCTTGACTCAGGGTAAGACAAACACTATATTAAAACATTAAACTCAGGAGTTCATTAAAATACCTCCTCCTCCTGTACCCCCTCACAAATAAAAATATTTTAATTATTAGGTCCTTACATATGAAATTGGCGTTTTACCGTACTGGCAACTTTGATCTCAAATTTATACAGCTATTTACTCATATATTTGTGTTTCGAAAATTATAATTCATTTGTTTTTTCCTTAATTATTTTTTTTCTTTGCGTCACTTAGTTTACAAAATGGAAAACTTGAAATATAGCGTTATTTACGAGTACGAGTTCTTCCGTGGCACCAGTGCTGCAGAAACGGCTTGAAGGATTAATGACGTGTATGGCGACGGCGCCGCAAAAGAAAACACAGTGCGTTTTTGGTTCCAACGTTTTCGATCTGGAAATTTCGACCTGCAGAACAAGCCCCGTGGACGGCCGGAGACCAAAGTTTATAATGAAGAATTAAAGGCTATTGTGGAAGCGGATCCATCGCAAACCACGTCCGAGTTAGCTGCAGGCTGCGGTGTTAGTGATAAAACTGTTTTAATCCGCTTGAAGCAAATTGGGAAGGTGAAAAAGCTTGAAAGGTGGGTACCTCACGAATTGAGTGAAGCAAATCAACAAACGCGCGTTGACCGCTAGACCACACACCGCACAACAGACGGCTACCAAATTAGAGGAGCTTCAATTGGAATGTCTAAGACATCCACCGTACTCTCCGAACCTTGCCCCAACAGATTACCATGTTTTTCGAAATTTGGATAACTTCTTGCAAGGGAAAAAATTCAACTCCGATGGGGCAGTCCAAACCGCCTTCAAAGATTTTATTGATTCCCGTGCGAATGGTTTTTTTAGTAAAGGGATCGATGAACTACCTACGAGATGGCAAAAGTGCGTAGATAGCAATAGTACATACTTTGATTAAATAAATATATTATATTAAAAAAAAAATGACTTTATGTTCCTCCCATACAAAACGCCAATTTCATATGTAAGGACCTAATATTATTCAACTGATAAACCACTTCTTCAAACACAGCAAATTTATTTTGTGGCACCGTTTAAATTCAAAATTATTAGGATAATTAATTTTGACCACGTTTGTTGTTTAAAAAAACTTGTTTCGTAAGTAATGCTCAGGGTTTTTTTTTTCATTTTCTAGATTCTTTAATGCCTTGAAGAGGGAATCATTTAAATTACTGAATTTAAATCAACTGTTCTTTATCCTACTAATATTATGAAGGCGAAAGTTTGCATGGATGTATGTATGTTTGTTACTCTTTCACGCAAAAACTACTGAATGTGTTTTAATGAAACTTTACAATAATATAGTTCGTATATCTAAAGCGCAGAACCCTGGCATTATGAAATTTGTATAAAAAATTGCAATAGGTAGCACGATTAGTAAGATATCTATAATTATTTATTCGATTCAAATTATTAGAGGGGTACTTCAAATAAATTCGGGAGGGGGGAGGGTGTGGGCGGAGGGAGGGAAGGGTTGGAGGGGGTAGGGGGGAGGGAGTGGGAGGAGGTGGGTGAGGTGGGTGGGGTGGGTGGGGGGGAGGTGTAGGAGGCGGAGTAGGAACCCCCCTAATACCATGCGAGCTAATTGGGCCTCACAATTTTTACCTCATGTGGGTATTCAAAATATTACCTAGCTATTATAGCCTTAGACGTCTTCATCGGGAGGGAAAAGTTGTCATCTAAAAACCCTACTAAAATTGCATGTTTTTATCGACATCACCCATCAACATCACCCATCTGCCCCATCGGAGTTGAATTTTTTCCCTTGCAAGAAGTTATCCAAATTTCGAAAAACATGGTAATCTGTTGGGGCAAGGTCCGGAGAGTACGGTGGATGTCTTAGACATTCCAATTGAAGCTCCTCTAATTTGGTAGCCGTCTGTTGTGCGGTGTGTGGTCTAGCGGTCAACGCGCGTTTGTTGATTTGCTTCACTCAATTCGTGAGGTACCCACCTTTCAAGCTTTTTCACCTTCCCAATTTGCTTCAAGTGGATTAAAACAGTTTTATCACTAACACCGCAGCCTGCAGCTAACTCGGACGTGGTTTGCGATGGATCCGCTTCCACAATAGCCTTCAATTCTTCATTATAAACTTTGGTCTCCGGCCGTCCACGGGGCTTGTTCTGCAGGTCGAAATTTCCAGAACGAAAACGTTGGAACCAAAAACGCACTGTGTTTTCTTTTGCGGCACCGTCGCCATACACATCATTAATCCTTCGAGCCGTTTCTGCGGCACTGGTGCCACGGTGGAACTCGTACTCGTAAATAACGCGATATTTCAAGTTTTCCATTTTGTAAACTAAGTGACGCAAAGAAAAAAAACAAATAAGGAAAAAACAAATGAATTATAATTTTCGAAACACATAATAATCTAATGATATAATAATCTAATGATATAATAATCTAATGATATAATAATCTAATGATATAATAATCTAATGATATTTGCGTATCTTTACAGCCTCTACCTTCCCCGTCCCTTCTCTGGATGGAAGGATTGTGGGAGGAGACGCCATCCCTATCTCAGAGGCCCCGTGGAGCGCGTCCCTCCTGCTCACAGGCAGCAACCTCTTCCACACCTGCGGAGGAAGCATCATCTCCCCTACTGTTATTCTGACAGCGGCCCACTGTCTGGCCGGGTAAGTTACAACCTAACCTTAAACCAACTGACTGACCAACCTTACTGACCACCACCCTTTTTTAAACGAACTCCACAAGAGACCCTGAGGAAAATGGTTTCCCTCAGGGCCATTGATATCTTTGAGTGGAGGGTTTTTTTTTTGGAACAGAAGGTGTGAACCTGGGTCTTGAAGAGGAGGGAGGAAACACAGAGGCCAACAAATCGTTCCACAATTGAATTGTTGAACTCAAGAACGAGTCTTAGAAAAGACCCGATCTCATGTGACAAATGCCAACTGTGTACAAATGTTGGTCGCGTGTTTGGCGTGTTTCCTACTGTGCGCCGGTGGCTGAGGAATCAATTACCTATATTGTACAAGGAAAAAAACTCCTGGCGTACTGTTGGATTCATAACTTATTTTCAATTAAATTTTCCCGGTTGACATTAATTTTCCAATAGATTCGCTGATTTTAAACTTTTGTCACAAGTTTCAAAAAAAATTTTTAGGCTTTAACCATAAAACGCTAATAGGCTCCCCCCCCCCCTCCTAGCACATGCGAGGGAGAGGAATATTTAGCTTCCGTGTGACAAACATAATATAATCTGTATGCATAGGCCACAAAAAACGCTTTGAATTTATAGCGCCGTCTGACACAAGCGTAGGTGTTTCAGCAAAAGCATTTTTTAAACACAAGCATGTTTGTCTATCACGACTATCACTAACAAGTGAAGAAAAAATATAATTGTTATGACTTCTAGCGAGGTCTTGACTTGACTTATCACTTCTTTCTTATACAAAAAATCTCGTGTCACGGTGTTTGTGGTCGCACTCCTCCGAAACGGCTGGACCGTTTTTTATGAAATTTTATGTGTATATTTGGTAGGTATGAGAATAGGTTTTAAAGTATATTTCATATCGCTAGGTGATTCAAAATTTATTTATTTGGCATTAAAAAATACCTATAACCCCAAATTTTAACCTTCCTACCCCCACCCTCCCATTTTAACCGCGATTTTAGTATTTTTGTTTGAACAAATTTAACCGTCTTTCGTATTTCAAACAGAACGAAATTATATATGTTGTTGAATAACAGATGACGCTACGTCCGCCTCATCGAACTTTCGAAGCGTCGCGTCATTTTGATATTTCATTCGGCATCATGTTCTTGCGTGGGCAAACCATCGAGCTTATTTGTGTTGGCTAAAGACGTAATGACAAAAAAATATCGTACACTCAATTGCTCTTCGAAATTCAAATTTATTTTCTTTATTTAATTTTCCTACTATAATTGGTGTTTTTTTTGTTTTTATCGGCGGTCATCGTCTACAGCGCTCCATTTCTCTTTCTGTCATAGATCCCATCCCCACACACTTACAATACATTCGTTATTTTTTTATTTAACAACCTAAATATTCACTAGAAATAATTTATATGGCAGAACAACGTTTGTCGGTTCAGCTAGTTTTCCCGCTAAGCACTTGCGTACTGCTTACTAACAACGTATGCAGGGACATTGGAGGTCTAAATTCGTTCTAAACTAAATGTAACTTCGTTCTTGTAAGTATTTATATCTGCTTTTGTTTTTGCTTTCATTTATTTCCATTTCGTGTTGTGTTCGTAAATTAATTAATAAATGCTCCGTTTGCAGCAAGCGACCAACTGACCTAAAGATCCGCGTCGGTTCCGCTCTCAACAACGATGGAGGCCAGCTCATCAACCCCTCCCAGATCATCGTCCACGAGGCCTACAACGCCATCATCCTCACCAACGACATCGGCCTCATCATCCTTGAAGAAGAGATCACCATCGAGACTGCCTCGCCCATAACGCTGCCTGCTCAGGACGAAACTGTTGAAGATGGTGCTCTGGCCATCAACAGTGGATGGGGACGACTTTTCGTACGTATTCTTACTATTTATTTATTTATTTAACGCCCAAAGGGCTTTTACATTTTTGGTAGTGCAGTTATTTTATGACAGATGATTTTTAAACAAATACAGAAATAGTAAAAATAAAATTAGATAAAAAAGCACACAAGTCATAAAAATACAAAAATAAAGCGATTTCATAGGTTCACAGAAAAACAGATATGTGTAGGAATAAAACAGATAAAGAAATAATAAAAATAAAATTAGATAAAATAGCACGAAAGTCATAAAAATACAATATAATACACAACAATTTCATAGGTTTACAAAAATACAGATATGTTTAGGAATAGTTTTGGAATAAGTTTTTTACAAGATCAACAAAATTCGCCAAGTTTATGTTAAATATGTCAATATCACCTAAGTACTGATTCCCATAGTGTGAAATCGTTGTATCGGAGAGTGGGCAATGTAGTTCCGCTTATGAATGCTACAGTAGAATAGTGTATTTTGTCGTGTAGTTACTGTCGGTATTCATACAGTCGGTTTATGAGTTGCAGGAGTTCGCAACAGTCAAATTTAGAGTTAAGTATTTTGAATAAAAATGTTAAATCGTTTATTTATCTGTAATATAGCCAAACGGTTAATCCTTGGAGCCCCACAATAAAGAAGGGGTTTCCCAAATATACACAGTTTCAAATATCGGTTTGCGCAAGTGAATTATATTTGATTAATTTGTGCTATTTCACAATTAGTTAATTTTTAAAAATCAGAGCGTGCAATTCACACGCGGTAGAAGTGAAACCTTCAGAACACTAAAATAGACAAGAGTGGGGAGGCTACGAAGCACCGCACAAAGAGCAGACCGATTGTACTATCTCATTCTCTCTCGGGCTAAATCCTGGTAATATATGTTTATCTCTTTTTAGTGTCGCAATTTTTCGTTTCATCTAGTTTTCATTTCAAAATATTATTAAGTGTATTTGAGGGACGTTTCAGAGTCGAAGACACTCTCAGTATCTTTCAGAATTCAAACTTTGCTTGAATTAGCTTTAACCGTGTTTGTTTATCAGATCTGAATAGCCAGGTAATTTCCACCTTCCCTTTCCTTACCACCTTCCTTCCCCTCCCCACTACCTTCAGCCTCATAACATGCAACAATCGGGGATGATATGGTCTCTCTGGCTTCAGACGGGAGCAGTTGGCACTCTTGAGCGGCATTAAAAAAATTCGGTTAACCCTACAATGGACCACGATGGACCAGGGATTTCCCAATTATACACAGTTTTCGGAAACCCATAGAACAAGCGAGAAAGTGGTTAATCTAAAAAACACAAAGAACCCAAAAATCTTTTGGAGCCTCGACACATTTAAAAGACATTAAACTGCTGATATAGAACCACCAGCGACCGATGAATCTATTAGATGTTTTCAGAGGGTAGGAAGTCCGAATAACCTATAATAAAAATGAATTATTTGCCATTTTAGGAGAGCGGAACATCCCCCGTAGAGCTGCAGGCCGTCGAGATCAACATCGTTAACCAGGTGATCTGCAGGCAGAGGAACGCCGTCATCAATAACGTCACCCCCACGATGATCTGCGCCGGAGTTGACGAGGGTGGCAAGGGCTCTTGCAACGGAGACTCCGGCGGCCCCCTGATGGTGGACGGAACCCAGGTCGGCCTCACCTCATGGAGCAACGGCTGCGTCAGGCCCAACTTCCCCACCGTGTACACCAGGGTGGCTAGCTTCATCGACTGGATCGAACAAACTCTAGCCGAAATATAAGCAATCAAAACAACCGATCAAGTCAACAAATTCTAAGCATTTGTATAAAATGAATTGAAATACAATCTTTCCTACAATAAGCGCATTTTTTGCTTTACCAATTACCATAACCGGGGCGTCATCTCTGTGACGCTTAGTCTCGGCGCGGCAACCGTTCGCGATAAAGTTCTAACTGACATTCTTTTCAAAAATGACATTGAATTCAAAAACATTTCTTTTGCTCATTTCTTTAACCAAAACCATTTTCAGAGCCATCTGAGTTGTATTTCCGTAAATCCTCGTATGATGAAGTTCGAAAAGATTCTAACATAACGTTGAAGCTTTAGCAATCACCATTTTGTTTGTATCTGATACTTGATAGTTTTTACGAGGCGCTCTATATAGTTCGTCACTTTAGTTGTTTGGAGTAACTTTGCCTTATCACGTTCTGAGTTGTCAAAGTTAAATAATATATATACAAAGTGATTTGTTTTCATTTAATTTAGAAGAATTACTCATTTAATCTTTTCTGAACGAAACTAGCAGGCACCCATTTTTTTTTCTTTATTCGTAGCTTTGATGCTTACATAATTTGGGGTTTTTTCGACCATCTTGCTGGGCATATGCCCGTGTTGTTCTTTTATATTATTAAGCTAAAGTCTGCCACATACACTCACTCCACGTGCAGCTACCAACAGAAGTGCTGCCATCTAGTTTATGAATTAATATGTCACTTTTAAATATTGCAACCGATTTGATCTGTTAAAATAAAATCAAATATAAGTTTCCCTGGAACTAAACTGCAACTCATGAGTCTAACCTAACCAAACTTGTCCTGTATAAATACTGACTTAATCTGACCTACCAGACCGGGTAGTAGTCGAGTAGACAAATGCGTGTGGTTCTAAGCGTCGCGTTTTCAATACTCTGCTAGCTGAGTCCTCCAACGTTGCCCAAGAAACATTGGTAGTAGGAGAAATTCAAATATTGTCAGGTTAGTTATTGTTCAAATATTGTGACCTAGGAAAGCGTGTCTTTCTTTTACAAATAAAAGAAAAAGAACGAATCAAAAAGATAAATAGTACTGATATACAGATCCAGGTCATCGTTGTGAACATTAAATCTGCTAATCTCAATGTTTATCGGCGTGTACAGTAGCTTGTGTCGCTCTCCGTAGAGAGAGAAAAAATGGCCTTATATTTAAACGCCCGGGGTCTGAAAAGTTTCGTATGATCTGTAGCTATTCGAAAACCTAAAAATAAATTATATTTTTGTTCACTATTAGCCCGTTAAAATGGCCGGAAGTTTTGAAAAAAAAAATAGATTTCATGATTTGGAAAAAAAATAAAACAAAGGGTTCATATTTTATATTTTGTACCAAACTTATTTTTCATTCCATAACTGCAGAACAAAGAACCCAAAAAAAATAATTTTTTTAAACATATGTGATGTGTTGGTTAAAAATATAAAAGGGGAAAATAACACTTTTTCTGGATAAAATCAGAGTTCTTGTTGACTTACTTGTATTCATAAACTATAACTTTTTTGATAAGTTTTAAGATTTTCACGGCCAAAAGCATTTTCGTTATTTGTTTTTGGGGTGTTATGCAGTGTTGCGCTACCTCCTTCTTTAGCCAACGTTTCGGACATCGTTGCAGTGTGCATCAGGGCAGATCCGGCAGATCCGGTAGATGTGTAGATACATCTACTGGATCTGCCGGATCTGCCCCGATGATGGACACTGCAACGATGTCCGAAACGTTGGCTAAAGAAGAAGGTAGCGCAACACGGCATAACACCCCAAAAACAAATCACGGATATAACTTTTTTTTTTCATTTTTGTCAGTTGTACGCATTTTTTAATAAAAAACAAACGTTAAAAGGTAAAATAGCTTTTTATTAAAAATTTAAAAAAAAAAATGGTTTTAGGTTTATTTTCTGATTTTTAATGCACTTTGGCGGGCTAATAACCATTTTTAAAAAAATAAATTTAAATGCAGTTCTCATTTTCTTTGTAAGACGCAACTTCCGAGACCCCGGGCGTTTCTGAATTCAAAAGTCGAAATAATTGACACACCCTAGTGTACAGTACACCAAGGAATTAAAGCAAGTCGAAAAATTCAAATATTGTCAGATTAATTAACATTCAAATATTGTGACCTAGGAAAGCGTGTCTTTCTTTTACAAATAAAAGAAAAAGAAAGAATCAAAAGGATAAATAGTACTGATGTACAGATCCAGTTCATCGATGTAAACATTGAATCTGCTAATCTCAATGTTTATTGGCGTGTACACCAAGGAATAAAAGCAAGTCGAAACCATAATAGGAGAAATTCAAATATTGTCGGGTTATTATTCAAATATTGTGACCTAGGAAAGCAAATAAAAGAAAAAGAAAGAACCAAAGGATAAATTATACTGATACAGAGAACCAGGTCACCTCTCCAATGTAGTCATTGAGTCTGCTAATCTCAAGGTTTATTGGCCTGTTCACCAAGGAATTAAAGCAAGTCAACCAACAGTAATGATAACATAATGATGATTATTTAACAAGTGTTACGAATGACGATGCTGGTGTAATAACCGCTGGAGTACCCGTTCCATATAATATGTAATCTGTAATCTACAAGCGTACTACAAGTTAAGTAGATTGCGATCTGTCTCGCGTAAAAATATAATATGCACAATGCACTCGACAGACGGAACCACTTATTCTCTTATAGATTGAGATAAGGTAGTACAGATATTTTATCTCGTCGTGTGACATGCACGCTTTAAAACTGGGACACGTACGAGCATTACACACTAATTTTATAATAATTAATAATCTTTATTCGATATTTTGTTTTATTTTATTAAGGCAAAGAACATCAAAGTGTGCACCACAACACAAAAACAAAATACTGGTAACAATTTGGGAGGCGGGTATGTGTTCCGCCTCTCGAACCATTTATTGGATCACTAACACATCTGCTATAGGTGAGATTTGTCCTGATCTTGGCGGTGAGGTTTGTCCTGGGAGGCGGGTACGTGTTCCGCCTCCCAAACTATTTATTGGATTACCAACACATCTGCCATAGGTTACCTATAGGTGAGATTTGTCCTGATCTTGACGGTGAGGTTTGTCCTGGGAGGCGGGTACGTGTTCCGCCTCCCAAACTCTTTACTGGAATACCAACACATCTGCCATAGGTTACCTATAGGTGAGATTTGTCCTGATCTTGGCGGTGAGGTTTGTCCTGGGAGGCGGGTACGCGTTCCGCCTCCCAAACTATTTATTGGATTACCAACACATCTGCCATAGGTTACCTATAGATGAGGTTTGTCCTGATATTGGCGGTTGATGCGCCTGCCCATCAGCCGCGTGGCGGGCCGGACCGGGAGAAAATTTTGGGGAGACCCTTTGACCTCTCTAGCTGGTCTATCTCTTGTCTTGCACCGCAGCGGAGGGATGGATTCATAAATTCACACCTCTTTCCACCCTTAATACCGTTTTACTTCCTCTCTTTCCTTCCCTCCACACAGCATCCTCAAATATGGCAGAGGTCCTGAGATAAGTTATTTTCCCCAAGGCCTCCTGTGTGGAGTTAATGTAAAGAAAAAACAAGATGGAAAAATAGTAGATAAAGCAAGGGCGTAGCCACTTAAATGTCTCGGTTTTGTGTTAAGATCGTCCAAAGATCTAATGTATACAAATACACTCAAAACGCTATACATAACACTAGTTCGAAGCATTCTTAAGTATAATTCCTCTCTCTGGTCGCCTTTATACAATGTACATTCACACAAAATTGAAAGAGTTAAACATAGATTTATGTTGTACTCTCATAGATAAGGCTATCAATTATAAAATAAACATTCCAATACAAAATTTAAATTATAATTATTTGATGCAATTGCTTAAACTTCCTGAATTATCACAGCGAAGAAAAATCTGTGATTTTTTATTATTTAAAATCATCAACGGGTATTTGGATAGCCCTGAACTAGTGAATATGATAAATCAACAAGTCCCCAATAGTCATAATACTAGACTCCATGCTCCATTTAACATAGTTGTTTTTTCGCACTAATTTTGAAACGTATATGTATGCAGATGCAAAATCCTTAAATGTTCCAGATTGTTAACAGTAACAAATTTAATACCCATCACTGCTCTGTAACTACTTTCATAGTACCTACTAACTTATTTATATATGTAATTGCTGTGTATCCTTTATTTTACGGAAGTACTCATACTGGGCCCGACATTCCGGAAGCATTTGCGAATTACTTTAAGTCAGTCTATAGCGAACATAGTGCAGAATTTGACTCATACACCCCAGGCGGTTACTCTTCACTAGCTCAAAATGTTGAAATTTTAAGTGTAAATAAAAATGATTACCTAGCTGCAATTAAAAAACTGAAACCAAAAAAATCTGTTGGACCGGATTTTATTAACACAATTGTCCTAAAGGGTTATGCCGATCCGTTAATGGTACCGCTTTTACATATCTTTAATATTTCACTTAACTCCGGTAAATTCCCCGACCGTTGGAAAATCTCAAAGGTCACGCCCTTACACAAAAATGGCGATAAATCATGTGTATCTAATTACAGACCGGTGGCAATTCTTTCGGCACCGGCCAAATTATTTGAACTCGTGATACAAAAACGTATATACTATAAAGTAGAACCATTTCTCATAAACCAGCAGCATGGGTTTAGAGAGGGCAGGTCTACGACGACCAACTTAATGGTATTTACGGATTACGTCTCAAATATATTGGACAACAACGGACAAGTAGATGTCTCATATAATGATTTTGCGAAAGCTTTTGACAAAGTAGATCACCTCATATTACTGAATAAACTTGAAAGCTTCGGCTTCTCATACTTGCTGCTTTTGTTCTTTCATAATTATTTGTTTAACAGAAAACAATACGTTGTTTACGGGCAGTTCACATCAAAACTCTACGCCACAAATTCTGGGGTCCCTCAAGGGTCTAATTTAGGACCACTTTTATTTTTATTGTTTATTAATGACATAGGGTTGTTTATAAGATTTGTAAAATTTTTGTTATTTGCGGATGACATTAAACTATACACCTGTATAACGACAAATGAAGACTCCATTCGTCTACAGAACGATATCGACGGTATAGTAGAGTGGAGTCATCAAAATAAACTTCTTTTTAACAGTAGTAAGTGTACAATTATTTTTATTTTTTTTTTTTTATGTGCATTACAAGGGCAAAGCGTACTTTATATTTTAACTATAAAATGTCTGGTACCTCTATAAAACATATCTCGATAACGAAGGATTTAGGAATCACTTTTGACACGCGTCTGACTTTTCGAACTCATATCGATTCGGTGTGCAACTCTGCAATGCGAATGCTGGGTTTTGTTATATGTAATTCGAAATCTTTTACGAATACGGCAATCATAAAAATGCTTTATTTTACTCTGGTTCGCAGCATTCTTGAGAGTGGATCGATAATATGGGGACCCGAAGATACCCTTTACTCGAATGATGTAGAAAAGGTGCAAAAAAAGTTTATGCGATACCTCTACATGCGAGAGTTCGGATATTACCCTTTATTGTATCCTTCTGATTTTCTCGCTGGAATGCTGGGGATAGAACGTCTAGACGTCAGGAGAAATATTGCAATGGTGTTAGTGGCGCACAAGCTACTAAATGGGCACACTTGCAATCCAGATATTCTGGAACGAATTTCTTTTTATGTCCCTGATAATTTCATCAGAGCTAGACAGCACAGATTATTTATTTTTCCAAGGGGCAGGACCAACCTACCAATGATCATGCCTTTGGGGAGAATAACTACTTTGTTAAATCACATTTCTTCTGTGATCGACATTTTTAATTTGAACCAAAGAGAATTTAAGACAGCAATAAGCATACTATTTACCAAATCTGGCTAATCAGATAGTATTGATGTAATTACTCATGCAAATAAATGTATATACTTACTTATTATAAACTGTAATTTATAAACTGTCATTTGTGAAATGTAAATGGATTATACTGTTTTTCACAATAAATCAATAAATAAATAAATAAATAAATAAATAAATTTTTTATTTATTTTTTCATAATAATAACAAACTGACATAAAAATTCTTAAATGTTTCAAATTGTTAACAGCAAAAAAATTAATACACACTGCTCTGTAACTACTTTCATAGTACCTAATTCCTTCTTTATATATGTAATTGCTGTGTACCTTTTATTTTTTTTTCATAATCATAACTATTAATAACAAACTTACGTACATTTAATTATGTAGTTTTTAAGTATCCAACAACTATACATACACTTACAATTTGTATATGTGTGTACATATGTGTATGTGCATGTGAATGTGTATGCTATATGTATATGTGCATGTACATGTGTGTATATGGACGTGTATGTATGTGTGTGTTTATATATATTTTTTTATATTTCCCTAATATAAATATATACATTTTTTTCTCTTCTAAATAACCATCATCAGGGCAGATTTATGTCACATCTGCCCTGATGATGGGCACTGCAACGCTGTCCGAAACGTTGGCTAAAGAAGGAGGTAGCGCAACACGGCATAATACCCCAAAAACTAATAACAAAATAATTTTTGGCCGTGAAAATCTAAAATCGTATCCAATGTACAATTACTTTTAAAATAAAAAAAATAAATATAAAACTTTCTATTACAACACATAAATACCTGTCACACATAATCATAAATAAACACCTCAGCAAAGGTTCTCCTAGTGAGGTGTTCACGAAACTTACAACAATGCCTATCCACAGTTTCACCTTCACAAACCTACCTTACACTCAACATAATAAAATTGCAAAATATATTATGTAAAAATGTTTTCAAAATTTATCTATTATGTAAAAATGTTAATTAATAGATAAATACTGTAATACACAGAAATAAATAAATATAGATTTATAATAGCACAAAAAAAAACAAGAAATTTACCTATTTTTACATTAACCGCAAAAAAATGTTTTATACCTCTGCCAACCGGTTTGCTTCGAGTATGTTTGTAATAATGTTTTGTGTAATATTGTGACAATAATTTCTGAAACTACCATTATAGCCTGAGCCCAAATACGAATATGCTGGTTGTACTCCCTTGTTAACAAGTTATTTATCGAATACTCATACCTACTTGTGTTGTACCTACTTATGTCTGTCATGCTCTGTTTATTATTTTATGTACTATATACTTGTTATGATGCTACATACTTGTTATAATGCTCCTGTACAATTTACCTTACATGTAAAAACCATCAAGACGTAAACAAACAGCATTCACATATGGGGGAGGGTTCGATCCTGGGGGATAGGCAGAAAGGAGGTGGTGGAAAAATTATTACAAGGTTTTTTTTGGAAAATCTATTACCAATTATTAATATCGGTACCACGCCAACTACACAAAGTGGCATTTCAACACCCCTTCAAGTCATAAAAGTGTTAAGATTTTTTTCATAAATAGCCCATAACCTAACCTAACTTAACCTATTTAACCATTTTTTGACTTTTCAAAGGAGGCGTTGAAGTTGCATGATTCTGAGTTGTCCGGTCACCGTTGACACACAATGACAAAAGCGTTGGTGCAAATAACATTGTAATATTTTCCATGAATGTAATCCACGAGTGCTATTCTCTTTTTTTCCTACGATTTTGACTAAATTATACATCAAAGAGGGTACTTTCGATCCGATCACTTTGCTAATGGGTAGTGATCGACCGGGGTCATGTAAAATGATCGATCGACTCAGGACTTTCTATATTAATTTGTGCAGTATCAAATAAAGTTCGTGAACATAACAATGTATTGTGACGCTTGGTTTGGTGTGTTGAAATAGCTGTCAGTTGTGTTGTGTTGTGCCCAGAGTCTGCTCGCTTGAGAAATGTTATCCTCAAGGCTGTTCTCTCCACATTGTTTTACAACTGTCAAGGACTGAAGCTTGGACCTCGGTTAAATTCATTACGGAACGACAGTATTGTTTATTCGTTTAATTTATTTATTAACGTCCTGTTTAGGAACTTTTACATAGGAATTGCATAAATTACACTATTCATAACTGAACTGCCTCAGTAATAATATTTTTTATTTGTTTAGTGCCAAGTTGAAGATGTCCATTGGACTCGGCATAATTCTTTCCCTTCATTAGTAATCAAAATCCCACGAACCGACATGATCACTAACACAGAAATTCTCAGGCGGGCTAGAGCAGATAGGAAATAATCACATTAGTAAAAGTCAGTGGAGGTAATCCACCACCTACCCGCCCTGGTATAAGTAACAGATGGTTAGTCCTTCAAGGCTCTAGCAAGGGCTCTAATTTTTTTGAAAGAACGAATCTACATTTAAGTTTGAACGAATCTAGACCTCCAGTGTCCCTGCATACAGTGTTAGGAAGCAGTATGCAAGTGCTTACATAATATACAAAATGCGAAAAATATAAAGCAAGTCAGGGATAAATATGTTAAAAAAGATAAGAGAAAAACATAAAAGGCGGCTGCTCGCAGGGTAATGGCATCTTGCGTATGTTGCAAGCATTTGCAAGAAAAGATAATGAAAACAAGTATTGTGATATGAAGAACGCTTGTGTCGGGTGGGATACCTCTCTCGTCATCTGGCAGTACCAGCCAGAATGTGTATGGTGATCGGTCTGCCGTGAATGAATCTCATCGTCCGCGCCCTTTAGCCGGTTTCTCGGTTCATTAGTAAAAGTCAGAAAAATTCTATATCTGGGTCACATTCTTCGAGGGGAGAAATATCACTTGCTTCAATTAATATTAAAAGGCAAGATAGAGGGTCGCCGAGCAGTCAAATGTCTTGATTGCGGAATGTACGATAGTGGACCGGTATTAGACGTGTGGAGGAGCTATTCCGAGATACATTTACCAGAGTGATCGCCAACGTGGGGGGGGACCTGATAGGGAACACGAAGATGAAGAAGTAACCTGGGCAATGAGGAATACATATGGTAGTTATTCCAAGAATTTCTGTACTGAAATAAATCCCAACATCTAGTGTTGCGTACCTACTGCAATCCGAAAGCTTATCTAAGCAAGCAATTCTGGGCTGTCAAATGAGAATTTTATATAGAAATACAAGTCTGTGAAAACCCTTCTATCCGGACAATTTAAGCATATTCATTTTAAAAGAGTGTTGTAGTTTGACAAAATTGCTGGAATACCCATTTTAAAACTTAGAAAATGTAAGAATTGATTTTGTATTTATTTTTAACTATTGTGAGTAAACCCTCAGATTGTAATATTTAATTAAATGATGACAATATTAGCGAAACTCAATCGAAAATCTGGAGACAGAAAAAAAAGATATTGGCTCCTCTGGAACTCGAACCCAGGACCTTTTGCTTACACGGCAACAGCTCTACCAACTGAGCTAAGGTGTCTATATCCAATTCGGTCACTTTTAACTGCTTTTGACTGCTATCTTTATCATAACAATATCTAATATGTGCGTTAAGAAAATGAAGATAATATTGATAGTTCTTAGTCTAAGTATGATACAGTTAAAAGTGACCTAATTGGATATAGACACCATAGCTCAGTTGGTAGAGTTGTTGCCATGTAAGCACAAGGTCCTGGGTTGTCGCCCGCTGCCCGCAGTACCTAGCAGCAAACTGCGGAGCGGTTTTTAATTGCTAGTTTAATTTATTATGCATTTAAATTATTAAATGATACACGCAGCACAACTTACAAATTACAAACAATGCAAATAATAAGAACGCATCAAAGTCTTTCAATTCTACAATGATTGTTTTGATATGCATTGGAATCCATGATAATAACATTAGTATATAATATAAGCAGGTCGTGTATACATTCCTGGTCGAATGATGCAGGCGTGATGTGAATGCGTTATGTCGTGCTAGATCCCATTTTAATAATCATAATGGAATCATTACATCATACAATCCAAGTGGAAGAACCATAACATAACAAACATTAACGTGCTATTGCGAGGACATAACCTGTAAACTGTACCTCAATGACTGTACCCATATTTATCGGGACCACTAATTAGAATAAGGCTACTGGATTTAAATGGAATGGCGTTAAAAATTATTGTGCGTGGATTCGATTATTACTGTTGATTATATTGCATTGACAATGTTGTAATTGTAGTTAAAATGTTAATTAGTTAACTAATAAATTGTCGTAAGACTTAAGAGGAAACCGGGCGACGTTTTGTCCATACAAACAACCTATTCCCCAATTTCCTCTCTGGATTTTGACACTAGTGCAAATATTTTGAAAATGATATAGATATAGACCTCTAGCATGTCGGTATGTTTTGCTTTTTTTTATTAAGTTACTTCTTATATCACGGTTGTAGGCCGTTTGTCACGGTAGAATTTTAAAAAAATAATAATTATATGCCAGTTTAAACCTTATGTATAAAGAAACTGTATGAAAGACAAGGTCACAATCGCTTGCGCCAATATCTCTCTTGGTTTGTTTCAAGATTTCATTAATGATTTCATTAACTACACTGTTTGTGTTTGAATTATCTGTGACTTGCAAACGCTGTCAAAACATGGTCAAAACTGAAAAGTCGGCGTTTTGGCATTTTTGTTCTTTTTTCAAATGCATATAAAGGTATTTATTTATTAGCAATCACCTTTGAAATGTATTTTTTCTCTAGGGATGTCTATTCAGGTTTGTGTAGAAATAACAACATCAGTTCATTTTCGTATTTATAAGGATATTTAAGCAAAGGTTGGAAGGTAATTTTGGCGCGGTTTTTTTCAAATAGGCTTGACTTTTGAAGGCCTTCAATGGGTTAAAATTGCTTGGTTTGACCGCCACCAAAAGAGGTTCAGTAAACAAAATAAACATGTGTTTATGAAAAAAGCAAAACGTGCAGACTTGGAATATTTTCTTCTAATACAGTTTGAATTACAAAATATTTTTAAAAATCTCTCTTGAATAAGGAGAAAAATGGGGAACACAAAATCTCGATTTCGACGATTTTATTTAGGTGCCTATTAATAGCCTGCGATACAGTTAGTGACGTCAACAGCTTGGTAAAATACCTGTTATTAAAAAATTTTAGCCACCGTGTTTCCTTTTACGGAATAAGAAAATCAATAAACAGAGAAATGACAAAAGATAAAATCATCAAATCAATTCATTAACCTGGAGTAGACCCCTGAAAATCACGGAATATTTCAATTTTGAAAAAGGCTTATTTTAATTTTGAAAAAAATTATACATAATAATTGTCCTAATAAATATTATTAATAATTGTAAAGACAATTAACTGTGAACTTGTAATAAGGTTTATACTATTGGCGATAATATACGTATGTATAACGTTCAGACGGTAAACATCGACTGAAACCAAAAATATCGTCACGAAAATGGCCATAACACTAATGTTTACTTTTCAAAGTTCTTCTCGGGTAGACTGACAAGTTTGCTTCGACAAGTCCTCCAGGACTCCCTTTCCTGAGCTAAATCAGTAGACTTCTATCCATAGCAGGCCCAGCCTCTCCAGTCCAGGAGTGACGGACGTTCGAATTAATCCCACCCACTGCAGTATAAAGCGATGTGTCGAGAGAGTCCGACTGGAGAGATTAAACCAACCTCAACCAGTCTCTCACGATCCACCCCGCTATGCAGGAGGTGGGCAAATGCATGTACCGTCAAACCTCACCCTATGAACCCGGGCACCGCTACAAAATTACCATAGCGTGACTTGGGGTGACCTACGGCAGGGGTGTTAGTTATCCAATAAATGGTTCCCGGAGCGGGGGTACCCATACCCGCCTCACAAATTGAAAACTTCTACCAACATTGCCTTATGAAAACCTTTTATTTGTGCAGCATCACTGTAAATATGCGCCACTTAAAACAAAATTGAATTCTAACGAAATGCCCAATAATTAGCAAATTCCCACATGTATTTTTAAAAACGTTAAAATACGAAATAACGGAATCTAATTGATCTTTTAAAGGCTGTGATTCGTGCATTTAAGACTCAATCCGCAACTTCATTCATTTGCGTATTTCACTCCAATACTTATGGCCGCTATCTACATCCACTGGCAATCTAATCTCTGGTTTAATACAAGTATTAACTGTTACTTTGGGACCAATGGACGAACGGTTATTTGTACTGTACTATCACTAGTAAAACCATTTATAAGTTAGTACTGACACAGCAACGTTTCTTCCAGAGTTCATTTCAACTGACCTTAACGATTAAAATTCCAAAGATGTATGTGGCGGGAGGGCGGCGTGGATTTGACTTTCATACAAATCTTCAGTTTTATTCTGAGATTTTTTTATTTTTATTTTTTATTTCATACATTTTTTATTAGTAACAGATATTTGTTTTTTTTTGGCTACCACACTAGGCTAATGCCCGTGTTGTGGTAGTCGTACATTTAATGTTTTAACATTTCAAAAAATATTAAGAAATACTTAAAACTAAAGAGAAAAAAAAAGATCATATTTTAAAGAAAAGTAGAAATAAAAATGAAAATTCAAATTCAAATTTTGAAATACAAAAATTAATAATAAAGATTAAATGTTAAGAACTCAAGTGTTCTGTATAAATTAAAACATATAAGTATATAAATCAAAATTAAAAACATAAATAAATTTAGTGAAAAACTAAGAGAAAAAAATAAATTGATTGATGAAAATTTGCACACTTGGCCTCCGTGGTCGAGAGGTATGGCTCTTGACTCACAATCCGAAGGTCGCGGGATCGAATCCCGGCGTGCGCAAATAAATTGTATTTGTGTAGTTTCACAATTAATTCATTTAAAAATAATATAGTGTATTTGCGGCACATTCCAGAGTGGAAGATACTCTCAACATCGCCATGATGTAATACCACCATTCAGAATTAAAACGTTGCTTGAAATGGCTTTAGTCATGTTTGGTGACAAGATCTGAATAGCCAGGTACTTCCCCACCTTCCTCTACCAGTGGCGGCCGCTGCCCTGAAAACGTGGTGGTTCATTGATAATCCGTAACTATGAGATAACGATTACTAAGCAACATTAGGTAAAAATGATCCCACTAATCTTATTTGGAGAGAAGATCTATTTTAAGCTGTTTTCGAAGTGCGAAAACTTCTACATATCGCTTTTTAATTATTTTTTTTATTTTTCGGTACTAAGAAAATAAAAACACTAAATCTTAAATTTCAACCCAAAAAATTCTTTTTTTTAGAATGTTTAGTTTTCATAAAATAAAATAAATTTGAAAGTAGTGTAAGAAGAATATACGATGCAAATGTGAATGGTAGAAGAAGTCGGGGACGCCCGAGGAAGACATGGCACGAGCAAGTGAATCAGATACTTGAGTCGGGCCATGTCGAAAGTCGGAATAATAGAAGAGAATGTATGAGATGATGTATGAATGTGAGTGAGGCAAAGAGTGTGTGCCAAGACCGAGTTGAAACCTGTGGGGAAACGGCGTGATGGTTGGTTAGTTAGTTTTATATTTCATTTTAAGCAGGATACAAACAGTATTTATAAACAATGTATAAACAGCACGAGGGCAAAATTGTCAAAGTTACCTATGAAAAAATTGTATTCCTTAATGATTTGCGTTTTATAATTTAAAACACCAAATCAATAAAAAAGCAAACATATGTAAAATTTAGGTATTTGCTGTACCTTTTGATTAAAAAAAGAATTATTCAGTTTGGTTAAGTATTTTGGCCTTAAATCTAAATTTAAGTTTGTATGATAAAGGCCGCTGGGTGGTACACCGATATAGCTTAATTTTTCATACATATGGCCGGCGTTGCGCGCTGGCGATGTTTAGGATATTCTATACAAAAACATAATTCGTTCCGCTTGCAATGGGCCTGCACACCGGACGGGGTAAATTCGCGCGGAACTTTGAGAATTTGCTCTCCCTGATTCATATTATATTATGCATTATATTGGTAGGTGATATTTTTAATGAAATTCATAGATTTTATATTTTTCGGTAAGATATTATAAAGTAATTTTAGACGATATAATTTACCAGTGCTGCACACAAACACACTGTTCAACCAGCCGCCCTTGTCCTCTACCCCATCTCCTTCCTCTTTCCCATCTCCTTCCCCTCCCCACTACCTTCAGCCTCACAACATACCCCAATTGGAGATGCCATAGTCTCACCGGCTTCAGCCGGGACTCTCGTGAGGTATTCGTTCATATATAAAAAAAAAACAGATAGATCTTATCATTTTTGGGCAGAATATTACATTATTAACCTAAGTCTTTAACTAACAAACCATCGGGCCATTTCTCCACAGGGGTAGGCAGAGAGGAAGGGCCGCAAAACAAATCAGTCTTGGTACACACTCCTTGTCTCATTCACATACATCGTCTCATATATACTATTCTATTATTCTGATTTTGATATGGCCCGACTCAAGTATCTAATTCACCCGCTCGTGCCATGTCTTCCTCTTAGAGTAACAAGGTCTTCCTCGGGCATCCCTGACTTCTTCTGCCATTCATGTTTGCGTCATGTATTCTAGTAAATATAATAGTATAGAAGATGTCGAAGTCTCTGGTGTCTAGGATGAACGAGGCATGTACGAAGAATGAGTTAATGATGAATAAAAGTGAGTCTGAAGTCAATGGTGTAGTAATGGTGTTTGAAAGAGAGACTACGAAAACAGTGTTTAATATAATTGTGCATGGAGAATACTTCAAGCAGGTGGATGAGTTTGTGTATCTGGTAAGTATGTTCACGATAGATCGGAAGGCTGATGCAAGAAGGGTAAATGCAGGTAACTTCATTAACTTCATCGACTGAACGCGATTGGCGCGAACATAAGTCCTAACAGAAATATCTCCCCTGCCACATGTGTGGATAAAATAATCTTATATATAAAAAATGAATCGCTAAATGTGTTGCTAAGCGCAAATCTCGAGAGCAGCTGAATCGATTTCGCTAATTCTTTTTTTAGAATATTCCTTGAAGTACGAGGATGGTTCTTGATGGAGAAAAATTAAGAAAATTGAGCAGAAAATTGGATAATTTCAGAAAAGTTTGACAGTTCGCGTGTTTGAGAATGACATTTTTAAATCAGGATTCTATTTTTGAAAATATTTAAGTTGATAAATTTATTTAAAGTAGTACTCCCCTAATAGTTTGAATCGAATCAAGAATTTTAGGTATTTTAAATAGGTACCTATGTTTAAAAGGGCATTACCAGAGAAAACCGGAAATACGTCATTTTCAAAAAAGTTTTTAGACGAATTGACTCTTTTCCACAAAAAATTATAAATGGATTTCGAAAGATTGTTCTTCTATCTAGCATTCGTATGTAATAAATTTTGCGATTTTTTTTTAATTTTTAGTATAATAAGGTTATTCCATAGGTCGTTGGCAGATTTGTTCAATTTTCAAAAAAGTTTTTGTATTATACCACACCCATAATAAAATCATGCAGTAAAATAAATCAATGCATTATCTAGCAAACGTATGTTTTAGAATTTTAATTTTAGTTTCAATAAAATCATTCAAAAATATGTACGTACATGTGTTTCTTGGCGAAAATTGGTCCGTTTGTGTATTTATTTGCGCACTTACAAACTAATATATTTCAGATTTTTTTAACATTCTTATTAAATTTAGACATTATTGAAAAATGATAAATACTTATAATCAAAAAATAACTACAAAAAGTACATTATTTTAATAGTTTTATCATCACGCCTTTCAGCATTTTTGGATGAAGGTATAAATTAAAGCTAATTTGAATTGAAATAAATTCAATATTGAGTTATAATTTAAAAAAGCTGGTACGGAGAATAATTAATCTTTCTCATTGTAACCGCCCTGCACGATCGTAAGAACAACTTTCGACGAAATGTGGATTTTCGTCCGCTGGCTGGTTAAACGCTCTTAAGGTACCAAATTTAATATACATGAAAAATGGAAATTTGAATAAAAATTATAAAAGGTATGTACTGGGATTGAATGTATGGAACGCGGGAGGAGGGTTGGCGGGACGAGGGAGCGGGAAAGGGAAGAGGGAAGGCGGGGAAGGTGGAAGGGGAACGCGGGAGGGGCAGGGGACGTGTGAGGGGGGAGGGGAACTCGGGAGGGGAGTGGAGTGGGGAGAGGGAAGGTGGAGGTGATGGAGTGGGAACGCGAGAGGGGAAGAGGACGCAGGAGAAGAAGGGGAGGCGGAAGGGGAACGGGACGAATGGGACAGGACACTCAGGGAGAAACAATTTCTTTATTAAATGGCATAGCAACGCATGCCGGGACCAGCTAGTATTTAATAAATCAAAAAAATTGATGACGCAATAAGGTGTAATCTTTTGAACATCTAAGTTATCTCAGTACGATCAATTAAGTACGTAATTATTCAGCGACAGTTTCTCCTGAGTCACATTAATTCCCAGAAGTGAACACACATTCTGCAGTAGGTAAGGCAGTGAAAGCGACAGTTTGTTCTGGTTGCAGTTGCACCAAGGTAGATCATGTGCAGTGTGCAGTATAATAGTACCTACTGACTTCTCTCAACATGACACAACGCGTTGAAACAATGGGACCCTTTCTTTTGTCACTGTTCTTGTAGTAGATAACGACTGCATAATACGTTATAATAGGCTCACAGGCTGTGGGAACTTGGGAGAGTTTTGCCAAGAGTCGTTCTGCGTAATAACGTAATAATTATTTTTAAAATACACTAATTTCGGTTGTTGTGTGCTTGCGTTAGTAATACCTGCGTGAAATCTATATCAATTAACTCACTCCATTCTAAAATATCATCTAGTGGATCTCTATACCCATCTAGTTAGGTATTCCGTTTTAGTTATGTTTAACGTAAGTAGATTATCATCCAACCTATTTAATAATTTGCAATATTAGATTCGCTCTATGAAATATTTCATCCCATGTCTTACTTTTTAGTGCTAGGGCAGTATCATGGGCGGAAGTTATTATATTGCCACCAATAGATAGTCTGCATAAGTCATTGATATAAATGAGAAAAGTGTGGGACCGATTACACTGCCCTGTGGTACACCAAAATTGATGCTGGTTGGATGAGATGATTTAAGTGATAGTAGCTTAGCACATTGCTTTCTGTCTGTTAGGTATGATTTAAGTCTGGGTCTTCCCTATATTTCTGCAGCATTCTTCGGTAAAATTCAAGCACCGTTTGCAATAAAATAATAATTGTAACAGTGCAGATTTCCGAGCATATATTGATTAGTTTTCGATCTCGAATACTTTCTCATTCAGGCATCGCTCCGTCTCTTACTCAGTGTCTCTTACTTGAGGCGATTTTCCACGAAAACGGCGTTATATAAATTAGCCAATTATTATTATTATCATTACTAATTAGAATGAGGGATGCTATTAGTTAGTTTTTTATACGGTCACTCAGGCTTAAAGATGTGATCCCTGGAAGGGATGACACAACTGGGATGACCGGTATAATGTTATGTGTCAATTCTAGAAAGGTTGCTCATCTTCAAGTAAAACTGGCTAGACTGAAAGGATTTCAGCTAAACTAGAGAGAAATACTCGTCGGAACCCTTTTGGTTAAAGGTTAAACGAACGGTTAAGGGGACAATTAAGTTTCCTTTGGGAGTGAACCCATAAAGTTATTGTTAGAGTTTATCATACTGCTAATATTGAACCGTGTCGTACCTACTTGCAAATGGATTGTACCCAAAATAAGAAGTAATTGCCTTTACCGTTAAAATTATGTATTTTTTTAATTATCCCCTTACATAGCCGATTTTGAGTTGATTTGGGATGGGAAGATTTAGGTCGGGTCAGGTCGGGTTCGGTCAGTTTGCGTCGGGTTGGGTCGGTTTGTGTCGGGTTGGGACGGATTTGGTCGGGTAGTGTCAGGTCGGGCCGGGTGTTACATTTAAACAAAAAATGTTTTATAAAAACATTAGGAAGAAGAATCTTAACAGTTTGTTACGCAAATATTTTGAAACGCACAGAAGTGCGCACACACATACCTTCTGAAGAAGAATTCAATAGACCCATTGTTTCTAGTGAGAATTAGTTCCATATTGATAGCAAATCGTTGTTACATATTCAACTAATAAAATATGAGGCTCATTACAACAGAGATTACGATTACGTGTCCATTGTGTGTTGCGTCACTGTGAAACAAGACGAGGATGTTATTGTACGAATGGGATATTTAACAACATTACATATTGTCTCCCCACCGATGTTAGTAGGAAGTGTGTCAATATTTATCAGTGTGAGATTCCATTCCACAAGAACTTAGTGAGTACCTAATCCAATAGGCGTATTTTTATGTGAACATCGCACAAGTGTACCAACAGCCCGAAGTTATTAGATGATGATAACGATGATGTGAATAACCAGCAGGCACTTTTCAAATATTATGTTCTCCTCCTTTAATTGGGAATGCCATAGTCAATCATATTCCATAGTACACTGACCTTGGGCAGTTGGGACAGTTTTCACATTAAAAAAAAATCGCCGCAAAATTTTGTTTTCTAACTGCTTTCCCTTTCCTATTTTTATCCACCTATACATGGTGTACAGAAACTAGTGTTACAGTACAAGCGCTACAGTGGTGAATCTACATCACATTGGGAATTGTTTTTGTGGTATAACTTTATTTTTGTACATTAACCCCACACAGGAAGCTCTGAGGAAAATAATTTCCCTCAGGACTTAAGTCATCTTTGGGGATGCTATATGGAGGGTCTTTTTAATGAAATGGAGGATAAGAAAGTTCTGGGAAGGCAGGGAATGAAGAAAGGGTAGTAATTTAGAGATCAATGTATCAATTCATGTGTGAATTCAAAGCGTCTCCCTAAACCGGCCTCTCTTGATACAGCCTGCCATGCAGCTGGTGGTTAGGCACATCTGCTATCAAGGCCTGAACACACCTCACGTAGTTAAACCCGGCACCCCTGCTAAGTCACCAAACGTAGCGAATCACTAGGGGAGAACAGTGGCAAAGGTGTTGGTTGTACTGTTCTCCAAAATTTTGATTTGAGTTTTCATTTTCGAGTAAATTAAGCCTTCAGCTTATACGAGTAGTATTTTAAAACGTGCCGAAGCGTAGAGCCGGCTCTAAAAATTTATCTAAACCTTCTTTCGCTAAAAAAAATGAAAAAGGAACAAAATCTAAATCTATGCAATGTAGATTCACCAGTTTCCCGTTTGAAGCACTATTTTCAGAAAGCCGTGTATAAATTCCTCAGTCTACTATTCACCAGTTTCCCTTTTGTACCATAAGTTTCCAGATACCATGTATAAATTCCATAGTCAACTCACCTAAAGATCAATCAGTCCGTCGGAAGGCGTGTCCCAAAAATAAGCAACCTTGTATTCAAACAATAATGTATCCGAAAATTCATAGATAAATTATTAACTTCATAATACATAACACAAACAACAAATTAATTATAACTACTTCAATTAAGCAACAATTTTTAAATAATCAACGAAGAAATACCAACGAAATGATTAAGTTTGATAAACAAACAACGGAAGCATTAATATTTGATTAATCCAGTTGATTATTTTAATCGAAAGATTAATTAATTGAGGTTAATAATTAATACAACATAATGAATACCTGTTAGATAAGACAATCATAATTATTGCCTGTAGCCTTGTAGCTATGTTAACTAACTAACCATCATGCTGTTTCCGAAGGGGTACACAGAGAGGGTGGACCGCTACACAACTCTGTCTCAGTAGGCTCCTCGCTTCATATCGTCTCATTTTATTACTCTGGTTCTTGACATGACCCGACTCAAATATTTAAATAACTTGATTGTACCACGTCTTGCACGGGCGTCCCCGACTTCTTCTAAAATTTACTTTCGCGTTGTACAGGTTATTAAGGGACGTAATTGGTTTACTTTAAGGGCCCGCAACCCGGATTTGTACCGATTTATTACATATTTCCCTTAACACGGTAAGTTTTAAAGCTCTTAAAAAAATGTATGTTATTCTTGAAGATAATATCTAGACTTTGCCCGCGCCGAAACGCAAATTATATAAAATTCCCTCGATAGAAAAAAATCACAAAGTATGCTCCAAAAATTATTATTTAGACATTTGTTTCAGTTATTTTACAAGTTATGTGTATGAAAAAATTCACAGTGTTTCTTTAAATGCTGTTTATGATAATGTCCGCGAGATTTTTGCTTTATTTTAAATGAGTCGTATTTTATTAAACATTTTCGCGATTTTCGCATCGATTTTGTCGTTGTAAATGTTAGCGCTCTCCTCTAACATTCGTAATTTCGTATCTCTCCATCTTCTTCTTTTCGGGCCCGGTTGCAGAGCCTTAAGCAGTGTTTCCAAACTTTATTTGGAGTAAAAAATGTTAATGAAATTTTGATCTGTGGTACTTTTCTTATGCTTTATTTCAAATATTTTTTCTTAAAAATTAAACAAAAAAATTCTTTCACATGTCGTCTTCACTGGTCACTCAGTCGAATAACCGCACCACCCCTCAAACCGCCTCTAACTATCGATACCTACTAATTTATGTTTTTTTGTTTTAAAAAAAAAACATCAAAAATATCACCGTGGAAAAAAATTTCATTTACATTTTTTTTCCAAATAATGTCAGGAATCGAATACGTTTAAGATTTTCACGGCCAAAAGTATTATCGTTATTTATTTTGGGGGTGTTATGCCGTGTTGCGCTACCTCCTTCTTTAGCCAACACTTCGGAAATCGTTGCAGTGTCCATCATCAGGGCAGATCACGGCAGATCCATTTGGCTAAAGAAGGAAATAGCTCAACACGGCATAACACCCCAAAAACAAATAACGATAATGTCAGGAATCATTTGTTAAAGTAAGGCAGTCCCCCCGGCGCTCCTTCACAGCACCTACACATACATACGCATTGTTTGGATACAGCATGTTTCAAATATGTCGTTCGATTTCAGCAAAGAAAATTACAGTGAAAATAAAAAATAAAAAATTAAATTAGGTACATTCTTTGCCACTTTTCGAAAAACTAAATAAGCTATTTTTTTCCAGTATTTAAATTCGGTCAACATGTGCCTAATACGCTTGCTGTAACTTTTCGATAAAACAATAAGCATCCATGTGTAAGGAAGACAACATGCTGTTATCTCAGTGACCTTTCGCAAAGAACATGCAACAATGCGCACAATCCAAGTATGTATTGGTTGCCTCAACTCTAATTGTGCGACCCATAGTAAATTACTCATATTTCGATATAAGCAAGACAATATGCTGTTGTTCAGTGACGCATCGCAGATGACATCGGGTCGGAACTTATTATGTATCATACACACAATCCAAGTGTGTTAGTGGCCTAATTGTGCGACCTATAAAAAATAGAAACGAAAATGGTCAGAACCTCTCGTCTAACTGGGACGTGCGCGTTTACAATTCCGCCATTGCCACCTTCTGTCAAACCGTCATATTTGTCAAACTCATATTTCAAATTTTATATTATCGTATTTTCTTATAAAAAGTTGTTTATATTTCAATATAAGTAACATAACATGCTGTTTCTCAGTGATAATGGTCGCAAACCAGAACCTCTCGTCTAACTGGGACGTGCGCGTTTACAATTCCGCCATTGCCACCTTCTGTCAAACTGTCATATTTGTCAAACTCATATTTAAAATTTTATATTATCGTATTTTCTTATAAAAAATTGTTTATATTTCAATATAAGCAAGATAACATGCTGTTTCTCAGTGATAATGGTCGCAAACCAGAACCTCTAGTCTAACTGGGACGTGCGCGTTTACAATTCCGCCATTGCCACCTTCTGTCAAACTGTCATATTTGTCAAACTCATATTTAAAATTTTATATTATCGTATTTTCTTATAAAAAATTGTTTATATTTCAATATAAGCAAGATAACATGCTGTTTCTCAGTGATAATGGTCGCAAACCAGAACCTCTAGTCTAACTGGGACGTGCGCGTTTACAATTCCGCCATTGCCACCTTATATTTGTCAAACTCATATTTAAAATTTTATATTATCGTATTTTCTTATAAAAAATTGTTTATATTTCAATATAAGCAGGACAACATGCTGTTTCTCAGTGACGAATCGCAAAGAACATTGGTGTCAGAACGTAATATGCATCAATACACACAATCCAAGTGCGTTGGTGACCTCAACTCTAATTGTGCGATCTATAACAAATTACATAAACGTTTATATTTCGATATGTTAGAAAGCCTCGATTTTGCATAGAAAAACTAAAAAAAACGGTACCAAACCGTGAATACCTCTCGTAAGTTAGTTATATGACCCAACGATTGCGTTCAAAGAAAAACTAGAAACGATCAATGAAATTAATTACCATTTTCTATTTATTCCTTGAACGGACCCACAGAGATTGCTTCACATCCAAATAACACCAACAGTTTCCTTCCATAATCAGATTAGATGTTAGGTTTCCTTTAATTCTGCAATAGCGCGGGAAAAAACGGATTTCAAAAACGTTTTCCCGCGTTTCCAGTCATTATTAGCTATTGTGGAAATATGAAATTAAAAACGGTTATGACCGGACCAATGTTGTGACATATTTATTATGGCATTCCGTAAAACAAGATACTTAAATGATAGTTTATCTATTATTAATCTTGTTATTTTTAAAACAATGGCAATTATTTTTAAATTGGATAGATTTGTGATAATAAAACTGGTGAACAAGTCGAATGTTGAAATGTTATTATCGTTATAATTGTTTTTACAATCTTCTTAGAAAATGACGTGCTCAAAAAGGTTACGTTGTGAGGCAGAAGGAAATGAGGAAGGGATGAGATAGAGGAAGGTTTGGTAGTACCCTGCTATTAAGATATTTATTTTACGTTAGCTCCACACAATAGGCCCTGAGTAAAACAATATTCCTCAGGGCCTATATCATCTTTGGAAATGCTATGTGAAGGATCGTTTTTGGGAAAGGAAGGAGAGGAAATTGGAAAAAGTATGTGTCCAGGAGTAACGGACGTATAAATCTTTCCCTGTCACTGCGGTACAAGGCGATGGGTCGAGAGATCTGACTGAAGATGTAAAAAGATCACCCTCAACCAGTCTCTGCCGATCCGGCCCGCCATGCAGGGCAAACGCATTCGTCGCGACCGCGTTTAGGTTAGGACCGCTTCGTAGGTTAAGTCCTCGACCTAAGCCTTAAACCATGAAGCTGGGCACCCCTGCTAAGTCACCAAACGTAGTGCACCACTTGAAGTGGCCTGTAGCAGGGCTGTTGGTCATCCAATAAATGGTTCCCGGGGCGGCGGTACCCACATCCGCCTTCCAAATTGTAAATTTAAGTAGGTGGTAGGTACCTTAACATTGAAAACTCAGTCAAAGTTAACCACATACTCAATGCAGCACTAATCGGAACGTACAAACAAATTTACGTACAGAACAACTAATCAGCTCAACGGTCGAATTAAATCTTTTTTAACGTGAAATCTGTTGTCGAATTAGTGCACACATGTGGCACGCATAAATTATACATTATCGCGCACGTGAAAGTGAGATGTTAACGTTTTTACACCTATGAAAGAGAAATGATTATTTGAATAGTGCAAAATAACATCAGATAATTAAGATATACCCACATAATAATCTAGGACAGCTAGACAAAACATAATATTATTATGATGAGCGATATTTTTTTAAACAGTTTAAAGTTTAGACCGAATACCAGCTGTCCTGACAAACGTTAACAGGTTGAATACATTTTTTCATTATTTTCACCCGTCAGACGTAGTGTTTTTTCTAACTAATTAACTAACCTTAGCCGTTTCTCCAGAGGGGTAGGCAGAGGGGATAGACCGCCACACAACTCTGTCTTAGTACAAATTCCTTGCTTCAATCACGTTCCTACATAATCTCACGCATTCTCAGGCCTATCCAACCTCTCAGGCCTCGGGCCCGTTTTGTCGGAAGGTCAAAATATTTCAATAAAATAATAATAATATTTCAATAATTCAATAAAATCCAAACAAATGGAATATTTCTGAACGCATCCGAAAACTAAAAACAGTTTTTTAAAGGTGATGAAATACACTTTAAAATTTTATATTTTGAAAAATACATAAAAATTTTGAAATATCAAAATTTTGAATATCTACGGACATAAAAAAGCCTCACCTTTCATTTTTTCTAACTAAAATTATGAAATGATAATAAAAAAAATAAAAACACCAACCCATTTTATTAGATAAATGACCGACCGAAGGTTCGGTTTCGGCAAGTTTCGGCAAAAAAATCTAGTTTCGGCATCAGTTTCATGTGTCACATATGACGGCGTATTATAGTTTGTTTTAAAGCAGTACCTAATATCAAAAAAAAAAATAATTACTTTTGTCACATGCTTCAATTATTGTTTTTTTTTTATTTCATTTAACACGTGTAATAAGAACTTTGTGATTGTAAACGAAATTAAAATTAAAATAATCAATTAATGATGTGATTTACTCGCCTCGGTCTGTATAACAAGTTTAAAAAACAAGCCAAATTTCAGTAAATAATAGATTTTTAACATGTCTAAAAACGTTTCGGTTTCGGCCGAAACTGAGACAGATACCGAAGATTCAGTTTCGGTTTCGGTTTCGGCAGAAAATCCTGTTTCGGTCGGACACTAACAAATATATTATGTAAACATTATTGTCACCTCACTTTTTTCCAGCTGTATGGCTTGTTAGTCAATCGGCCTTTCCAACACCGACTGTTGTTCAAGGAATCTTTTTTAGAAATTCGGAATGGGTTTTACTTTGATTCTCCTGATCGTGCCATGTCTCCTTCGAGCGTTCCCGACTTCTTCTACCATTAACTATCGCGTCATACATTCTCATTACACTAATTTCTTCGTTCGTCCACTCAACACGCACAAACCACCCAAGCGTCCCTTTCTTAAACTTATTCATTGGTGTAAGTAAATGAATTTAGTTTCTAAACCTGCATACCACGTCATGGCTATTTGGCCATCTCCGCAACTTACACCGGTCAAGTCACTAGAACCCGTGGTCTAAATCAACACCTCGTGAAGTGTTCACGCTTGCGGTTGTTGGTTTGGTTACAAGTTACAAGTTACACGTGCGTTCACGCCGTGTGGGTTTGCCCGTTCACGCGTGAATATAATATGTGCTACGGTGCTTCAATCCATATTGCAATTTATAAAGTATTTGTGTTTGTATATTTTGTGGACCATAATTATTTTAAATCAATTTATTTATTAACCCCTTATCAACAAACGTACGTATTTTAAAGTTTCCATAACAACCCCTGCAATAGGTCACCCCAAATGGTTCGCTATAATTGGTGGCTTAACCCGTCTGCTTGTTTAGGAATAAATATATCCCAAAACACGTAATCGCGTTATATTTTTATAAGACCATAAACGTCCCGAGCGATTTTACATTTTAAAAGCTATATATCTCTCTTCCTCTCATGCAAACATACGTATTTGGTCCGAAATAATGCTTCTTATTGTCTTTGAAATGTGGAAGCTATCTTGCATAGATATTTTACAATCTCGACCCAAAGTGACGGTTTCTGATTTTTCGTGCGAAACTGAGGCTTCCAGATTGTGAGGTGCGAATATATTGAACCAAGCAGACAGGTTAACAGAGGTGCCCGGGTTCATGGGGTGAAGTTTAACTATGTATTGAGGGTGGATGCGTTTGCCCACTGAAAGACTGGTTGAGGGAGACCTTTTAACCTTTCCAGCCGGAATCTCTCAACTCATCGCCGATTCATACGTTCGTCACTCATGGACACTGACCACCAGTTTCCTACGCAGTCCTCATACCTTTTTCCTTCCCAGACTTCCTTTCCATAAATAGACTCTTCACTCAAAGATTTCGTAGGCCCTGAGAGATTTTTTTCATCGGGATTTCCTGTGTGGAGCAAAAGAAACTCAACACAACGGCAAATCAACACACCATTGAAAAGTGATATAAAGTCATTAAAAGCAACAAAAAAACCATCCTATAAACCAGCGGTCGGCAACACGCGGCCCGTGATTTTTTGTAAATAAGTTATAAATATCAAAATAAATGCATTTTTTCTCTATTTTTTAAGCCATATACCATAATAGTTAAGCCCGCTAAAAATAAATGCATTAATTCATGAGTAAGCGCACCTCTTATAATTCACTCACACTCTTGTGCGGTGGCGTTTCAAGCAAACTGAAAATTTTTGCAAAACCTTTTTCGTGTGATATTGAGGATGTACCGAGTCATTTACAAATGAACGTGATTGATCACCAATCTAATGATGAAATCAATGATCTCATTAAATTTTATGCCATCTGATTTTGCCATCTGATTTTGAGGAATTGAAAAGGATTGCTCAGCAGCTCATAACAATTTTTGGTAGCACTTATTTATGCGAACAAACTTTTTCGGTCGTCAATTATAGAAAAAATAAATATGCTTCTTCCCTCCCAAATGCAACCTCAGACATCACACTGAAATTTGAATAAAATCAGTTACCTATTTGCAGTTTTCATTAAATTTCTGAATGATTCACGGTGGTTATTTTTCTAGCTATAAAGCCCAAGATATAAACATAATGGTAAGTATTACGTGTGCGAATTAAATTCCGTATGTTTTAACAATTTTTAAAAGCAATTTTATTTTTTCTATGGGATATGATCAATTATACGTAGGTATATTGGGCTTCTAGGGTTAATATCACAAGTGCGGCCCGCCTTCAGTTTATTTTGCCAACTTGTGGCCCTTTCCTGCCAAAAGGTTGCCGACCCCTGCTATAAACCTAACCTAACGCAATCTTTAAAGAAATTAAACCTGATGCTTTTTTCATCACTTTTCAAAAGCGTGTTGATTTATCACTGTGTTGAGTTGCCCAATTATCGAATTAAATACTGACGGGTACACTGATTTGAAAGAAAGCTAATTCAAATAAGATCTTCAACTCCTAGGTCCCATACAAGCCAATAAAATTAACAAATCGTTAAATAAAGAATTCAGATTTTGAAAATGTTTTATCAATTTATTGATATTAAGGAAAATTTTGATTTACTTCGGTCACACGGACACGCCCGTAGTACATCGTACATCTCTGTGGTTTTATCTTTTCAGTGTTTTGATCTCACTTGGTACAGTAAATAACACAACAATACAATTAAAATTTAAAATGTAATACAAACGAGGTTACTTTTATTCTTATCAGAACTTTCTAATTAGAATTTAGAGATAGCTACCGGGCCGCTATCTGCTATGCGCCACTTTCTAAGTGTTATCTGTTATAATTTACATTATTTAGTTGTGGATGTACATTACTTACTTGTTCGTAGTTAGCACCTGCGGGTTTTAAAAGATAAAAAGCACTCTCACTTGTATACTAGGCAGGGGCGTATCAAACGCATCGGCAACTGGGCAGATACTCCTGATCCGAATAAGGCACAGGGAAGAAGTGCGGTATAGACGTGAAAAATTATGCAAACATTGTACTAAGGTTAAATAATCTTAATATATAAAAATAAATGTTTGTTTGTCCCTTATGCGCAACCTAAACCATTCATCCGATTGCGGTGAAACTTGGAGAGCTAGTATGCGCATGCCCGCGATGGGTTCTATGTACATATATCTAATAATAAGCTCTCGCGTTATTAAAATATTTCATATACTCTTCTTCCGATTGCGATGAATCTTTAGTGAGTTGTTGTGCGCACGCCCGCGAACGTTATATAATGTATATACTGATGAGCTCTGGCATTACGAAATTTGTAAAAAAAAAATTGGAATAGGTGGTACGCGAGCTGTTTGAAAACTGAATGTACATGGACTGAATGTATAGCGGGAGGGGATTCGGACGGGGAAAGTAGGAGAGGGGAGAGGAAAGGCGGGGAAGGTGGTGGAGGAAAGGTGAGGGAAGGGGATGCAGGAGGGGAAGGGGGGACGGAAGGGGAACGAGACGATGGGAAAGGACACGCAGGGAGAATCAATTTCTTTATTAATTGGCTTTACAGCGTACGCCGGGAACTCGCTAGTATAATATAAACTAAAAGTATCTTTTATCTTCCACAATGAGATTATCTTAAACACCGAAATGTCATGTTATTTATAAACGTATCATATATACTGTACCAGATGTATCAAGCCTGTACAAGACTGTAAAAAAAGGGTACCGGTTTCAGTACACGACCAGGATGAAATGATAAAATAATAAAATACTGACCTCCCGTGCACCCAGTGCCTGATGAGTTGAGGACACTGGATGTGCCTAATCCTCTGCCCAGTCCTGGTGCGTGGCGGTTGCCTGAAGTAGGGCCGGCTTTCTGGAGGAGACTGATGGCACCAGGAGCAAAGCCTAGGCAGAGGTCGGCGGGAGGCAGCAGATGATAATAACTTTTCCCAGTAGGAAATAATAACACGAGTTGACGTTGATGGAAGAATTAATTTATTTTCAAAAAATCATGCGTTTTATACCCGTTTTCGGGTGAAAAAACGGTCACGTGGTACATTTTTAGAGTGGGGGGATTTACCTATCCCGTTTTGTATATAAGGGGCGGTTTTCAGGTATCCATCGTTGTTGAGGGAGCGAAGTGATGCCACCAGGTTCTGCACCGTGCCCGAAAAGTCTGCTATGTCCTCCAGTGAGGCCTCTGCTGTCAGCTGAGGGAGCCGCTTGGCCTTGTCTAGCATCAAGGCGGCCAGCGAAGTCGTACCTCCGTAGCGCTGCTCCAGCACGTCAAGGATTTCAGTCACTTGAGTGGGGTCCATCAGGAGGGGTCCCACGGCGTCTCGGGCCTTCCCTTTGAGGGCCCGCTGCAGTCGGATGAGGTTTTCACTGCTAGTCATCCGGCAGGTAGCAGTTGATTGGTTGTACTGCGCCCTCCAGGTGGGCCACTCCAGTGGGTCCCCAGAGAAGGGAGGCAGGTCCTTGGCCATCGACTGCCTGGCGATGAGAGCAGCCATCCGGGGGTCATCCTCAATTGTGGGATGGGGGCTGTCCTGAGCCCTTGAAGCTCTTATGGCCTCTGTGAGCGCGTTGGTGAACTGGGCCATCGGGTTGTCCGTCTGCTGGACCCAAGCTCTGGTTTGGCGGGCCGTCTCCTCAGCACTTGGTTGCGGTGGGAATAGCGGCAGGCCGGAGCTCGGACTGGCAGTGGATGGTATTTGGTGATCAGGCTGCGCCGGCTCATGATGTGCCCACTGGGCGTATGCAGATGGTCCCTCAGTGTGGTAGTAAGGGGGCGGCGGCAGGGGGCCTCCAGGCCCTGGCAGCGCCGGCGAGGCGTACCTCTGGTCCACCAGAGGCACAGGGTCCACAGGCATCTCACGTACGGCGGGGCGCTGCCTCTGGTCGTCCAGGGGTGCGGGCGGTACGGGGCCGGGAGGTCCATACTGCATCCATCCTTGTCCCTCATGGTGACGAAGGAGCGGCGGCGGAGGGCCTTCAGGCCCTGGCTGCGCCGGTAAGGCGTACCTCTGGTCCACCAGAGGCACAGGTCCCACAGGCATCTCACGTACGGCGGTGCGCTGCCTCTGGTCGAGCAGGGGTGCGGGCGGCGGTACGGGGCCGGAAGGTCCAGGCGGCATCCATGTTGGACTGCCATTGTAGTTGTGTTGCGGCGGCGGAGGGCCTCCAGGCCCTGGCTGCGCCAGCGAAGCGTACCTCTGGTCTACCAGAGGCACAGGTCCCACAGGCATCTCACGTACGGCGGTGCGCTGCCTCTGGTCGAGCAGGGGTGCGGGCGGCGGTACGGGGCCGGAAGGTCCAGGCGGCATCCATCTTGGACTGCCACTGTAGTTGAGGGGCTGCGGCAGGGGGCCTCCAGGCCCTGGCTGCGCCAGCGATGCGTACCTCTGGTCCACCAGAGGCGCCGGTCCAACGAGCATCTCACGTACGGCGGTGCGCTGCCTCTGGTCGAGCAGGGGTGCGGGCGGCGGTACGGGGCCGGAAGGTCCATGCGGCATCCATCTTTGTTCCCCATAGTAGTGAGGGGGCGGCGGCGGAGGGCCTTCAGGCCCTAGCTGCGCCGGCGAGGCGTACCTCTGGTCCACCAGAGGCACCGGTCCAACGGGCATCTCACGTACGGCGCTGTGCTGCCTCTGGTCGTCCAGGGGTGCGGGCGGTACCGGGCCGGAAGGTCCAGGCGGCATCCATCTTGGATTGCCTTGGCTGCTTGGCTGCGGGGCTCGGCTATCTCGTGCCGGCTCAGGAGCGTTGTGAGGTTGCATCCATGTTGATTGTCCATGGCTGCTTGGCTGCGGGGCTCGGCTATCTCGTGCCGGCTCAGGAGCGTTGTGAGGCTGCATCCTTGAAGGACATCCTTGACTGCTTGGCTGCGGGGCTCGGCTATCTCGTGCCGGCTCGGGAGCGTCGCTTTGTGCCAGCCCTGAGGTGCTGGGTTGTGGCAGCCCTGAGGTGCTAGGTTGTGTCAGCCCTGCGGGGCTTGGTTGTGCAGTAGGCTGTGGCGCTTGTAGGGCTGCCAACAGCTGTTGTATCTGCTTTCTCTGGTGGCGCAGCTGTCGTCGCAGCTGGCGCACTGTATCCTCCGTGGCTGTGGAGGGTGGAGGTCCCTCATCGCTGTCCTCTGCGGAGCTCGTCACCGGGGTTGTGCTGGATGAGGGCCGGGGCGTGGCGTCAGGGGAGACGTCAGGCACGCCCAGGGGCTCGTCTCAGGCGTCCGGAGCAGCAGCCGGGGGCTCAGCAGGGGGTGATGAAGGTCCATCGTCTTGCGCCGTCCACTTCGATCGTAGGGCAGGCGGGGACATCCTGGATTCGTGCAGCGGATCCGGCTCGAAGGACCACTTGTACCAGACGTATCAAGCCTGTACAAGACTGTAAAAAAAGGGTACCGGTTTCAGTACACGACCAGGATGAAATGATAAAATAATAAAATACTGACCTCCCGTGCACCCAGTGCCTGATGAGTTGAGGACACTGGATGTGCCTAATCCTCTGCCCAGTCCTGGTGCGTGGCGGTTGCCTGAAGTAGGGCCGGCTTTCTGGAGGAGACTGATGGCACCAGGAGCAAAGCCTAGGCAGAGGTCGGCGGGAGGCAGCAGATGATAATAACTTTTCCCAGTAGGAAATAATAACACGAGTTGACGTTGATGGAAGAACTAATTTATTTTCAAAAAATCATGCGTTTTATACCCGTTTTCGGGTGAAAAAACGGTCACGTGGTACATTTTTAGAGTGGGGGGATTTACCTATCCCGTTTTGTATATAAGGGGCGGTTTTCTGTTGCCGCTGGTTTTGCCGACCATTTCCTCGAAAGTGGTCGATTAAAATTGGTTTCTTAAATTAATTATACAGCTTAAATTATAACTAATACAATGGTTTTCTTAATGCTAATGGGTTTCTACGGATCTTGTTTATCCGTAGAATTTTTGTTTGATGATTTTAGAGTTAGTTTAAGAAAGTTTGACTTTTTGTCGGTAGGTATTTATGTTTAAAAGGGGAATTTGAATAGTTATAAAGAAGTTAATATTTTTCCCAGGTCCCCCGTAAGCTTGGCTATCGAAACCTTTTGGTTCCGTCGCTTTACGAGGTCCTGGGATTTTTAAAATGGAGAAAAAGTGAAATGATGCTAAAGTCTCGAAAATCTGCTCAAGTGCTGATAGCGCTGGCAGTTTAAGAGTTACAATGTTTATTTATGGCTCTATGGATGCTGTAACAGACGTATCAAGCCTTTACAAGACTGTAAAATAAGGGGCACCGGTTTTGTGCACGCCTTCCACTAGCTCACGCTGATGATGGTGATTGTAGCTGGCTGGCCTCCCTACATCCAGTGGTATGGCCCTGGATGCGCCTTGTTTCTGCCTGAGCGGTGCCTTGCAGTGCCCAGAGTCAGGGCCGACTGCAGCGGTAGGCACCGGGTTCTCGTTCAGGCAGAACTTCGGCAGGAGGCAGCAGCTGGCAGCAGGTCGCAGACTTCCAGAGGTAGGTGTCTGGACCACTTGTGGAGTAAATAACAAGACTTGTTGACTGTTGAAGAATAACTGATTTATTACCCAAAAAATCACGCCTTTTATACCCGTTTTCGGGTGAAAAAACGGTCACGTGGTACAATTTTAGAGTGGGGGATTTTACCTATCCCGTTTTGCATATAAGGGGCGGTTTTCTGTTGCCGCTGGTTTTGCCGACCATTTCCTTGAAAGTGGTCGATTAAAATTAGGTTTTTACAATAATTATACAGGTCAGGTTAATATATTTACAATGTTTTCCTTAAAACTACAGTGTTTCTACGGATGTTCTACATTCGTAGATTTTTTGTTTGATGAGTTTGGGTTGATTTTAAGGAAGTTTGACTTTTTGTCGGTAGGTATTTGTTATTTAACAAAGTGTTTGAATAGTTACAAAGAAGTTAATATTTTTCCCAGGTCCCCCGTAAGCCTGGCTATCGAAACTTTTTGGTTTCGTCGCCTTACGAGGTCCTGGGATTTTTAAAATGGAGAAAACGTGAATTGATGCTAAAGTCTCGAAAATCTGCGCAAATGCTGATAGCGCTGGCAGTTTAAGAGTTACAATGTTTATTTATGGCTCTATGGATGCCCCGTAGGACTCTGCACTGAAATGTCTTAGTTTCAGCGTCCTACGGGGTGTTTAAATGAAGTTATATTATAAAATGATGTGTTTTTAACCAATATGAAGGCCCTGAATGGGGCCGCCAAAACTGGTTTTTTGGCTTTGTAGCCGGAAAAATAGCCCTGAGGGCGATAAAATCATAACTCTAGTATGTCTCCCGGTGGCAACCTGGTATGCAAGTTTTACTTGTTGCACCGGGGCATTTGTGTGCAAAGAAAAATAACATTTTAGCAATGGTAAAATGTGTTTGGCAAAGGATCGTTGCTGGCGGCACGGTATTCATGAACCTAGCGGCCAGGACGAAAAAGAGGCCCTGAAAGGGGCCGCCAAAAAAATAAAAGGCAATCTGCTTGGTGAAGCCGACTGCGAGCCAGTATAATAATGGCCCTTGTTAGGGCCGCCTAAAAAGGGAGGCAAAACAGCCTGCTTGGTGAAGCCGACTGCGAGCCAGTATAATAATGGCCCTTTTCAGGGCCATAACTAAAAAGGAGGCTAGTTAGCCTGGTTGCCTTTGGAGGCGTAAATAAGCATAATTAAAGAAATATAGGAGGCTAGAATGTCTCCCGGTGCAAACTTGGCACACAAGCTTTATTGGTTGCACCGGGGCATTGTACATAATTAGCAAATTATAATTTAACAATGAGGGAGAGCAACACGTCCGTTACAGATGCCCCGTAGGACTCTGCACTGAAACGTCTTAGTTTCAGCGTCCTACGGGGTGTTTAAACGAAGTTATATTAAAATATGGTGTATTTTTGACCAATATAAAGGCCCTTAATAGGGACGCCCAAACTGGTTTTTTGGCTTTGTAGCCGGAGAAATAGCTCTGAAGGCGATAAAATAATAAGTTTAGGATGTCTCCTGGTGGCAACTTGGTATCCAAGTTTTTACTTGTGTCACCAGGGCATCTGTGTATTAAGAAAAAGGACATTTAAAATTGATAAAATGTGTTTTGAAAAAGATCGTTGCTGGCGGCACGGTAAAGCTGACTGAGAGCCCAAAAAGGCCCTTGTGGGGGCCGCCATAAACGGGAGGTAAAGCAGCCTGCTTGGTAGAGCAGCCGCTTCCTGCTGAGCCATAACGGCAGAACAGCAAGGGAGGGAAGGCAGTCCGCTTAGCGGAGTAGCTGCTTCCTTCGGAGCCGAAAAAAACGGCCCTTCTCAGGGCCATAACTAAAAAGGAGGCTAGTCAGCCTGGTTGCCTTTGGAGGCGTAAATAATCATAAATAAAGTATTAATTGTTAAAATTATTAAAATTATAGGATTCTAGAATGTCTCCCGGTGCAAATTTGGCACACAAGCTTTATTTGGTTGCACCGGGGCATTGTACATAAGCAAAACATATAAAATTAAAAATTAAGAAATGAGGGAGAGCAACACGTCGGTTACATATACCGTATATCAAAGGGGTAGCTATAGCATTCACATGGGGGGGGTTCGAATCCTGGTGGGATCGACCCCTTTTCCAGTCAGCATCACGTAGCTCAGAGCAGCGGTACTGCAGTACCATTCGAATAATAAGTTATTGTACTGCGTGTAACGTCACGAGACACAATAATGCTTGCATACATTTTACCATTACATACTCACTTTGAAAGCTTATAATTTCGTCATTTTTGGAGATATCAAAAACTAATTTTATTGTCGATATTAACTCTTTATTCATAATATAATTTCATCGAAATAAAACAAATATGGGGTAATCTCGCCCAGAGGCGAGCGATTTCTTCAACACGCCACTGTTTCTGAGTTAGAGCATTCATTATCAGGCCACTGCTAGAATGTGGGCTCGGCTCCAGTACTCCAGTCACTCCAGTGTAATGCCACTGCACTTGTGTGGTGTTTAAATTATCACAATCATTGCTAATTGAAAGATGAGTGTCAAGTGCCATCTCTGTTTACGACTTAGAAGAAGGAATGTGCGAAACGCAATACTGGTGCGCTCATAACATAATGCATAACTTCATTACTGAGTAAATATTATGGAAAGGAAAATAAACCGAACAAATAACCAGAATTAATTCCTAGCAATCTGAATTTATACCGTTTTTATTTATATATTATATCATACGGCGTTTGAAGTTCAAATTGTTGTCAAATATATCCCACATCTGTCGGATCTGCCATGATGATGGACACTGCAACGCTGTTCGAAACGTTGGCTAAAAAGGAGGTAGCGCATCACGACCCAACACCCCAAAAACAAATAACGAAAATTCATGAATTTGTTACGAAGACTATGTACACGTTGCTCGGGAAAAGTTCCGTCGTGTGGGAATGCAAACTATAGTTGGAATGAGATGCATGTATATAAAATAATAATGTTTGTCTAGTTATTCGTGCAATTACATGTATATGTATTTATTAAATGCAACGAGTTCACAACAATTGAATTAGAAGTTTAATAATTTTAATGAAAAATTTTATTAACCAATACATATAATATATAATTAATCAATATATAATATTAGTGGTAACAATTAATTAACAATTAATTAACCCTAATTGAGAAATTCTCATGTGTAGCCAAGAGGTTGGGTAAGGTCGTTTATTCAAAATGCACTTCTTTTCAACACTGTAAGTTTTAAGCTCTTAAAAAATATATATAAAATATTTTGGAAGAGATAATCTCCATATATTTGCGAAGTTGAAAAAATAATTATATGAAATTCATTCGACAGAAAAAAAAAACGCAAAGTATATCTGAAAATTATAAAAAAAACAAATCTGGTTCTCTTCTTTAACATGTTATAGGTACAATCACAGCGTTAGATAAGTTTTAAGATTTTCACGGCCAAAAGCATTTTCGTTATTTGTTTTGGGGTGTTATGCCGTGTTGCGCTACCTCCTTCTTTAGCCAACGTTTCGGACATAGATCATAGATGTATCACACACACACACATCTACCGGATCGGCCTGATGATGGACAATGCAAGGATGTCCGAAACGTTGGCTAAAGAATGAGGTAGCGCAACACGGCATAACACCCCATAAAAACAAATAACGAAATCGCAGCGTTTCGTTAAACGCTACTTAAGGGCCCGCAACCCGAATTTCTACCGATTTCTTACATATCTCCCTCAAAGACGTTAAGTTTTAAAGCTCTTAAAAAATACATGTAATTCTTGAATATAATATCTAGACATTGCCCGCGCCGAAACGCAAATTATATAAAATTACCTCGATAGAAAAAAATCGCAAAGTATGCTCCAAAAATTATTATAAACACGTTTGTTTCAGTTATTTTACAAGTTATACGTATGAAAAAAATTTAGTGTTTTTTTAAATGCTGTTGAAGACAATGCCCGCAAGATTTTTGCTCTGTTTTAAACGAGTCGTGTTTTATTAAATAATTTCGCAATATTCGCATCGATTTTTCGCTGTAAATGTTAGCGCTCTCCTCTTAACATTCGTAATTTCGTATCTCTCCATCTTCGTCTTTTCGAGCCCGGTTGCAAGGCCTTAAGACATTTGTCGACAGATTTTTGGTCTATTTTGAATAAGTCATGCCTTATTAAATATTTTCATACGCTTATTAATTAAAATAATTTTTTTTAATATTAGCGCGCTCTCTCCAACATTCGTATGAACATATCTCACGTACATCTTCTTATTTTTGAGCGCTTACAGCAGAAAATGTTTAAGAGTGTTTTATATGAAATAAAACCTTTACTAGGCCCCTACGACGCGACGGGCCTATGACAATCTATTTAAGAAAGAATTACGATATTTTAAAATGTTTTATTAATTTCACTTGAAGTAAGGACAAATTGACCTTACGCCCACAACGCACTGCAGATTGGAACCCGCGCCCAAAAGTGAAGTTCTGCTTTATAATTTGCATTTATCATTTTTTACATGAACAACGCATAAATTGCTATAGCCTTATTAACTTCGCCATCCCCGATTGCGAAATGTTGAGAAGTACCTACCTGGGTACTCAGATCGGTTCCACGACAGTTCATCCCCCGACAGTTGCCCCCTCGGCATACTTACATATATACAATATGCAATCGTTTAGGGAAAATACGGTTTGCCTACTTGATGACCGGCCTCGGAAGCACCTCAGAAAGGTCATTAAGAGTGATGATAAAAATAAAATAAAAAATTGGTTGAATAGGTTAAGTTAGGTTGAAGTTACCGGCTATTTTAAAAATTATTTTTTCATAGCTTTTAATGACCTTTTTGAGGTGGTTCTGAGTTGGTTTCATTCTGAGTTGGCATTACAACCGCCTACTTACACAAAATATGACTAACTGTCCCCGAAGGGGTGTGAAAAGAGTGTACCCCCGAATAACAAAAGTTTAAAACATATTTTCATTCAAATGCATCAAGATATAATCAGCATCCCCAAAGATAAAAAAGGCTCCTAGGGAAATTGTTTTCCTCGGTGCCTCCTGTGTGGAGCTAATGTAAAAAAAAAAACAATGTTATTTTTTAAGTTGATTTTAGGTTTGAAATTGGTAAAAAATGCACAAAAATTAACTGTGGGGTCACCATTCAGATCTGTTCACCAAGCAGGGCTAATGCCATTTAGATTAAATAACGTTTCGATTCTAAAGGGCTGTCTTTCACCTGGGCGCTGATAGAACGAGTATCTATCGCACCGTAAACAGAAATTACTCACTCACGTACGAACGGTACATAAAACCAGGAAAAACTAATTACACCAACGACAATATAAACTAACTGAACCAAGAACATCATATCACAAAACTGTACAAGTCTTACAGTCTTGTACTTGTACTTTGTCCATGTCCTTCACAAGGGCCAACAGTTTCCTAATGCGAGAAAGCGGCCAAACTGTCCATAAAAACATTTATCCACGTACAACACTTGCACCATTAAAGGTACAACAGTTCTTGTATCATTAATGGTAGAGCTCATGTTGTTCCATTAGGAGGCACGTGACTAGAATAAGATAACTGATTCAGACAATGAGACAAATGCAGGTAAATATTCACACTCAGTCATCACTGTTTGTCTGGTGACATGGACACATGGCTAATGCATTATTGAATTATTCTGTCATCAGACTGCGTCTGCACTTAACATAATAAATAATAACAAATGCGAAATCTTATTAGAGAAGGGCTGAATAAAGAGCCTTGTGGGATTCCCGATTCAAGACTGAATCAGAAATTTTCTGATAATTGTGCAGTTCAGATTGACAATTTATTGTATCCTGATTATTGTGATGGTTCATTCCATTTCGATTTACCAATTTCCTCAAATTCTACGCTGCCTGGCCATTAGCCATTTTTCTCAGTCCTCGGGAATTTACCATTCTGCTCCAATATTATTCCATGCAGTCTATAGTATCCTGCCTACGTCTATTTCTAAGTAGTTTCCACGATGACACTCATTGTGTAATTATTTTCTGTGTTCTAGCAATTTCAAGATTCCATTACAGAATATATACATAATAGAATGATTTCACGAAGCCTTATTTTGTACGTAAATACCACAGAATTGACCGGAGCAGGTGGGACAATGGAATCCACAATTGAGCCCTTATATGCAGATCCATTAAAATGATGTACATCTACACACATGTACATCCAACTACGTTCACAGCAAAAAGTGTACTCAAAACATTGAATTGAATAAAATACCTACATAAAACATGTTGTCTATTAATTGAAATACCTTTACATGTATATTTACTTGACTATCAATGTGTATAACATGCTCACTACACTCAAATGAAATGTTTAAAATCTCAAATATCTCAAAACGCACTTTTTTTTACATAACCCAGTGCTGTGAGGTTGAAGGTAGGTGGAAAGGAATAGATGGGATAGATGAATGCTTGGGAAGCACCTGGCTATTCAGATGTGGTAAGTAAATATGGATAATTCAACTTCAAGCAACGATTTGATTCTGAATGGTGGTTTTTTAACAACAACTAGGATATGAGAGAATCCACAAAACCGCCAGAATCGAATGAGTGAGAAAGAAAGATGCAAAGAATCATGAAAACTTAACATATTTATGGAAGAACTGTGTCGAAAGCAAAGGAAGGTAGAAGGCTAGTGATTTAAAATGAACAAGAAAAGAAAGAGTCGTATAATTTAACAGAAGCTATAAAACAAATTTATGCAATTGCATTTATTCCATCGTGCAACATTTTCACATTTTCAACACAATGTGTGCAAATATGCTTGCTGTTGTATACTTTGTAAAACCGTCAATGATTCATTCGTTTCCCTGTCAAAACAGCCGACACCTCTAATGGCGCGGAACCCATCGTCCATGAGTAGAAATGATAATAGTCATCGTCAAAAAACAGAAGTCATGACTGGCCTCGTCAATGGTATTTTGAAACCAAGGTTCATACGCTGCGTATATTCTGCTTATTGCTTACGCTGTGGAATTTAATTCGATATTTTAAACTCGTCGCACTTAGTTTTGCATTACACAAACTTTAGTTAAAAAGGTTACAAACGTTTCGAAATAAAGCCATCACTTTAGCACTGGTAGCACCAAAATAGAAGAAGTTAGGGAACATACTACGTGACCAACTTTTTGCAATTTTTAACCCCCCCCGGTGACCAAAATCCTAAGCAACCCGCCGCTCATTTGTATGGAGCGTGACATTTTGAAGACCCCCCCCCCCCCCCTAAACGTGTCACGTAGTATGGGTACGTTCCCTTATACGTTTTTGATAGATGATGGAAACAAATGGAAATTTTGCATGGAAGCGTGCTGACTGTCACCAAGATAACATCTAACTGCATGGACTAGCAAACATCAGAGCGGCTGGCTGTACAATGAAACTTATGCGTTTGGTGTGTAGGTAGAATGAAACAAGGGCACCGCTGTACGTAGATGCGGGCAGCAGTTGAATGGTTGAATGATGTTGGCGACTTGCGGTTTCATACTACTAATAATGGATCATAGCGTGTCTTTACAGTGCCCTTGAGGTAATTTTTCGCAATAACGGCGCTATGCAAATCATGCAAATATTATTATTGTACATTTCGCATGTATGCATGGACACACGGCTAATAGATTATTACATTATTCTACCGACATAATAAGTCCGTAATTTAAATAACAATAATAAATGCAACACCTTGTTAGAGGAGGGCTGTATAAGGAGCCTTGTGGAAACCCCGATTCCGGACTGAATCAGATATTTTCATTAATAAATCAGTGCGTATCCGCAAATTTTAAAATTGTGCAGTAGGGAGTAGCAATTAATGTTATTCTAATCATTGTGACGTTTCATTCCAGGATGGGTTTGGCGTGCTTCGTTCGCTAGACACTCCTCTTCAAAACATGTTAATAAGAGAGTCCAAATAAAAGCTGTATGATTTCACATTTATAATTTATCTATACCTATATATTTTTAACAACATTTTTTTTATTATATTTTTTTTTTGTAACAAAATCTCAGTAACAGAATCTCCCTGCTGATAATAAGAAATAATTATAAATATTTGATTTGGTGTTTTTTCTAAAAGAATATAAATATATGAAGTAGTGTTTTCAGCGCAGTTGAGTAGTTGTTTCAGTGTGTATTTATTTTTTTTTTTTAAGTATGTTTATTCAGTTTTTTTAATTTTACAATATTTATCTTAAAAATCTTACAAAACTGATCAATCAGTTTGATTGTAAGAAATCTCTCATTTTTCCTATTTAATTAATACTATTGTACTTTTATGTTTTACATTGTAATAACTGTGTAAAATTTACAATACTAATTATTATAAACTACTAATTACGAATACAGTGGGTGATAGTAATTTCCAGGTATTTGATCAATATTCGATTTGGGTATTTGTATACAATATTATTTGCTTTCATGTTCTACGGAGATAAAATGATTTAACATTTTTTTTGATATTTGAATAAGATGTCTCATTTTTAATATTTTCAGGTAATGCGTTAAATATTTTCGGAATTCTATGCCTCTTTGTTCTATCACCGTATACATTTTGAGATTTATTAATAATAAGCATTTGTGCTTCTCTATGCCTAGTAGGGTAGTTGTGGTTTACAGGTTTTTTGAATTCTGTATTCCAGAATTCATCTAGCGTTAATTGATAATCTACCTTACTGTGTATAGAGAGGACATTGCACAAGGAGAAAATTTTTTTATAATCGCCTTCACATAATTGAACTTTTTTTTTGCCTGATATCAATTTTAGGAAACGGATTTGTAATTGTTCTATTTTATTTAAGTACGTTTTGTACGTTAATCCGTAACTATTTATTCCGTATCCTATAATTGATTCTGCTAATGCGTTGTATATACAGTATAATATATTTTTATCAACAAAGTTTTTTAGGTGATAAAATTTCCCTAATATGGATCTTAATCTATTACATACATTTTCAATATGATTTGACCAGTTAAAATTGACATCTATTGTAAGACCAAGGAATGTATATTGGTACACTTTTTCAATATTTGGGCAATTACACTGCAGGGATTGGTTTTTTGTGTGTAAACAATCATATGAATGACTTTTTATATGCAATTCCTTATCCTGACAATTTGTATATGGTGAGTGAATAAGCATATATTTGGTTTTTTTTTTGCGTTTATTATAATGCCATTATCGTGTGACCATTTAATTATGTTGTTTAGGTCTTCTTGTAAAATTTCCTCAATTTTTTGTGGATTTTTGTCAGCGCATATAATGCAAGTATCGTCTGCAAACATGTAGCATTTACAACGTTTTATTACGTTTGGTAAACTGTTTACTTGCATTATATAACATGTAGGTCCCGATATCGAGCCCGTAGCTACTCCAGTGCTTGCCAACATTTCATCACTTAAAATTCCGTCAATTTTAACTTTAATTTTTCTATTAAACAGATAATTTTTAAACAATTTTTTTAAAGGACCTCTAATACCACATTCCTCCATTGCCCTTAATAGTGTTTCATGGTCCAAAGTGTCAAAGGCCTTTTTAAAATCTATAAAAATTATACCAATATAATATTTTTCATTTAATTGACAATTTATATAATCAGTGAATTTAGAAAGTAATTGTGTAGTACTTTTTTCTTTTTGAAATCCGTACTGTATGGGATTAATGATTCTATTTTTTTCTATAAAATTCTGTATTTGGTTAAAGATAGCTCTTTCAATAATTTTATCAATACACGAGAGAATCGCTATTGGTCGATAGTTTGTGAAATCTTTGTGGTTTCCTGATTTATATATAGGTCTGATGATGGATGTTTTAAGTTCGTCAGGCATGATACTTTTACTTACACAAAGGTTAATTAATTTAGTCAGTACTGGGATTATATTATCAGCAATTAACTTTAGGTCTTTAATTCTTATTTGGTCATTGCCTTCTGATTTTTTAACATCCATATCATTAATTATTTTTTTAACATCTTTTTGTGATACAGGTCTAAATCTCATTGACATAATAGCAGGAGTTGTATACGTGTTACGATCTAGGAATTTTTTAGTACAATTATGTCTTATGTCTTTTATTTCATTTACGAATGTTGAAGCAAATTTATCGCATAAAAAATTTGTGTCTCCTTGACTTCCCATATGTTGAAGGATTATTTTATCTAGATTTTGTTTAGGTTTTCCTATTAGATTATTTATTTCGTCCCAGAGTTTCCTCGGGTTGCCATTTAAGCTATTTATTAAGTTTTTATGGAATGTGTTTTTGGTAATATTAATATGTTTGTTTGTTTTGTTTCTATATCGCGTGTATTCTAAACAAAATACCGGGTTATTTGGGCTATTCTTGCATTTTCGGTAAAGATAATCTCTTTTTTTAATCATGTTCTTAATTTCTTCTGTAACCCATGGATTGCTGTGCCTTTTAAATTTTCTTATATGCAGATGGTACTGCAATATTCTACTGGGGTAAAGATCTAAACATACTACTAGAAAATGCACAAAGTGACCTAGAAAGAATTTGCGGTTGGCTCCATTCAAATATCCTAACAATGAATATAAAAAAAACAGGATACATGATTTTAAGTTCAAACCGTAAAATAATTCCTCCACATGCACCATTAAAAATTGAAAATAACGATTTGCAAATCCTGAAACAGGAAAAATATCTTGGGCTGTGCATCGATAAGCATTTAACTTTTAAACAACACATTCAAAATGTAAAAGATAAAATCACACCCTTAATTAGCGTTTTTAGCCGGTTATCATATCTATTACCAATTAGATTTAAAAAAAGTTTATACTATAGTCTCGTACACTCACACCTAAATTACCTGATTGAAATCTGGGGAAATGCGTATGAAACATACATCAATGAATTACAGGTAATTCAAAATAAAATAATCAAAAAACTATTTCACTACGAATCTAAAACATCCACAAAAAAAATATATTTAGAAACAAAACTGCTAACATTAAGAAAACTATACGAGTACAATATATGTGTCCTTATATTATACAAAATAAATAATAAACTCATACATACAAACACAGAATTCATTAAAACGTCCCAAGTACACAAACATTTTACACGACAACACGATAACATACGTTTAAACACCATTCATACTAACTACGGTAAGCAATCAATTAGTTACGAGGGGGGCAATTTATATAATTGCCTTCCAGATGATATCAAAAACGAAAAAAGTGTGTGCAAATTCAAAAAAAAATTGTTCATGTTTATTCACAAAAAACAAAGTAGTGATAGTGAATAATATCGTATGGTAATATAATATCATCTAAATGTTAGTATTGCAATCTAATGTAATCTAAGGTTATGAAATGTAAAAACCATGTAATGTAAAAACTATGTAATACAATGTAAAAAGTACATAATTCAATATTCTAGTTAAGTAAGTGAAAATGTTATTTTCTTTTTTACTGGAATAAAAACTTATGAAAAAAAAAAAAAAGATTACTTTCAAATAATTTTTCTTTCTTCGAGGACGAATAGATATTATCGAAAATATTTTTTAAATTATAGTACAGTTCTGATGGACATTCAGTTTGTAATAATTTTCCCCAATTTACTAGTTTTAATTTAGAATATACTAATTTATTATCAATAATTTCACTTTTTTTATTTAAATCCTTTGTAAGTACCTCTTTCCCTATGGCAACTCCTGTTATATAATGGTCAGATATTTTGTTAGTCACAATACATGAAAATACAGTGTTATTACGGTTACGAATTGCAATATGGTCAATACATGAATAAACATTTTTTCCGTTTAAAATTACTGATCTACCATGTAGCTTGGTTTCCCCTTGCTAAATCCTCACCACGCTGCACTTTCTGCGACAATTAGTCTCGGCGTGGCAGCCGTTCGCGATGGAACTTCCGCTCGCCGCACCCGCCAGGTGCGAATTACGCTCTATAATTAGTTTTTTTTGCAAAGAACAAAATCTCCGTAGAAATACATTCTCGGTTACTTCAACTGTACGGAAAACAGTGTATGAGTGCGAAAACGTGCGCAAATGGTGCTGATAATTTAAAACCAGGCTACACGCCAGTGTTGACGGATCTCGCGTAAAATTGTTCCTCGCGAACGCAGCACCTTGGAGACCTTATTTTACGGACAGCCCTCGTAAGATTTAAATGTAATATTTGATGTGATTTTTGAACGAGAGTGGGAATTTGTTGTAGAGTTTATCGTAGTAATAGAAGCTTTTTTGTTCAAATGTGTTTGTAGTTGGTTGTTGGAAATGTTTTTGACAGGTAGATCTAGTTTTTCTAATATACTTAGAATATAGTTTTTTAATTGATATGATGTTAAGATTGTTGAAGATTTCGTTAGTGCTAGTTCTTACAGGAACTTTCAGCGTTATTTTCATTACGACTTGTATTATATATTATCAAATATTATTATCATCATCTCTTTTATTCTACGGCACACACTGTGAATATCAATTTTGTGAATGTCATCTGTGAATTTGCATTACAAACGCAGGTTCTCGAATTTCAATATACATCAGATAATAATTATGATCATCATTGTGCATTCAAAATTATGTGGGTTAATGCCTTTTATTATTTTAATTAAAAAAGGATCATCCATCACTCAACAGACTAAAACATTACGCAGTCAATTAACCCAAAAACATTTAAAGGGAAAGTGAACAGTAATCAGTAATCACGAATTAGTTCAATGTGATTCAATACCAGCAAACGGAAACAAATGACACAAACAGAAAGAAGAGCGCGTAATATTTGTAAATAGTTGATTAGAAGTGATCACTAGGTATTTGTTTTTGTGGATTGTACCCACATGTGGATTGTTACCCACTCTACCCGCATGGAGGGCATTTACGTGGAAATATATATTTTTTTGATTGATTGATTGAGTTATATGTAGTTTTGTGGTATCTCAATAGATGTCATTTTTTTTAAAATACTAATACCGCACAAGAGTCCCACTGCTCCCGTATGGAGCCAGTTACCCACTCTACCAGCATGGAGGGCATTTATGTGAAAATATATATTTTTTTTGATTGATTGATCATCCTTTTATGGTACCTACAAGATTTCTTATTTTAAAATTTAAAAAAATTGCAAAGATAGGTATTAGAAGTTTATAGGTTGCTAAATATGTAGTTTCAACACCCTTAAACAGATGTCGTTAGTATAGGTAGTTATATGTAGTTTTGTGGTGTCTCAATAGATGTCATTTTTTAAATATTAATACAGCACAAGATTCCCTTGAGCGGAGCCGGTGAGACTATGGCATCGATTTTCGTGGGGAGGGGAAAGAGATGGGGAAGAGGAAAGGTGGGGAAGTACCTGGCTATTTAGATCTGGTCACCAAACACGGCTAAAGCCATTTCAAGCAAAGTTTCGATTCTGAACGTTGGTCTTACACCAGGACGATACTGAGATGAGAGTAACTTCTAGTCTAAAACGTTAAGTAGCAGTAGGTACTTTAGAAGAGTGGCGACTACAGCATCCCTAAATGTTTACCAAGATTGTTAATTTGGAAGGGGTAGATCAACCCTCCATATTGTGAGGGTTAAAGGAGTGGAAGTTGAAGAATGTGTGGAGGAAGGTTGGGAGGTACCTGTATTATCAGATCTGGTCACTTAATACGGCTAAATCAATTGCAAGCAATGTTGCAAATATTTGACAGCAATCGTATCATAGAATCTGCAGGTGAATTATCTCCATGATTTTGGCTCGTATTTTGCTAGACTAGTCCAACATTACGGGGTTAGCCAATGCTAACCTATAAATAATAGTGGGAAACAGGTATGGGCGAACTAATTGGCGTTGCGAGTATAACGGGATACTCGGTTTCAGATCTACTGAGGCTACCAGAGTACAATACCTACAGAGTATAATGGATCATCAAATAATGATGCAATGACCTCCGACTGCAGGCGAAGCTAAGTGCTTCATAATTTGCGAAGGTCGCAGATGGAGTCATTAGATCATTATAGAATAACTAGTTATAGAATAGAGAGCTACCTATCAGAAACCCACTTGCATGCTTGTTTCGGGGATTTTAAGTTGTAGGTTCGCTGATAATTTGGTCACTAGTGGCCGTAGACTCACGGCCTTCGCGTTAATGTGTGCAAAATTTTCTAACTAACTAAATAAACTAACTAACCATCACGCCGTTTCCCCGCTGGGGTAGGCAGAGAGGACGGACCGCCAAACAACACTCCTTGCCTCGTTCACATTCATACATCGTCTCATACATGCTCTTCTATTATTCCGACTCTTCACATGGCCCGACTCAAGTATCTGATTCACTTGGTCGTGCCATGTCTTCCTTGAGCGTCCCCGACTTCTTCTTCCATTCACATTTGCGTCATATATTCTCCTTACACTCCTTTCCTCGTTCATTCGCCCTACATGCCGAAATAATCTGAGCGTCTCTTTCTTAATCTTTCCCATTACGCTTACATCAGCCTTGCATTCTTCGCTGATCTCCACATTTCCCACACGATCGTACATGGTTTTACCACACGTACGCCTCAGGGATCTCATTTCTACAGCATTCCGTCTACTTTCATCCTTTCTGCGCCAGTTCCAAGCCATGGGTAGGTACCAGCACTCCATTATGGACGGCTAACTTCGCTTCTTTGGACAGTTTTGGTTGGCGCCAACGGCGTTCAGTCCTCCATTAATAGAGTTGACTGCATTTACCCTTCTTTCGGTATCTCTGTCAGCCCTTCCATCTCTCGTAAACATACTTCCCAAGTACACAAACTCATCCACCTGCTCCAAATACTCATCATTCACAACTATGTTGCACATTGTTTTCAAATTTTTCTTATATTGTTTTTTAATGCGGCAGAGAATACTTAAGAAGAAATAATTTTTTTAAGTAAAACTTCTTTGCGCACGTTCGACTTGGGGGGGTAAGCTGGTGAATGCGTTACGAAAAGTGGTGATTGTTACGAAAAATGTCATGCGAACGGTAATCGATGCGAACGGTGATCGATTGCTAGGCGCACGGTTGGGCCTTTACGCACGCTTGACTTGAGGAGTGATAAGGATAAGGATGGTCACCCCAAGGTCGTAGGTCACCCCAAGGTCGTAGGTCATCCCAAAGTCGTAGGTCACCCCAAGGTCGTGGGTCACCCCAAGGTCGTGGGTCACCCCAAGGTCGTAGGTCACCCCATGGTCATATTTCACCCCAATGTCATATGTCACCCCTAGGTCATAGGTCACCCCGTTCGCTACGTTTGGTAACTTAGCAGGGATACCTGGGTTCATTTGGCGAGGTTTGTCTTGTAATTTTACTTCAGTCGTGTGGTCTAAAGCACACACAGGATATCCATGAGACCTTGAGGTAAATAATTTCCCTCAGGACCTTTGTCATCTTTGGGTATTGGAGGTTATCCACCACTTATCCTGGAATAAGTAACAGATAGTTACTCCTTCAAGTCTCATCTTTGGGTATGTTGTGTGGAGGATCATGAGGAAGGAGTGAACATGGGTCTTGAAGATACATAAGTGTTGTCGACGGGAGGAAACAGAGCCGAGCTGTTGAACTCAAGAACGAGCCGTAGAAACGACCGTTTTTCGCGTGACAAATATCAACCGTGTTCAAATATTGGGCGCCGTTTCTCGACTATGCACGATGACACCAGTTCCTTGGAGCATCTTCCATTGAAATACCGAAAGAACAAGGATACCTAGCATTTCCACTTGACGCTGTGCTCTAAAGATTGCTAGCGGTGCGGAGTGGCATTCTGACGTGCTGAAAGGTTTTCTACGAGTTTTGGTGTATAAACAAATAGTATAACTTACACACTTATTTTCTTCATTTTAAAATCATGGAAACCTTTTTCAAGACCCTGTATATAGAATTAAAATGTTGCCAAAATTTTTAAGGCTTTAGGCGTTTGGTTCAGGGCCATGTCTGGCTTTAACCAATAATGAATAAGAAAGCTATCGTTTTATACATTGTAATGCAAACACTAACAAATTATTCACTCTTATTATGAAGAATTCGTGATAAAATCTTACCTTGATATCCTTCAGGGATGTAGATCGGCTTTCCAACAGGTTTCCCTTTCTTTCCGACCAGCCTGACAGCCTCCACCCTCGTGTAGCTGGCTATCTGCTTGTACAGCAACAAGGGTTGATCCTCCCCTTCCAAATTAACAACCCTCGGAAGAGTGTACCGCTCCAAGAACTCTCTAGGAGTCAACTTTTTGGATATCCCAGTGGACTGAGGACTTGGGCTGTCAACATCAAGTCTGCTTCCATTCGATTCACTTCTATCAAAAGTATCGTTTCTGGAAGTTTCAGTACCTCCATCAAAGTTTTCATGCGTTGTAGGTTGAAACCGCTTAAGCAAGGCTTTAGTCTTTTTTGGATTGGACCCATCAGAGAGTATGAAGTTTTCATTCCAGGAGTTGTCGAATGGGTTCGTTATGAAGTCTTTGTTATTAGATTCTTGGGAGTGGAACCTTCTTAAGAAAGGTTTTTTCTTTGTTGATGGTTTCTTCTTGTTAGGTTCCATCTTTTCTAAAGCCTCTTGCGCTTCCATCAACCATCTGGTTACATGTCTTTCTCTATCTCTGTCTAGGTATCTTGGTCGATGTACCGGCACCTTTTCGCAGACGAATTTGGCAGCGTCGAAGATATGGGGGTTGCACGGTGGGGGGAAATGTGGAGGAAAGCGTGGGGACTTGTGGGGGGAGGGGAGGAGGGGGCGGCCCTTGAGGGAAGGCATCGAGGAGTTCCTGCCCAACTCTCCCGAGCTGGGGAAGCTGCCGTCTCCCGATGAGATGGTTCTGTTGGGGAACATGACGAACTGAACTGAACACACAACACGGGATGTTAACTAAAGCACCTATTTATCATATTCACTGTTATACACTTCGTTCGCGGAGAGTTCGAATCTGAAACAAGAGAAAAAATATTATTAGAACAAATAAAATCATACACTGAACAAAAAAAAATGCAGGATAGTTATTTTTTAAATCGCTGCAGAGCAGATACAAAAATATTTGAATCAGTATTTTTTTCTTTAAACATATATTTTTTCTCGTTTTTAAACACTATTCAAAATTTGTTAAACTTTTTTTTTTAATTCTACACAGGGTGTATTTTGCTGTCTGATTATATATTTTTTCAATTAAAAACCATAAAAATATTTGTGGCAACTGAGTAGACGGAAACGGCCTAGTCGGGTCACATGAAAAGCACTCCATCTCGTTTCAGCAGCAAGATAACATATGAGACAGCATGTGACCACGTTGCAATTTGTAGGAGTGTAATCAGTGGCGACGTGTGATAGAAAAATATTTTTTTGTTTTTAATTGACAAAAAATTAAACCTGACAGCAAAATGACTACAACAATATTTTTTTACTCCAATGATCAGGAATCGCTGGTCAAAATCCTTCGGATACGCGATGTTACATCCTGTAATATATATTTTTAATATATTCATACAAATCATTATTTTTTTTCTGTTTCTCACACCTTTATTATTTGTACCATTTTATGTCGTAATTAGTTTCATAGTTAAGAAAATTTAATTTTTTATAAAAAAGAAAGACAATCCTTATGGGTTACTAACAACTACATAAATAAGCTGAAAGTATTTGAATTCCTCCTACAACCATCATTATAGACGGAAAATATGGCTGGTGCAATGACGGAGGACTTAGCTAGCAGACGATTGAACCCGCGGTTCCGTATTCCAAGTAGATTTTCATTCACATTTTTTACCTGTTAATTTTTTTTATAATAACACTTAGGTACACATGTTACACTATTATTAATATATGTTACAATTCTTTTGTAAAGAATTTTTGATTAATCGCGTATAAAAAAGAACAACAATTAAAATTGAACACATTTTCTAGCCTGATTCTGTGATATTAAATTCAACACTTATCACATACCTAATACAATTATTGAAAAATAATCTTTACCACTCTTAGTCACTTCACGTTAATTGGAAGTAAATAAAAATGTAGAGAAAAACATTCCGCAACAATTTAGCTTCGCAACCTTCGCAACAGACACTAAATAAATTAACTTGTATTGTTAAATAAGAAATTAATTGTTGTTTTTTAAAATTTACATCGACAGAACGATAGAAAAGATTAAGATAACAAAACATAATAAAGATAGAAAAAAATTATCAAAACAAATAATAATACCTCCAATAATACATAAGACAAATTGATTTATGTGTAAAGACATTTTGTATGTCTTATCTTCATTTAATAATGTTTATTTTGTGCTTATCATTAATACTAATTGTTGCGGAAATTTTGTGAGTTTAGAAGTAAAATTGACCTAATCAAAGTACAGAAACACTACAGCCTATCCAGGAGTTTAAGGTCAAATAATGACAACAAAAAAAAAACTTTATTATTTGAGTCGGCTCTGTAAGGTAGTCGGGAAATTTTATGTTTGTTATTAGGTATTTATTTAGCCATAGAATAGACAAGAATACTCTTTAATCTACCCCCCCTTACTGATAACGTGTTTTAAATTTTACACAACTGATGAACAATGATTAATGAAGTGTAAAAGGTTGTTTAGCAGTAGTTTAAAATTGAAAAAAAGTTTATTATAGTAGTAATTTTAGTAAGTTCAAATATGTTCTTACGTATTCAGCAAATAATAGTATATAGAAATTAATATTGCGTTAACAATATTTTTTATGCCTTATTTTTGGGTTATTACGCCGTGTTGCGCTACCTCCTTCTTTAGCCAACGTTTAGAATATGCTTAGGATTATATAATAGATAATAATAACTAATACAATTTGTAAAGCGGGTATGGGAAAAACCAATACCTCTGCCATAGTTAACCTCAAGTGGTTCGCTACGTTTGGTGACTTAGCATGGGTGTCCGAATTCATGGGGAGGGGTTTGTCCTTAGCGGCAGATACATCTGCCCAAAAACTGCGTGGCAGGCCGGATCGAGAAAGACTGGTTGAGGGAGACGTTTGACTCCAGCAGGGCTCTCTCGGAACATCGCCTTACACCATCATAGTGGGAGGGATAGATTCATTCGTTTGTCACTCCTGGACACACTGAATCCCAGATTCCTATCCACCGCCATACCTCTTTCCTTCCCAGAACTTCCTCTCCTTCCTTTCCTAAAAAGATCCTTCACACAGCGTAACAAAAGATGACACAGGCACCGAGGGAAATTTAAAAAAATAGAGAATAACTTACTGAGTAAAACCTCAAATTGTAATATTTAATCATTGCAGACTAATATTAGCGACTACCAAATTAAAAATTGAAAAAGAATAATCAAAAAAAGATACGGTTCCTAGATGTATGTATGCGACCGTATCTTTTTCAGAATTTCTGTTTCAATCCGTTTGAGAGTCGCCAATTTTGTCCTCAACAGTTAGTCACTAGTATGTTGGGTTTAATGTATTTTGAGTATTTTGAATACGTCAGCGATTCAGAAATTCAGACACCACCCAAAACATTGGGACCTACCGTATCTAATGAAGCAAACCATTTAACATTACGAATTGAGCAATTGGATCACGAAAAAATAGAAGTTACTGTACTAGGCCACTCAAAATATCAGTAAAAATCTCAGCGTCTGTGACAGAGATGAATAATTGCACAAAAACACTTGATTACACTATTAAACTTCTCTAATTGTAATTACTGAAACAATCATTGTTAAATGTCGTTAGATGATGAAAGGACGTAGTCCACATAGACAAAATGACATCAGCATTAGATAAACGTGAGTTATTGAGAAAATATGTAATTATCTTTATTGTGAAAATTTGTTATAGAATCTTTACCCGCCTCTTGAAATCACGAAGGAAGCAAAAAATGTAACATTTGAAATGTTAATGAAATAGGTTGTTACTAGGTTACACAATTCGATTACTGTTATAATTGCGTAAAATGTGTAAAAAATGAGCTTACCAGAGCGGTAGGTGCTCTTAGGCATCCATCCATCTCTTAGGCTTCCAGGTGAAAGAGCATAATAGAGAACTCCAGTCCAATCTTTTAATTTTTTTTATGAATAATGACCTTCTAACTTAAATAACTGCGTTTTTGTTTTTATTTTTAGAGTTAGTTTTAATAGTTAAAATAATTGTCAAAGTTTTAATTTTTCGAGACCCCCCGGAAATATGGTAAATCGTGTGACGTCATCACTCCCGAAAAATTAGTATGGGATTGGGCAATCAGCTGATCTACTGCCGCCATTTTGAAATCCGTTGTTCCGTTGTTCGAAGTATTCTCCCTAGAAGAAGCATTACTTTTTCATTCATTATTTTTTTGTGCAGTAGTTTTTCAATATTTTAAATAATAGAGATAAACTAATAGAGATAAACTAATAGAGAAACCTCTATTTTTGATACTTAATTATTTAGGCTTAAATATTGTTTCAATAAACACTACAACTAAATATCTATAAACAGTACGAAATAAAGAATAACATGAAATGTTGTTAATACTAATGGCTTGTGCCATACCTACATGTCAATTGATTTCAATACAATGTGATACAATGACTGGTGACGCGTGACGTCAGCACTAACCATTCAATCGTACCAATTTTACAGTGTATTTTAACGAGACGTTAAAAAATGCACTTTTTTATATTTTTTTACGAACACTACGTTTAATATTATAAAAAAAACTTATATATTCATAATCAGCGTTTATTGGTCTGTATGAACATATTTTTTTAAAGTCATAATATTTTTTACTGGAGTGCCTTATTCAGATCTTGTCACTACTCAATGGCGATTTTTCAGCAGGGCGAATTCTACCACTACGAATCTGGCCCGGTCGGTTGCACTATTTTTTCCTTCTGTCAATGCATAATTTATATTTTATTTTTATTATAATCATCTTAAAACCGTATAAGACAGAATTAGTTATCCCTTTAAACATTCAAAATGTACTTACACAATATAATCGCCACACTTTTAGTTCATTCAACTTTTAATCTGACTGAATTGATTCACTTAATGTGGTTAATCTAACTGAATCGATTCACTTAATGTGGTAAATCTGACTGAATCGATTCACTTAATGTGGTAAATCTGACTGAATCGATTCACTTAATGTGGTAAATCTGACTGAATGGATTCACTCAATGTGGTAAATCACACTGAATTGATTCACTTAATGTGGTAAATCTGACTGAAACGATTCACTTAATGTGGTAAATCTGACTGAATGGATGCACTTAATGTGGTAAATCTGACTGAATTGATTCACTGAATGTGGTAAATCAAACCAATTTGATTCACTCAAGGCGGTAAATCTGACGGAATTGATGAACTCAACGTGGTAAATCAGACTGAATTGATTTACTCAACGAAATAAATCCGTCTGAAATGTTTTCTCAACGCGGTAAATCAGACTGAATTGATTCACTCAACACGGTAAATCAGTCTAAATTGATTCGCTCAACGCGATCAATCAGGCTGAATTGATTTGACAATACTGAATTGATTTACTCAATGTGGTAATTCAGACTGAATTGATATACTCAACGTGTAAATCAGACTGAATCAATTGTTCGATATGGTAAATCAGACTTAATTGATTGTTCGATGTGGTAAATCAGACTGAACCGATAAACAAACGTGATAATAAATAATAAAGTGATAAATCTGATTGAATTGATTCACTCAACGTGGTAAATCTGTATGACATGATTAACTCAATATACTGAATTGATTCGTTCAAGGTGGTAAATCAGACGGAATTAATTCACCAAATGTGGTAAATAAAACTAAATTGATTCACTCAAGGTGGTAAATCAGACTGAATTGATTCACCCAACGTGGTAATCAGACTGAATTGATTCATCCAACGTGGTAATCAGACTGAACTGTTTCAGTAAACTTAATAAATAAAAACTCAAATTATAAATAAACGTGATAAAACTGACTGAATTGCTTCATTCACTGTGGTAAATTGCACTAAATTCATTTATTGGTATCAATGGAAGACCACCTTTAACAGGTAAATAAAAAACAGAGTTTTGCAAGTGAAGTTATTTGACCTTTACAAAAAACAGATTAAGATACCGATCCAAAAATAGCTTCGATTAATCAAAACAAGAGGAAAAAATGTATTGTCCAAAATCCAAAGAGTTAATATTGCAATAGTTGCAGATTTAACAAAGTGTTCCTGATTTAGGTCATTCTATGAATGAATTTATTAGCGACGTCATCAGGTGGGAATGCCCTGTAAATCATAGCCTTGTTCAGTGTGTTCATATTAATAAGTATTGCATTAAACACAGCGCAGACAAAGGATAGCAACAAAACAACACACTGCGAGACAGTGACGGCTCGTGCGTTTCAACCCAAATGTATTGATCAATAATCATTGATCGTATTAATGGATCCCACGATCCCCTGAACAGTTGACCTCTCTGCCAGTTGATCCCTTAAGTCCTAAACTATTAATATTGTACTCAGACGACATTTGTCACATGAGAACGAACCGTCTCTACGACTCGTTCAACAGCTCGGCTGTGAAACCTCGCCGAACCTCTGTGTTTCCTCCCTCCTACAACCTGGGCCTCTTCAAGACCCAGGTTAAATCCTCCCTATCCACAAAAAGACCCTCCACACAGCACCCCCAAAAATGATACAGGGCCTGAAAGAAATTATTTTCCTCAAGGTCTCCTGTGCCCAATATTTTTTTACAACTGTGGTGTTAAAGTAAAAAAAAAAAATATTTTTTTTAATTCTTTCTCGTCCTTAAGACGATTTTTCACAAAAACGGTGCTCTAAAAAATTATCCATTTATTATTATTATTATTACAACAAGATTCACTCCTTTCCACAAAAAATCCCTCCACACATCATCCCCAAAGATGACGATGTCTTGGTAGGTAAACCGATTGCACATGTAAGTAAGCCTAGTTCTGATTTTTCGGCCTTCTATCTTATCTGCACAGCATACCCCTTCGGGGACACTTAGTTATGTTATATATATGTAGGTAGGTATATCGTATTTTCTCTACACCAACTGCACACATAAATATGACGTCTTTTGTTATTCAGTTGTATATCTTTTCTGCACACTCCTTCGTGGGCTTGGCATTATTATAAGCAAACATTTTGTAAATCGGATTTCCGCTCAAGACGCCAATACATTTAAGTAAATCGATTTTTGTTGCATTTCCGTATATCCTCTTTGTATACGTAATCAAGGAACAAAAATAATCCTTTGAAAGATCAAGTCCCCCATCCAATTCTCACAAGTTTGACTGGCTTCGGGCAGTTGGGACTCTTATGCGGAAAGCTCAAAAGTTTATTTATTATTAACCTCCTTAAATATAAATAAGGGCACGAGCCGCCACTGCGCGAGACAACACAACAACTGTTCTTTGAGGTTTTTTATCGAGTGCAGTCATTAATAGCGCGCACGGTCGCAGTAAATCAGCTAAATATGGCCCCAGCCCGAGCACAATACCATGTTATATCGGTTATGACTTGTGACTAAACACCGCACTTATTGTTTTAAAACAGTTACCTAAACACTTGCGAAAATGGTCAGAGCAAGTGGCATGAAACGATATTTGTAAATTTTCTAACGGTTAGATTAGACATCGATTAAATGCACAACAATGGCGAAATGTGCAATAACAATACCAAAACATCACTAACAATACAGAAATTTATAGGTACTATCAATATGCACGTCTAACAATCAACAATAACAAAGTATGCACTAAAGCGCTAAAAAGTGCATTATCAATGTCAAAATATGCTCTACCTATGTCAAAGCATCACTGACAATACAAAAATATACACTATCAATATGCACAAATAAATAATAATGCTAATGCACTACAGCGCTAAAATGTGCACTATCAATGTCAAAACATCACTGACAATTCAAAAATATACACTATCAATATGCACTAATTTAACAATGCTAAAGTATGCACTAAAGAGCTAAAATGTGCACTGCGAATATCAAAATATGCTCTACCAATGTCAAAACATACACTAACAATGCCAAAACATGCTTACTCAAACACAACAAAATGTACACTGACAATACCAAAAATATGCCCTAATAATAATGCCAATGCTTAAATGTGTACAAAAATAGCAAAATATGCACTAACAACAGCAAAGCATGCACTAACAACAGCAAAGCATGCACTACCCACAGCGAAACAGGCACTGAAAATACTGTATCGTGTGTACCTTCGCAGAGATACAGTGGTAAGTGATTGGTTATCCCTTTTTCCGGCATACCTTGTTTTTCCTACACAATGCCATGCCAATGTTTAAATGTTTACAAAATAACCAAATATGCACTAACAACAGCAAAGCATACACTAACAATACGGTATCATGTGTACCTTCGCAGAGATACAGTGGTAAGTGTATGATTAACCCTTTTCCTGGCGTACCTTGTTTTTCCTACACCAGCAAATTCCACCCCGTTCCAGCAAACACCATTTCGTCTCGTTTCGTTTTAGTATTTACAGTCCCATGACAAGTGCATCTGAATCTGTAATTCGTAATCAGTTTTCGGATGCAAAACAGGGTATTTTGAATTGGGGAAAGACCATCATTCAGGATCGAAACGTTGCTTGAAATGGCTTTTTAGCGACCAGATCTGAATAGCTACGTACCTTCATCTTCCACATCTCCTTTTCCTAATCACCTCTTCCACAGGTTTCTGAGCTAAGAATAAGACTGCAAAGTTAACCATATCAACCTGTATGGCACATATCCATGGCATGTGTGCCACATAGTTGTCTCCTTTCGCAAGCGGGGTTAATACCTAATTACAATCCCCATTTAAATATATCAATTGTCTTTCCTTGCAAAAAGTTCCCACCGGCAATAATAACAACAGTAGGTACCTACGTATTCACTTTCATTATACGATATTGTTACAGACCGCGTGAGGTACCAAGGAACAAGAGGTCTGTGAGGCAACTCCTGCTAAAGTGTCCGCTGGGAAAAAATTCAGAAGTCATTTTGAAAGCAGATTGAGGCCTTTGGTATTTTGCAATACCTGAATGACAATCGGTATAAATCATGAAGTGTGTTTGGGAGAGCAGTTGGCTTTAATATTCAACTGCAGCGCATTATTATGCTAATTCCGTCTGCAGTGTCTGACAGACACCTTTAAATGATAATATTACTGGCGATAGATACAAATGTCTTACCGTGCTCATTGTTTGAAGTAGTAAATGCTATCAGTATCGCTATGACTTTTGGGAATACATCACAAGAGTTCCAATTGTCCGGATCCATAGGGATATGATATCACAAATTTGGGATGTTGTGTGGCTAATGGCAGTGGGTAGGGAAAGAACATGAGACAGACGAAAGAAGGTTCGGAGGTTTGTGGCTATTCAGATCTGGTCACTCTAAATCCGAATTTTGACATTTAAGACAACGGAAAAATTTGGGAAGCGGGACTGGGTACCGCCGCTCTGGGAACCTTTATTGGATAACCAACACCTCTGCCGTACTTAGGTCACCCCAGGTGGTTCGCTACGTTTGGTGATTTAACAGGTTTGCCCGGTTTATGGGGGGAGGTTTGTTTAGGTCTTGGAAGGCGGATTACCAGGACACACTGAACCCCAGATTCCTACCCACCCCTTAAACCCTTTTCCTTCACAGAATTCTCCTCTCTTTCCTTTCCTTAAAAAACCCTCCACACAGCATCCCCAAAGATGACATATTTCCTTAGAAATTATTTTCCTTAGGGAAATTATTTTCCTTCGGGCCTCCTCGGTGGAGCTCATGTAAAAAAAAAGTTTTGGTTTTGAATGGTAGTCTTTCGCCAAAGCGATACTTAGAGTATCTACCCCTTGAGAAAGACCACCATTCAAAATCGATGCGTCGCGTCGCTTGAAATGGCTTTAGCCGTATTTATTAAACACATTTGAATGATTCCCAATCTGGGCAATATCGCCCACCAGTGACCGATAAGTACCTTGTGATCAACACAATATTACGTTTAAAATAAGCATCGTACCATTGAAAATGCATATCTACTTATAAATTGGTTTTGATAAAGTCTTTGATGTTAGATCCGTCTTGGCTGATAATCCAAGTTGTGTTCTCTGTCTTATGGCCAGTGGAAGTGCATTGCATAGTCTTTTTGCAAAGTCTCTAAAATTGATTTGGCCAGAAGTTGTTTTAGCGAAAGGGATAAGTAAGAGATTTTTCCCTTTGATTCTAGAGTATTTCGAGCAGTTTGGACATTGTCAAAAGCAGTTCCGTGTTTGAAGAAGTATGCTAGTGTTTGCCTAATGTCCTTAACACAGACTCTCCTAAAGATTTGTTTAATAATGTTGATAATATTTATAAATAGTTTCATATCTTAACAAATCGGACCAATGGCGGTTCTTGTACAGTATTCACATTTTAAAAAACATATATAAAATGCAGTTCAGAATAATATCAATTGCAATTAAATTTGCTTGACAAGCACATAATATTTGTGGGTGGAACGGTTATTCATTGTATTAGGAGCACAGGAGTTGATTGGTGCTACCGGATCCATCCATCACTGATATTAGGACAGTTAGGAATGTCATACAGACTACAACACCTACGCTTAAATGCTAATACAACAATATATGCTTGTTATTTATTGTAATAATATTGCAAGCAATCATTAGACACTCCATTACTGACGCTAAAATAATACAACTTAAGAAAAGATACCAATGGGACATTTTTACAAAACAGGGCATATTCTACACCACGACCGTATTTTGTCAGAGGGTAAAATATTTCCGTTTTGCAATTAAATTCATATAAATGAAATATTTCTGAATGAATCCGAACACTAAAAACTGTTTTCGAAAGGTGACGAAATACGCTTTAAATTTTATAATCTTTAGTACCAAGTATAAAATGAAGTCGCTCACGTTGTATTTGCGTTTAGATCTTTTAAATTACGTGTTAGAATTGTTGTTTGAAGGGTTGAGGAGTTGGTGGAAAATGTTTGTCCTGATGCTCCGTCTCCACATCAGACGAGGCAGTACCAATACTTTCCAGGCCGCGATCCGGTGTTCAGAAATTATATTGGATGATGATTAATAACACTTGCTCATGTTCGAGAGATTAACATTTATTGAGATTAATATTTACAAGCGAAGCTAGCAGTCCACAATGGAGTCCTGGTACCTACCCTGATGTATGGCAGTGAGGCATGGAACTGGCAGAGGAAGGATGAAAGTAAACTGAATGCTGTTGAAATGAGATCCCTGACACGTATGTCTGGTAAAACCATGTATGATAGTGTTAGAAATGTGGATATCCGCAAAGAATGTAAGGCTGATGTAAGTATAATGAGTAAAATTAAGAAAGGGACCCTCAGATGGTTTGGGCACGTAGAGCGAATGAACGAAGAAAGTAGTGTAAAAAGAATATATGATGCAAATGTGAATGGTAGAAGAAGTCGGGGACGCCCGAGGAAGAGATGGCACGATCAAGTGAACCAGATACTTGAGACGGGCCATGTCAAAAGTCAGAATAATAGAAGAGTATGTATGAGACGATGTATGAATGTGAGTGAGGCAAAGAGTGTGTGCCAAGATCGAGTTGTTTGGCGGTCCGTCCTCTCTGCCTACCCCTGCGGGGAAACGGCGTGATGGTTAGTTAGTTAGTTAATATTTACAAAATTTAGTGTTCGCGCATGAAACGGGCAGAGAGGTACAAAACGCGGGTGGCCGGCCGGATCGAGTAATAGAAACGGAATAAACGCTCGGTCATCGTCGGAGCGATCCAGAGATGTTTTCTGGCGTGGTGGGGATACCATACGCATAAATAAATAAATGTAATGCCCATATACGCAACGGATTTTCATGCGGTTTTCACCAATAGATGGAGTGATTCATGAGGAAGGATTTTAGGTATATAATTTGCCAAGGTTTTGTGTAAATTGGTTGAAATACATAATATATCTGGCCAAGCGGCAGCGGGCAGCGGACTGACAAACGGGCGGTGTGGATTTGATTTAACAGATGGCGTTGGTTATCAAGGTTTCGTTAGCCATAGCAACGTGTGGCCAGGTCTGCTAGTTCAAAATAAATGTATAATTTTTGAAGCATAAAAATATTGCATGCAAACATAAAAAATTTTTAAAAATGGCTGACCTTACGTTTTTTCTAACTAAAATTAGTAATTACTGATAACGAAAAAAAAATAAAAACAAATTAATTTAATCAGGCAAATGTTTAATAAACTTTATCGCTTACCCACTTTTGTCGTTTCATGTAAAAATAAATAATTTATTTATTTATTTATTTATTTATTTATTTATCATTAACGCCCTTATGGGCTTTTACATACATTTACATTTTTTTTATATATTTTAGTACATACAGGTGTGTTTAGATGACAAAGAACAAAACTTTTCACATATTACATAGAAGTAAAGCTGGTAAGTAAAATGTATAGCATTATACAATAAAGAGAAAAAAATAAGTTTTAGAGCTGCAGATAGCATAACATATGTATGACAAATAATAATAATGAGTGGGTTCTTAATATATGTGTAATTTATATGTGTTGAATACATAGCGAAGTTGATTTCAAACAAAAATACGCACTACCGACTTGAACCGCACTAAAATTAATATTCAAAACGATTCCATTTTGATCAGTTACATTGTCGTCAGAATTTCTGCAAAATTCAATTTAAGAAGACAAAATACTTTATACTGATACCGTGGAACATTTCAGATAACATAACAAGTGGAACATAACAAATAATGTCAGATACTTCAGAAAACTATCACGGAGAGGACAAATGAGTTCGATAATATAACCGAGTATTTAATTACAATCCAATTAAAAATTAGTCAAAGTATAAGCCGTTAAAGTAATTTTCTTATTATTACCTATTACAACGATAAACAAGAAGAGTTTTTGTAAAGTTTGTTTATAAATTATAAATTACTAACCTTTGTTCCGCCGTGTATGGTAGGTGTTTTACGGAGCATAACTATGTATGTTTACGATAAACTGTGCACAGAAAGTTTCAAACTGGAGATTTATAATTCTATTGTAAGTATTCCAATATGCTGAGTTTAAATTTCGACACTGAATGATGACGATAAACATCGATTGTGTTATATTTATTTAATGAAAAATTCTGAAAAGTCTAAATATTATTTTTTTAAATTGGATTGGAAACTTTGGATTCATAAAGGTGAACATTTTAATTATTTTAGATATAAAGTGTGCTATTTTCTCTTCCTAACACTGTTTATGATTTAATCATATTTCTAACCGTGATAGTAAGGGAGACACAACGATTTCTATGAGACCTATATGAGTTGTACCAAAAACCAAACAAATAGTCCCGAGGAATTAAGGGGAAGCACCGCACAAATAGGAGACCGATTATACTATCTCATTCTCTCGCAGGCTAAATCCTATAGATGTATGTGTTTGTCTTTTATAGTGTGGCTATTTTTCGTTTCATCGAGTTTCAAATCACAGCGGTGCTAAAAAAGTTTCACTACGAAAATACTACGAAATGGTCTAAGGCCGGGGATATATTTGTGAATCGAGACGCTAACTGAGCCACGAATTAAGGGAACGGAACGAAGCAATCGCAAACGGCGTGAAACGATGCTTGCGGTTGCTTCGTTCTTTCCCATACTTCGTGGTTCGGATCACGGTAACACCTTCCTGCTCGTTCCCAGCATTAGACCTCTCAGACGGACGCAGGTAGGTACTTACCTACGAATTGATAGAAGAAATGTTTTTAAATCTAAAAACATTATGCAAAAAATGTACTAACAAAGTTTCTTTACACATTTAGTATTTTTCGATATGGGTTAATATCTGTACGCGTTCTCTGTTACGGAAAATAATTGTGAAATTCAAGGTTTGCTGTTGTAGTTGTTTTGCAAACCGATGTTGAATCGATTTTTATCTAGATTTGTAAATAATTATTACTTAATTGAACGTAAAAAAAAATTGCAACACAATAAATTAAGTGGTGTAAAAAGTTATTTTTTTTTAATTTTGTTGATTCGCTAATCGATTTGGTGAAAGACCAACATTTAGAATTAAAACGTTACTTGCAATGGCTTTAGCCGTGTTTGGTAACAAGACCTGAATAGCCAAGTAGGTAATTCCTAATTTTCCTATATTCCCAGTCAGAATCGGCGACTCCGGGCTACTCTTCTGTTATTCTGACAATGAAAAAAAGATAACCACTTGTCAAGAAACCTAGAAAGTCGTACTTGTATTAGGTAGATTGATAGTAGATAACAATGAATTAACAGAACGGAACAAAATTTAATTAGTTTTACATATTTTCTTTAGAAGAGTTTTATTTTCCGTACATACATTAAAATGCACGTAAAATAATAAAACCCTTTTGGGAAACCGACATTTAAAATTTTGTAAATCATCTGATATCTTGAAGATTTTTTGAAGAAGGGGTCGATTACATTGCGATAAATTAGCATAAGTACCTATTTTATTTATTGGAACATTTTTAGATTATTAACATGAAAACGTTATAAGAATAACATTTTATAGAGCGTTGATGTTAATAATCCACTTTCTTAACTTGAATCAACTCAAAACAATTTACTATGCATTTACATGTCAATCTTTAATCGAGTACGGTATTATAGCCTGGGGAGGATCTAACGCTGCCGCCATTGATCCAATTTTTAAAGCTCAGAAACTAATTATTAAGATTATATTAAAACTGCCGATCACAAGCAGTTCGGGCGAAATCTTCAGGCAACTTAATGCCAAAAACATACTAGCATACCGTTTCAAACACAGAACTGCTTTTGACAATGTTTATAAACTGCTCGAGATACTAGAACCAAAGGGCATAATTTCTTACTTACTTATCCCTCTCGCTAAAACAACTTTTGGTCAAAGAAATTTTAGATACTTTGCAACTAAACTATACAATGCCCTTCCACTGGCCAATAGACAAAACTATAAATCTTAAATATAAATCAGACATCAAGACAAATCTAAACATCAAAGATATTATCAAAATCAACTTATAAGCATGTATTTTTTCAATGGTACGATGATGATTGTCTGTTACTTTAAATGTAATAATATTGTGTTGTTATAAACTGCTAATGTTTTAAAGCGCTTGTTCTCAACACAGGATTTCCTAATAAGACACGCATTGTAAAAATCCGACGGTAAACACAAGCTTTGGACAAAGAAACCACAAATACCAAGCAATAGGTCACCCCAAGTGGTTCGCTACGTTTGGTGATTTAGCAGGGGTGCCCGGGTTCATGGGGTGAGATTTGTCTAGGTCTTGGAGGTGGATGACCAAGACAAACTGAACCCCAGATTCCTACCCACCCCTTAAACCCTTTTCCTTCCCAGAACTCTCCTCTCCTTCCTTTCCTTAAAAAACCCTCCACACAGCATCCCCAAAGATGACATAGGCCCTGAGGGGAAATTATTTTCCTCAGGGCCTCCTGTGTGGAGCTCATGTAAAAAAAAAAGCATTCAACTCGAAACAAAAAAATAAAGGAAATAAAAAAATTCAAATACCCAAAAATTAAAAGATGGATTAAAGAACAAAAAAAGCAACATTAAGAATAAAATATACATACAATCATAATAAATAGTACCGCGCCCTTGAGATGATTTTTTACAAAAACGGCGCTCTACAAATTATACAATTATTAGTGTACAGGATACGCAATACGAATACCATTACAACAAACACATCATTATATTTAATATCTTTATTGAATTGTTAAATGGGGGCCCCAGCACAGGTTAAGTACCCTGTAAGGCCCACATTATCAAATAATGTTATAATAATAATAATGATAATGTTTATTCCAGGATGTGGGGAGGATAGTGCAATCCCACACGTCCATAAAGTTGTACATATTTACACAACAGATAAAGTAAAAAAAGTAAATAGAACAAACAAATATAAAAGACATAAGCGATAATAGAAATAAAATAAATAATTATAAATTGTAAATTTATTGTATGTAATAAGACTGTTTTTAAAAATAGTCTAAATAACATATGACGTAGAGACGTTGCGAAGAAGTTTGTTTTTGTGTACACCTCGTAAAAACCACAATTTTAATGGAAGAATTAAAAAGAAACTCATTTCCTATTTGAAACCTTCAATTTCACGTTTTGTGCAATGAATAGGCTATTTCCAAATTCGCGTAATTCCTAGCCAAGTTTCTCCATTCAAATAACATTAACGTAGTCCATTTTACTCAAGTACCTACGTGTACGTGTTGTTACGGTTCTAACAAGGTTCACGCAATGCTAGTTTCCACCTGGCCTTTTTCATAACTACTCTAAATTGAACTAAATTAGCAACTATAATCATTAAAATATGTTTCCTATCGCGTTTTCTGTTTGTTTATTTGTTTTTTGAGGTTATTTTGTGTGAATAATGGATGTGGTTATTCTCATTACATATATTATTATTATATTATACAGTGTGCATCGGAACGTACCCGAAAGTATTAAAACAGAGATTTCTGAGCATATTTATAGTAATAAAAGTAGATAAAAATAATGGAATACGGCATTATTGCCTGGAGCTGTGCCAGTAAAAATACATTAATACACTGTTTAAAGCTCAGAAAACCCTAATAAAGGTAATACTTAAATTACAAATACTAACACCCACTTCAATCATATTCGAAAAATTCCCAGTGCTGAAAATTCAAAAATTATATTCTAAACAAATACTAACTTTCCTTTACAAGAACTTAAACACATTTAACACTTCACAAAATCCTCGCAATACTAGAACAAGACATGCTCACCAACTACAAATACCAAAAACAAACACATCCTTTGGACAAAAACACTACAGATACCAGGCTATAAAACTATACAATTCTCTTCCTACACAATACAAAACATTAATATTATTGAATACAAAAACACATAAGGAACTGGCTATAATCCTTTTAACTTTTAATTTATAATTTGGTCGAATTGAAGTCGATTTTATATTTTGATTTTTAATGTTTCTCTTTAAATTAACTATGAACACTGTTTTATTTTATTTTACTATTCACAATTTATAATTTTCAACTGAAAAATGTCCTCTACAACACAGGTGAACTCCTAGTGTGGAGAACAATATATTATACCTTTGTAATGTAAATGTACTAGGAATAAATAAATAATTAAAAAAAAAAAAAAAAACAAACAAAACAAAAAAAAACAAACTATGTACTCGTATATACATTAACTCCACACAGGAATTGGCAGGAGGCCCGAGGAAAATAATTTCCCTCAGGGCCTATGTCATCTTTGGGTATGATATGGTTGCATTGTTTGCTTGAGAGGGTGAGGAGAGGAAGGAGTGAAAACGAGGTCTTGAAGAGACTGTTGAACTCAAAAACGAGTCGTACAAATGACCTATTCTCAGGAAAGACAAATTCATTTCAACCGTGTACAAATAACGTTGGGAAAGCATTTGCCGTGTTTCCTGACTGTGCACCGATGAAGAAGGGATCAATGACGCTAGTTTCTCGGATATTTTCCATTGAAATACCGGTAGAACGAGGACATCATTCCCACCTGATGCTTGTGCTCTAAAGATTGCAATCTATTTATGAAGAAAAAGGAATCTATCAAGCGGACCGCACATTTTTGCATAATCAAGAGTTTTTTTTCACAAATCGATTATCATTCACATCGCTGTTTAAAATCTGTCGGAAACGTTTTGATCGTTTAATAATAGAAACATGGAGAGATATGGCATGGAAACATACCGAATGTCGCCGAGCTACGACTAAACCATGACATACTTCTCAAGAAACTCGAGAAAATTTGTATGGTTGGTCATGCTCTTAATCTATTCGAATTAATCTTAGCAATATAAAGCAGTTCGTTAGCATTAACTATAAAAATAGCAACCACCTTCTAATAAACTACGGAGTTCCGCAGGGATCCGTACTAGGACCACTACTGTTCCAAATTTATATGAATGATACTTCGCAATTACATTTAAAACGTGAATTTCTTTTGTATGCAGATAATACTGCAATGTTCTACCGGGATAATCTTGTATTATAATAAAGACATCTTGCTAGAAAATGCACAAAGAGAACCAGAAAAATATAACAGTTGGCTCCAATCAAATATCCTAACAATGAACAATGAATATAACTTAATGCTCCGTCAAAGAGGCTATGCAATGAAAAATATTTCGCTTAAGTAGAAATAAAGGGCGGGTCACTTTGCATGTAGATACAAGCAGAAATATTATGGGTGAATAATGTTAGCGGTTTCATACAAATAATGTTTCAAAATCAAAGATTAATATATTCATTGATGTTTCTCTATCTCCAAGTATTTTTTAAATTGCACTTAATCTAATACAACAAATTGCCATTAAAAATAGGTATAGCTCCAAATTAATTGAAAACATTCTTAAAAAAACTTATAAATATAACAATTATTATAAGCAATAATTATCAGCCTGAAACACTCATCCACATTGAAAAATCTTCCGAGAAAAGATACATGACGCCAACGGGACTTGAACCCGTGTCCTCTCGATTGCCGGTCGATTGCTCTTGACCACTGAGCTATGGCGGCTTATCTCGTACCCGCCAAATGATTCAATATATGCTAGTGTTAGAGCAATCGAGAGGACACGGGTTCAAGTCCCGTTGGCGTCATGTATCTTTTCTCGGAAGATTTTTCAATGTGGATGAGTGTTTCAGGCTGATAATTATTGCTAATAATAATTGTTACCCTTTGTGCTATGCATAAAAAATCTTGTCTTAAAAACGTTAGTTTTACAATTAAAAATAATAATTAATATTTGACAAGTTTAAGTATTTCCCCAATAAATGAAGACATAATTTGTCTCGACGCCACCTAGCGAGGGATTTAACACTTACAATGTTTCTCTCGCAAAAATAAAGTTGGTTGTTTTCAGGTGAAAAAAAAAAAATATAATAAGCAGTAATTGTTGAATGAAACACTAGCATATATTGAATCATTTGGCGGGTACGAGATAAGCCGCCATAGCTCAGTGGTCAAGAGCAATCGACCGGCAATCGAGAGGACACGGGTTCAAGTCCCGTTGGCGTCATGTATCTTTTCTCGGAAGATTTTTCAATGTGGATGAGTGTTTCAGGCTGATAATTATTGCTTATAATAATTGTTACCCTTTGTGCTATGCATAAAAAATCTTGTCTTAAAAACGTTAGTTTTACAATTAAAAATAATAATTAATATTTGACAAGTTTAAGTATTTCCCCAATAAATGAAGACATAATTTGTCTCGACGCCACCTAGCGAGGGATTTAACACTTACAATGTTTCTCTCGCAAAAATAAAGTTGGTTGTTTTCAGGTGAAAAAAAAAAAAAATATAATAAGCAGTAATTGTTGAATGAAACACTAGCATATATTGAATCATTTGGCGGGTACGAGATAAGCCGCCATAGCTCAGTGGTCAAGAGCAATCGACCGGCAATCGAGAGGACACGGGTTCAAGTCCCGTTGGCGTCATGTATCTTTTCTCGGAAGATTTTTCAATGTGGATGAGTGTTTCAGGCTGATAATTATTGCTTATAATAATTGTTACCCTTTGTGCTATGCATAAAAAATCTTGTCTTAAAAACGTTAGTTTTACAATTAAAAATAATAACTTATAAATATGTTTATCCCTTACAAAATGACTTCTTCTTCTTCGATGGCGCTACAGCCTTTGAGCTATATCGAGCTTTGGCCTCCTGCAACAGTCAATCACTCTATCTATTGGTGAAATCCGCATGAAAATCCGTTGCGTAGTTTAAAAGATCTATGCGCACATACATTTTGAGCGACTTCATTTTATACTATATAACAATACCAAAACTACCTTCAATATAATATTTATAGCCCATCTCAGCCTGAGGATTCTCATATGTGTTGAGATGTTAGGTGCCTTATATATATCATACAATTCTGTATTGTGCCGGATGCGCCACTGTTCACCCTCTTTCACGGGTCCACATATTCGTCTAAGCACTTTTCTTTCAAAAGTATCCAGCATTTCAGCCATCTTTACCGTCAGTGTCAGCGCCTCACATCCATATGCCAATACACTTACAAAATGACCAGAAGGAGAAAAAATGGTGGAAAATGTTTATAAACAATCATATTTCCAATTATATAACAAACAAAAAATACATCTTACATAATAAGAATAAGGATAGAGACATAAAAATTTAAAATAAATCTGGAGTCTATAAATTAAATTCTAAAGATGGTGTATTTTTTAGATAAAAAAACTTCGAAATTAAGATAAAGGAGCATGTTAAGTGTTTAAACAATACTAGTTTCTCGGAGTTTGCTAATCATTTATTGAGGATGAACCATACTTTTGATTTTAATAATGGAATATTGTTGCTACGGTATAATAGTATTCATTTAGAATTTAGACAAACTTGAAATCTTGGAATTTGGAAAAAGTGTAAAGATGAGTTTAAATATTAACAATAATTCATAGCTTTCAAGTCCTAATTAGTTTTAAGTAAGCCCTGATGAAGTAAGCAATTCTTATGAAACATGAATTTTTATCTACGGAATTATAGGTCGGGAAGGATCTTACAAAAACAATCTAAACTCAGTAATTCACAATGAATCATCTTTAACTAGCAGACCCGGCCACACGTTGCTGTGGCTAATGAAACACAACGCCATTACCCAACCTTTATAAAATCCACACCACCGGCTTGCCAGCTGCCCGCTGCCTGAATTGAATTTCTTGGCTTTTCTCCACCATAATAAGCATGTATTATATGTACATATAAACCTTCCTCTTGAATCACTCTATCTATTGGTGAAATCCGCATGAAAATCCGTTGCGTAGTTTAAAAGATCTATGCGCACATACATTTTGAGCGACTTCATTTTATACTATGTAATGATAATGATAAGGTATACAATACCAAAACTACCTGTAATATAATATTTATAATACCAATGTATTGATATTTTAATGTTTTATGTAAATTTTAGTTTTATATACTTAATCTTTTATTTTATAAAATTTTTGGTCTTATACTCCTTTATTATAAATTTTATTATTTCTAATTTTTTATAATGCTGTTCAATCAGAGGTAAGGTCACAAGGAAGAAATCCATAATTGGTTTTATTTTGGCTATACAAACATGTACAAACTGGAAAAATGTAAACTGTCGATTTCTCGAAAATAAATAAATTTTGTAAAATATATATGTAACCCATATTTTTTGTATTTCAATAATGTATTTTTTTTAATTGTTTTTTTTAAATATAAAAGTGATTAAAATTAAGTTTGAATTAAAATGGAGTCACAAAATAAGTTTGCTGTGTTTGAAGAAATAATGTGTCATGGCCAATATCCTATATTTCTATGATCTATGGTCCTTATACACCCTGTTTATGGGAAGTTGTGCCCAATTTGTTTAGTATGTATCGTAACGCTTGCGTGCACGTGAGACTATTTATATTTATTTAATATTCAATATGTATCTGGGCGTTCAGTGCTCACTGCTCACTGCTCTGGTAGCATTGTACTGTTCGTTAGGTAAACCATATTTTTCAAGGTTGGTAGGTACAAAAATACTCGGAGGAAATTGCGCATTAAAATTTCATGAATATTGGAGGCATTCGTGTAATAAAATCTAACAAACAGCTTACTCGGCGTTTTAAAGGTGATGTTATTTTCTCAAACGAATCTGGGGGAAGTGAGATTGAATACATTTTCTTACCTGAAACAAAAGATAAACATTATTAGAAATTATAAAAAAATAAAAGAAGGAGGTATGTTTAGGAGAGAAGAGAAGAATGACTAGAGATATTGAAAGAAAGATAAATGCAGGTAAATCCATTAAGGCGATAGAAAAAACCCTAATAATTTTTATTTGCTCAAAAATCACATTTTAATCATTTCCGGCGAATTCGTAACTATAATAACTTTTTTATATATCCATTTTTTTATATCCATCCAAGCCCAACAGAGTTTAGGTCCAAACTAAAACCCTTCCTTTTTGGGCTCTCATACCCGTAATTTAAATATACCTATTTGAGAGTATCATACTTGTATTGTCTACGATATGTCTTAATCACACTTTTCTTACTGAATTAAAATTACTCGATTCCTTACACATCAATATGTCTCTTGACGAATCAAATTTAGAAAGATCAAATCCTTATAGGTACTACTGCACCACCCACCTTTACATGTTGCTTTTACTTTCCAAAATATACTCGTCAAAGAATAAATTACATATTAATATTAAAATATTTTTCAGGATTAAATAACATGTGTTCACAATAATGTCCTCTGCGTGCGAACTCTATCTAAATTTCTTTAAATGGACAATATACAGTGTTAATTTCAGGCGACCTCCCAGGTAAGTGTGGTCCTGTTTTCATTAAATTTTAGGCAGCATCGTGTTCATTGGTCAAAATATTGTACATATATTTTCGTATCGGTGATCAATGAACCGGTGTATGCAATTTTTAGCCATAAGTTGTTTATAATTTTATTGTTTGCCTAGCTTGTAGTTTTTTAGATTTTAGAAATGTATTATAAGTTTGTACAGCGCCCTTGAGGTGATTTTTCACAAAAACGGCGCTATATAAATCATCCAAATATTATTATTATTATGCCGCACAAGGAATGCAAGATATTTATATTTTAGATTAATAAAAACAGTACCTTACCAGTAATATATTTTACGATTTTAAAACTTTATAACCCACTTATCAACTATAAAGTTAGCGGTAAGCACCAGATTTTATTTTTCTAGACGATTAATTAATAACTTCGGGAGGACAACATGGAGACACATTTTAAATATTTGTTACACGTTCTTCAGAATTAATTAAAATGAACGCGGCAGAAAGGTCGAATCTCCAGGCCTGCTAGGGTGAATTCGACCGTACGTTCCCGTGCCGCGGCGTATATTTGTTTACATACTTTCTTCATTTACGTCGTTAAGATTCCCACATTATTTATCTTCTTCTTCTTTTCTTTGATACGGCAAATTCGACAGTACATGGGTCCAGTGCACGGGTCGCGAGTCGCAATTTGTATACACGGCTTCTTTACTTACGTCGATAAGGTTCTGAATATATTTTAGGGTATATTGTCGTCTTAATGGAGGACTGAACGCGGTTGGCGCTAAAAAAAGTCCAAAAAGCGAAGCTAGCAATCCATACTGAAGTTCTGGTACAAACTCTGATGTATGACTGTGAGGCATGAAACTGGCAGAGGAAGAATGAACGTTAACTAAATGCAAATTTTTATGTGAATACCGCACAAGAGTTCCAACTGCTCCCAAGCATCTGGAGCCAGTGAGACTATGGCATCCCCAATTGCAGTATGTTATGAGGCTGAAGGGAGAAGTAGGGGAAGAAGATCGGGTAGAGGAAGGTGGGAAGTACCTGGCTAATCAGATCTTATATTAAATGATTAACTTGTGAAATTATTACAAAAATCAATCAAATAAAATTAACTTGCGCACGCCGGCGCCGGGATTTAAACTCGCCATCTTCGGATTTCTAATCGAGAGCCTTACGCCTCAACCACGGAGGCCATCATTCTTGGCACAATCAGTTCCAATTTTAAAAATGACACTTAAATATTGCAATCACTCACTGACAGATTGCCCAATTTTTCTGTAGGTACTTTCTTAAAAAATGTGGTATCTACTTTTTCGTATATAGAAATCCTTCCTCGAAAAGTTGATCAATTTCATTAGCAATTTCCAACAAGCCAGAGTCAAACGTCTTATGCGAACTGGCGACACCAGTTTTCATTCAAATTCGTACAGATTTCACTTGTAATCATTAATTTCATTTTCTCTCCAGTGGCTCAAGACTATTTCAGAGTTTCAAAATGGATTTGAAAAGCATAATTGATTTTATTTAGTTAAAAGCAACGGAGTCGCATTATTCAACCGAAAGCAATTAAATTCCCAGAAGTACAATGGGTCTTTAGTCGCGTAACTAAATCAATCGGAAGTTTTCTTGTTATTTTGATTTGTTACTTATAAATCATTTATCCAATAAACAATAATAATTATCTTAGCGTGACATTATTTGCTAAGTGCATCAAATTTTAAAATTTATTCAAACTTAAAAGAACCTACTAATAGGCACTTTTAGTATTCTCACGTTTACGAAACGGCGACGATACAAAAAGGCAATAAACATACGTTCCTTACCACAATAATGCTGCAGCTCTTTCTTACACATTAAATAATGGTGAGACAAAATATGAGACACACAATGTACGTATGTCTGTTTCCTCCAAAGTACCTACTACTTTTTTCCTTTGGAGGAAACACGCGTACGTTCATTGTGTGTTTCATCTTTTGTCTCACCTAGCTCTCTTTAGCTCTTTCTTGTACATTAAATAATGTTTTTTTTTATATGAATACCTCACAAGAGTCCCAGCTGCTCCCGTCTGAAGCCAGTGAGTCTATTGCATCCCCAATTGGAGTATGTTGTGAGGCTGAAGGGAAGGAGATGGGGAAGAGGAAGGTAGGGAAGTACCTGGCTATTCAGATATGGTCACCGAACACGGCTAAAGCCATTTCAAGCGACGTTTCAATTCTGAATGGTGGTCTTACACCAGGGCGATACTAAGAGTATCTTCCACTCTGGAACGTGCCGCAAATATACTCTATATTAATTAAAATTAATGAACCGTGAAATAACAGAAATTAATCAAATAAAATTTATTTTCCCACGCCGGGATTCGATCCCTCGACCTAATGTACGTATGTATGTTTCCTCCAAAGAACTACTTTTGTTCTTTGGAGTAAACAGACATATTTTGTCTAGGCAATAAACATAAGGGGTCGTCCATTAATCACGTGAGGCTCGAAAGGGGGGGGGGGGGTTCGGAAAAAATCACGAAATATCACCAGGGGGGGGGGGGTAAAATGAGATATCACGTGTATTTATTTTTCGTGATAATATCCTGAAAATTTCAGAACACTTTGTACTAAAAAAAAAAATACACGTGATTTTGGGGGGGGGGGGTTAGTCTAAAACCTCACCACATATCACCAGGGGGGGGGGGTTAAAAAGTTGCTAAAAAAATATCACGTGATTAATGGGCGACCCCTAAGTTCCTTATCACAATAATGCCTCAGCTCTTTCTTACACATCAAATAAGAGCGAGACAAAAGATGAAACACACAATGAACGTATGTCTGTTTCCTCCACAGGAAAAAGTAGTTATTTTAAGGAAACATACATACGTACATTGTGCGTTTCATCTTTTGTCTCACCCTTATTAGATGTGTAAGAAAAAGCAGCAGCATTATTGTGAAGGAACTATGTTCATTGCTTATTTGTATCGTCGCCATTCCTTAACGTGAAAATACTAAAAGCGCCTATTAAAAAGAAACACATTTTTTCCTGTACTTTTTGGATGTAAACTGATTGACGTACCTGTGTAACTTTATAAAATTTAAAATAAATCTTTTTAAGATTAACTCTACACAGGAGACACTTATCAGGGCTCGTGTCACCTTTGGGGATGCTGCGTGAAGGGTTTTTCTATAGGAGAGGAAAGAGTGAACATGGGTGTTAAACTGACCCACTTTGTATGAGTGAAGTTAGAATGTAGAAACGAATCGTTCTTATGTGACAAAAAACGTCAAAGTGTACTACAAATATTGGGCATGCATTTCACATGTTTCCCGACTATGCACCGGTGCCGAAGGGATCAATGACGCTAGTTACTCGGAGTATCTTCTATTGAAATACCGGTAAAACCATTCGTACCTGACTTCTTTCTCACAACCGAAAATGAATTTCATTTTCCAGTCTGGTGCGTTCCTGTGGAATCGAAAGACTTTCTTAAATCAGTTTTTTTTTTAAATCGCTGAAATATCACACTTCTATGAGTGCATTTAATTTGTACACTGTGCGATAATTCGTTCTCCGGCAGTAGTGACGTCACAAGCGCCGATCTCGCTTCGGTCGCTTGACTAATTCGTGCGAAAAGGAATATCGTAACAATGTGAAATGTGAAACCAGCCGCCTTCATGATTGAGCACTTATGATTGTCGAAACGTTTAATAACACCCTCGGCTTTCCGAATTTGGTAGCCGTGGTTACAACTCAGTGTGTATTTCATATGTTAAAGATTCTCACGAACACTGAACAGACAATCCCAAGAGGTGTGATTCATACAGATTTATTTATTTATAATATTAACGCCTTTCGGCTTTTACATAATACATATAACATAGTGTATAGCAATAACATGAAAAATACAGCTCCAGTGGGTTTGTAAAACAGAAAGAAATAGTTGAGATGGACATGTATGTAGTCAGATAACAAAACGAAAATAAATAAATTTCATACTTATATTTTATCAGCGACACATTCCATACATCAATGTGCGAAAACACATTTCCTAAGTTTTGAATTCTGTGTAGTGGTATATTGAAATGCGACATGGTCGTAGTATTGCCACAATAAAACGATAGTACTGACCTATATTAGATTTGACAGTAAGCAGTTGTCAAGCATAACACATGCCCGTTATGCTCGAAAACCTACAGCAATATGACAATAAATTCTGACGACCGGTGTGGTCGAGGGGTAAGGCTCTTGACTCGCAATCCGAAGATCGCGGGACCGAATCCTGGCGTAGATAAATAAATTGTATTTGATTAATTTGTGTTATTTCACAATTAATTAATTAAAAATAATATATAATATATAATATATTTGAGGCACATTCCAGAGTGGAAGATAATCTCAGTATTACCCTGGTGTAAGACCACTATTCAGAATTGAAACGTCGTTTGAAATGGCTTTAGTCGTGTATGGTGACCAGATCTGAATAGCCAGGTACTTCCCCATCTTCCTCTTCACCATCTTATTCCACTCCCCACTACCTTCAGCCTCACAACATACCCCAATTGCAACATGCCCCAGTCTCACTGGCTCCAGATGGGAGCAGCTGAGACTCTTGTGAGGTATTCACATAAAAAAATAACATCCCTCCATACAGGAGGCCCTGAGCAAAAAATCTTTAAGAGCGTCTTTGGGGATGCCGTGTGGAGGGCCTTTTTAGGGAAAGGAAGTAGACGAAGTTCTGGGAAGGAAAAGCTGTGAGGAGTGGGTATGTGCCTATAGGAGTGGCTGACGTATGAATCCATTCTTTCCACTGCGATGCAAGGCGATGGATAGAGAGAGTCCTGCTGGAGAGGTCTAGATTAGGTCTACCTCAATCAATCTGCACACCATGCAGTAGGTGAGTAAACTCACTGGCCACCAAGTCCTATACAAATTACAAACCTCATCCCATGAACCCGCCCCCCCCCCTGCTAAATCACCAAACTTAGCGAACCACCTAGGGTGTCCTAAGGCAGGGCTGTTTGTTATCCAATAAATGGTTCCCGGGGCGGCTGTAAATTACCTTCAATAAATTCCTTTAAATTCCAAGTATATTATTACTACGTTTAACGTTATTTTCATCTCGCAGTAGAACATAAAGTTGTTACCCTCGCAAACCACCCACGGCTACGTTTAATAGCTTTGAAAAACTACTATTAAACGTATAATGGGATATTTCGCGTTGAATTTAATGTTTACACCCACTGACGGAACGCGGAAGCAATTTGGAGATGAAAAAAAGCATATTTAATTTTATTTCTCAGGAGAACCCACAGAATATCGGAATACTCTGTTAATGGAGGACCAAGCGTGGTGGACGATGATAAAAAGTGGTCAGATGAAGCGAAGCTAACAGTTCACAATGGAGGGACGATACAATCCTGATGAATTGTAGTGGTAGATGGAAACTGGAGGATAAAGTAGAGTGAATATTGTAGAAATGGGATGAATTGTAAAATCATTTAAAAAATAGCACAAATCAAGTAAAATGTTGATGTTAAGTATTAGATATAAAACTTACTGATAATATCTACTTATTATATAAATAAATATGTAAAAATGAGAGTTTACAAAGTCAATTTTCTAAAACTTATGTAAAATGCTATGGTTTAAAAATAATATTTTTTTTAAATAAATTTTGAGACCGTAAAATGTTACAATTGGAAAACGTGGACAATTGGAAGAGTTGTTTCAAAAAATTTTAACAATTCATTAAATATTTAAAGTTAATTTTCACGTTGTGTGAAAGTTCTGTAATTATTTCAGTTTTATGAAGCAACTGGCCTTTAATGACATAATAACAAAACTTGAATAGAACTTACACAGAACGTGAAAATTAACTTCAAATATTTGATGAATTGTTCAATTTTTTTGATCCAATCTTAAACCCATCCTTAGAGGCAGTGAAAGCAGATAGACGCCCTCTAATGTGCTGAAGAAAAATACTCAGGACATGCACAGCCAGACGCACAAATGTGTCCATTCCGGAAGGGCTAGGCATCCACAATAGGCTTGCAACTATCTGCCTAAAAGGTATTTTAAAATGCTTTGGACAAATTGCCCGCCAAACTGAGAACTCCAATTTAAAGAAACTGACAAAGTTTTAGGCAGGAGAAGCAGAGGAAGTGGAGTGACCAAGTATCACAGGCGTCGGTGTCCACAGCTCTCCTCATGCAACGCAGATTGTCCACCACGGAAATTGAAGTGGGGATCACGATCCTTAGCAGCGTGGAATGGACTTAGGAAATCGAAAATTTTGAGAACTGGAAAGAATGCAGGGCTGATGCAAATTTTGAGCAAGATAGGTAAAGGATGGTTTAGATTATTTGGACACTTGGGGCAGATGAACATAGTGCCAGGAGAAAGTAATATGACGCGAACGTGAATGATAGAAGAAGTCAAGCCCAGGGAGAAGCGAATCAAATAGTCCAGGCGTCCAGTACATCTGTGTCCGTAGCTCTCCGCGCAGCGCAGGACCGCGAGGAGCAGTGGAGCCTTGTCCACCATGGAAATTGGAATAGGCGTCACGCTACTCAGCATTGAGGAACCGCATTGAGAAGAAGATGTACGACATAATGGCGACGATGCTTGAATTTTGTGAATGGAGGAAGTATGTGCAATGACAGAGCTCTGTACCGGATTATACTAGTTACAATTCTAGATACATTTTTACTAGTAGCTTCAGAGCAGTCAGGGCAACAGCAAAAACTATTACAAGCGAAGTTCTCAATATAATTTGGATAGATTTTGAAGTCGTGCGGAACACGTTGCAGGTGGAACTGACAGAATAATAGAATAGAAGAGTTGAGGTCATGGGTCGCGCTGACCAAATTCCAGATAGACGAAAAACCAAATGATCGATTTCCTGAATATGATGTAAATTAGAAATTATTTGAAAGTGAATGCTAAATATTGTAGATAGAGTGTAAAGATGAAGAAAAAAAAAAGAAAAAAGTATGATATTTTGTAGTTTGAAAATGAGATTAATTTGGGTGCGCCAAAATTACATCTCAATAAGATGAAGAGTTTGCTTTAAACGTGTGTAAATATTATAAATTTTTGAAAGTGTGTTTGTTTGTTTGTTTATCTTTCTTTCACGTCGCAACGGAGCAACCGATTGATGTGATTTTTTGCACAGGGTTAGTAGGAGGACTGAGACGTCGCATAGACTACTTTGCATCCCAGAAAAACATTTCATTCCCGTGGGAAAATTGTTTTCACAGTAATTTTTCCCAAATATCAGGAGAGCGAAGCCGCGGGAAAAACTATTAATTTTATAAATATGTATACAGTAGGTGTACATCCAGAATTTGGGCGACAGTGGAAAAATAAGTTTTTTTCTGACTATATGAGTTTTAATTTGTGGAATGAAGGTTATTATTTTTGATCATATGGAGTTTATTCCAAACTTTATTTGGAATAGTGATAGTTGGGTATTTTAATCTTTCAGTTTGGTGGCGTCTTTATCTGTTTTGTAATGTTGAGTTACCGTAGTGTTGAGTTGTAATGTTGGATTGGTGCGTTGTTTGTTGCTTTGTGTACTACTGTATGTTTGTTGATGTGTTGTGTTATAGTTTTAACGTCATTTTGTATTGGTTGTATTTAATGCGATGTTATTTTAAGCCAGTTGTTGTCTTATTGTGTACGTGTACGTGTGTTGCTGTTCTGTTCTGATGTTGTGTTGGTGCGTTGTTTATTGCATTGTGTACTGTATGTTTGTTATTGTGTGTTGTATAAAGTGATTTGTTGATGTGTTACTGTGATATTGTGTGTTACTGTGAGGTGTGTTGTTGTTTTGCTCTGTTTTTGTGTTAATGTGTTGTTGTGTTGGCGTTTTATTGTGATTTTATTGTTTATTGTACTTTTGCCGTATTATTCTGTAAGTTTATTGTATTATTGTGTCGCCGTTTTCTTGTGATTCCATTGTACGTTTACGTCGTGTTATTGTGTAAGTGTATGGTTATATTGCTGTATTTTCGTGTCGCTGTGTTTTTGTGTTGCCGTTATATTGTAATTTCATTGTTTACTTAGTTTTTTGTCGTGTTTTTTATGTTGCTGTGTTTTTGAGTTGCTGTGTTTTGGTGTTGCTGTGTTGTTGTGTTGCCGTTTGTGTTGGTGCGTAGTTCAAACACAAATCTCTGATCGCTCGGCCCATTTGCTCATAATGTAATTGTTGTGATGGTGTGGGTGGTAGTGCGTTATTTACATTAGTCCCGGTCCCGGGTAGCACGGTTCGACTGCTCTCAGCAGGAATAGAAAAGCGTCGCGGATCCACACTTTCTTCATTACAGAATGAGTGCCGATGTTAATAATAATGGTCAATGGCCGACGTTGCACAACAAACTCCAACGGAAGGCATACAAATCAAGAACAATATGAAATCAATGCGCTTCGCTTGGTCGCTATAATAATGGCCGGAGAAATTTGCATAAGCGCTGATGAATTGATAATATCGCATTAAACGGTCGAAGAATGCTCTGTGATATTCTGTTATTGGACCCATTGAGAATGAAATGAAAGCCCACGGCCCCTGTGAGCATATTTCAAGCGAGTCATATTTCTATGGAAACTGGCATGGTAATTATGGTACGTAGTGTAAAGTACGTACACAATGTTGTATTGGAAATTAATGTCGCTGATTTGGTGTGACGAAGCATGAATGAATTAGAAAAGTGGGAAAATACTTTTTTAATCATACATTTTTTTAACCCCCAACGCAAAGAGCGGTGTTATAAGTTTGACGTGTCTGTGTGTTTGTCTGTCTGTCTGTGGATCTGTCTGTGGTATCGTAGCTCCTAAACGAATGGGCCGATTATGACGCGGTTGTTTTTGTTTGAAAGCTGACTTGATCGAGATGGTTCTTAGCTACAATTCATGGAAATCTGTTCAGGCGTTTCAAGGTCATCAGCTCTTTTGTGTCGGGGGTTGCTCTTAAAATTTTATCTAAATCTACATATTTATTCCAAGATTGATGAAATTTTGCACACTTGTTCTTGAAAACAAGAGGAAGGTCACTGTCACACGTGCCATTTCTAAAACCACGCCCATTCCTTTTTCGGTGACCGGACAACTCAGAATGAACTCAACAATTGGTTAAATAGGTTACGTGTTAGGTTAAGTTAGGGGTGGTCCATTAATCACGTGATGTTTTTTTAGCAACTTTTTAACCCCCCCCCCCCCCTCGACCATTAATTAATTAGATTAATTAATTAATTAATTAATTAGAAATTGAAGAAAATATAGTCTACAAAGGGGTCCAGGAGTGACGGAAGTATGAATCCATCCCTACCGCTGCGGTACAAGACGGTGGATCAAGAGAGAGCAGCAGGAGAGGTCAAATGACTTTAAAAGAATTTATTGGATTTTATGAAAATTCGTAACACGCAAGAAGGTAATAAAATAAGATATTGTTAAAACACATTCTAATCAAACCATTAAACGGACTCTCCGCCAAACAGACTTTGTGCTCCATAAGAATGAGGCGGCGGCCGGTCGGAATATTCCATGTATCAATGCTATTATACAATTCAATTTGGGAGGCGGTATGGGTACCGCCGCCCCGGGAACCATTTATAGTATTACTTTGCCATAGGTCACCCCAAGTGGTTCACTACGTGACTTAGCAGGGATGCCCGGGTTCATGGGGTGAATATATACGGGTCTTGGCGGCAGATGCGTCTGCCCATCAGCTGCAAGGCAGACCGGATCGGGAGAGAATGGAAGAGGGAGTCACTTTGACTTCTCTAGATGTACTCTCTTGGAACATCGCCTTCCACCGCATTTGGAAGGATGGATTCATACGTCCGTCACTTCTGGACACACTGACCCCCAGATTCCTACCAACCCTTAGTACCCTCCTTACTGCACCCCCAAAGATGATATAGGCCCTGAGGGGAATTATTTTCGTCAGGGCCTTCTGTGTGAAACTAATGTAAGAAAAATATACATACATTTAAAAAAAATTATAACGCAATGTATGCGAAATTAACCACATGAACGCTTTACACTCCTAGAAAATAACTTTTATAGTGTAATTTGAAAGAAACTTTTCTATTTCGTATTTTTGAATGTAGCTATTACTTTGTGGTTATCCATTATAGAATAATGAAATAATTTTACTTTGTATAAACCACTTATTTGATGTGCAAATCCGACCGGTTTCGGAACAAACGTTCCTTCGTCAGGGAAAGCTTATACTATTTAATAATATAAGCTTTCCCTGACGAAGGAACGTTTGTTCCGAAACCGGTCGGATTTGCACATCAAATAAGTGGTTTATACAAAGTAAAATTATTTCATTATTTTCTATTTCGTTTTGTGAACACATTCCTTCCCTGCCCCACTACCTTCAGCCTCCACATACCCCAATTGGGATGCCATAGTCTCACTGACTTCAGACAGTTGGGAGAAGTTTGAACTCTTGTGCGATATTCACATTAAAAAAAACACATACGAGTCATAACTGCCTAATTTAAAATACACATTTCTGTTTACATCTTGCAACAAAATATAAAATTTAAAAAAAATAAAGCAACAGCACCCAATTGAGAGTTATATTAGAAAAATAGCCGTGAGAAGATGAAGTAATGGACGAGCATTGTATCCAGCGATATGAAGCGCTGATTGAAGATATTGTGAACGCAACATGATGACATAAGTAAATGGCTTATTTACGGATGGCAACATTTAGATTAGAAAAAGGTAGCATTCGGTATCCTTTCTCCACGACCTCCGCGGTAGAGGTTGAGCAATGGGTCTCTGGTCTCTATGGTGGATTGGCCAAATATTTTTTAATGTTTGTAAGAGATTACCCAATTGTACCAGCGACCATGTTCTGCAAATCTTATCTTCCAAAAGCAATCTATGGGGTCATATATCAAAGAAATGCACCTATTAGTCTATTCGGTTGCAGAGACGGCTTGTTATTTACCGCAGAACTGATAGAAGTGGGTTGCCCGAAGTATGCTCATTTCTGTCTTCATTCATTTAGAAGGCAGGGTATGCCTCCCGAGAACCATTTATTGAATAACCAACACCTCTGCCATAGGTCACCCTAAAGGGCGCCTTCCACTGCGAGCGAAAAAGAGTTGAGCGGAGCGGGTGGGAGCTGAGCGAAATATGACCTTCCATCAAAAAAGAGTCGCTTAGAAGATAGGTGTTTGCCTTCCACTGCTCGTGCGAGAAATGAGCGAGGCGAGCGGAGCGAGGTCAATGAAAAATAGTTTTGCCCTTCCATTGAAAACGAGCCAGTATCACTTTGTCGTTCGAAGTGAACGGAATGATTTTTGTGATGTCAAGTACTGATTCTAGTGAAAATGATTCTGACAGCATGTATGCAATGAAAAAAATGTTTGCAAATGTACATTTATAAAAAGAATCTCATTTCAAAAAATTCAAATTAAAAAAAAAATTTACCATCTCAATTATGGTTTTCTAAGTTTTTTCTTTTTGTCGACATTGCGACATTCTTTGCTAGTCGAATCCTATAAACACTAAAATTGTAAAACGGCTTCAATAAACACCTCCATCTCGACAAAAACGCAGCGAGGCAACTGAATTGGCTACAGTTCTTGAGCGGAGTCCGATAGAAACTAGTCGGCGATGGTGTGCGCGAGCGGTCTCTTTCGGTCCGCTCCGCTCACCTCGTTCTTGATGGAAGCACTTGTATGCAGTTAACGTGTGCGAGTCGAGCGGAGATCGTACGGAATCCGCTCCGCTCGCATTAGCGGAGCGGACTTGTTCGAACCTATTTAACTCGTTTAGTCCGCTTCGCTCACCTCGATCTTGATGGAAGCACTTGTATGCAGTTAACGTTTGCTAATCGAGCGGATTCCGTACTGAGTCCGCTCCGCTCGCAGTGGAAGGCGGGCTTAAGTGGTTCTCTACGTTTGGCGGCTTATCTCGGGTGCCCGGGTTCATAGGGTGAGGTGTGTTCAGTTCCTGGCTGCGGATACGCCTGCTCACCAGTTTCATGAAGGGCCGGATCGTCAGTTTAACCAGAAAAGTTTAGTCAGAAAACCCTTTGACCACTCCAGCTGCTCTATCTCGACCTCTCCTTGCACCGCAGTTGGAGGGTTCGATACACACGTCCGTCACTGCTGAATACACTGACCTCAGATTCCTACCCATGCCTCATACCTTTTTCCATATTTTTCCGGTAGGAATCTAGGGGTTAGGGGTCCAGGAGGGAGGCGTCTACTAATATCTACAGGAATTCCAAAAACTGAAAAAATCGAACTAATATCTATGAGAACCAAAGTGTTGCCGAATATCTACAGCTCAAACTGTTGACTAATATCTATGAGAACCAAAGTGTTGACGAATATCTACAGCACTGGCAGAGGTTGGATTTGCAATTATGTATAGCATATTGGAATAACGTAATATTGCGTATGCAGTTTAAAAAACTTAATTTATGTAAGTATGTATGTAAAAATCCCTAATATCGGACTATTGGACACATTTAGCTGATTAGTCCAACCTACGCTCTGTAGATATTAGTTCAACCTACGCTCTGTAGATATTAGTAAACACTGGGACGGTCATAGATATTCGTCCGACCTTAGCTCTGTAGATAATAGTCAACACTCTGACGTTCGTAGATATTAGTTCAACATATTAGCTGTAGATATTCGTCCGACATACAGACTATAGATATTAGTATCTGGAGTCGTTCAGGAGTGACGGAAGTATGAATCCATCCCTACCGCTGCGGTGCAAGAGAGATCAGCAGGAGAGGTCAAATGACTTTAAAAGAATTTATAAAGACATTAAACGACACTTACCCAAAGGGAGTTGTTGATAAATCAGGTATAAAATTAATTACATTCTTACCTGAAACAAATAAAAACAATACGTTAGTATTAGAAATTAAAAGAAAAATATGCATTAGACATTCGTTGTTATTTCTTGGGGTTTCAATTACGACATAAAAATATAAGGCCATCTTCGGACTGGTACAAATGGTTCTTAATCTACAGTTTAGGTTTATATACATAACATATGGGGAATAGGGAGGGGGGTAGTCTACAAGGATTTTATTTAATCATATTAAGGATACGAGAGATGGGAAGGCTGATAGAGATATTGAAAGAAGGGTGAATGCAGGTAACTCCATTAATGGTGGACTGAACGCCGCGCCGTTAGCACCAACAAAACACTGTCCAAAGATGCGAAACTAGCCGTCCATAATGGAGTACTGGTACCTACCCTGATGTATGGCAGTGAGGCATGGAACTGGTAAGGAAGGATGAAAGTAGACTGAACGCTATAGAAATGAGATCCCTGAGGCGTAAGTGTGGTAAAACCATGTATGATCGTGTGAGAAATGTGGAAATCCGCAAAGAGTGCAAGGCTGATGTAAGCGTAATGAGTAAGATCAAGAAAGGAACGCTCCGATGGTTTGGGCATGTAGAGCGAATGAACGAGGAAAGGAGTGTAAGGAGAATATATGACGCAAATGTGAATGGTAGAAGAAGTCGAGGACGCCCAAGAAAGACATGGCACGACCAAGTGAATCAGATACTTGAGTCGGGCCAACTCAAGAGTCAGAATAATAGAAGAGAATGCATGAGACGATGTATGAATGTAAACGAGGCAAGGAATGTGTGCCAAGACCGGGATATTTGGCGGTCCGTCCTCTCTGCCTACCCCTGCGGGGAAACGACGTGATGGTTAGTTAGTTAGTTATAACAAGGATATATGTTTTTTTTCCATATTTGTTGACATGTCATCTTTGACGATCGAATTTCTAGTTATAAAGACGAAATGGCAACAAATATGGGAAAATCATATAAATTGAATAAAATCTTTGTAGACTACCTCCCTCCCTCTCCCCCAGATTAAGAATAATTTGAACCAGTCTGAAGATGGCAATAACAGGCTGAAAAACCGGTTACTGTCAATTAATCTAAATGTAGAGTTCCTATTCTTTCCATATTTCCTATTCTGCTTCACATCCCTACCCTTTATTAGAATAAGAAGCACGATTTCCAACAAGAATTTGCGGCAAACTTCAAATGATGTCTATAAATGGATACAATTAAAAATTAAAACGTGATAATTAATAATTAGTATCTAGTAACTGCTAAACATGAAAATTAAAAATATACAATAATTTTATGAAAATCGTGCTCAAGGCATCAACATATTCGGAACCGGTTGACCAGAGTAAAAATCAAGTGTAGCAATGTAAATAATAATTCAGAAGTTCTTCATTGGTTGAGCTAAAATTGTAAAATTATTTTTTTAAGGGAAAAATGTGAAATTATAGTCGCCACTGATCACACTCCTACATGTCGCGACGGGATCACGTGATACGCGCTCTGTTTCGTGTGTTACCGTGCTGTTAGAACGAGACGGAGTGCTTATCACGTGACCCACTAGGCTATATTTTTATTGTTTTATACTGAAAAAAAAATCAACATTTTTACTTCAAACATGCTCGGGAATGGTTGGTTTAAAATCCTTCGGGTAAGTTTGTTTTTACCTAAGCTCCACACAGGAGGCCCTTAGGAAAATAATTCCCCTCAGGGCCTGTGTCCTTTTTGGGGATGCTGAGTGGAGGGTCTTTTTAGGATAGGAAGTTCTGGAAGGAAAGGGGTATTAGAGCTAGATAGGAATCTAGGAGTCGGTGTCCAGGAGAGACGGACGTATGAATCCATCCCTCCCACTGCGGTGCAAGGCCTTGTTTGACCACGTTCAACCATTCTTTTCCAATCCGGCCTGCCATGCAGCTGGTGGGCAGACGCATCCGCCGCCAGACCCGGACAAACCTCACCCCATGAACCCGAGCACCCCTGTTAAGTCGCTAAACGTAGCGAATCACTAGGGTTGACATATGGAAAAAATGTTGGTTTTCCAATAAAAGATTCCCGGGCCGGCGGTACCCATACCCGCCTCCCAAATCGTACTGTTACACCCTGCATACATAAATCTACTACATGTGTGCCTCACAAAAACCTCACAATTTTTTTCAACCTAACCACTTTTCTGGCTGTGCTAAAACCCCATACAAAGGTTCGTATAAATAACAAGTTAAATAATTTTCCCATGATTCTGGCATATCTAATCCCATGGATGGGTGGCAAGATTTAGTTGTGGGCCGTTCTGCATTCTCCCATGAAGATGTATTGTTCAAATACTGTCTTAGAAACATGATCGTAAGTCAGTTGCGTCGAATAAACAGTTGATAAATAAGGAAATTGCAAGCTGAAACATATTACAAATAATATTAAATTTGTAAGAAGGTGGAGTAATGTGATAAGACATGGGTAACGATATTTCGGATTCCTTTCCATGATATTTTTTCCATTATTAAAGATAGATCCCGCAATATTTTACTCTGGTCCAGTAGTTCCCATAATGGTCCTTACGGACCTCCAGGGGTCCTCACGATCATTCAGGGGACCGTGAAAAATTAAAATTGAGTTGGGGGCCCCTAAACAACGTCAGGGGGGTCGCGCAAGATTTAATATAAAATAAAAAAATGTGATGCGTGCGTGAAGTGCATATTCAACAAATATTCCTAATCTTGGACAAAAAGAAATATACTTTTTGTATTGTTATATTATTGTTGCATGAATCATGTCCAATTAGGAGTTCCACAGAGCCGAACCCTCTGATATGAAAATACGAGGAGTCGGTGAATTATTTTCCCATTTGGTCTCTGGTAGGTTGACATGTTGTTCTTGTATTGTTTTGTATATATTATACTTATATAATACAATTGCATAGCGTGGATTGACTAGATGATCCTTTTGAGAAGTGTGTGATAGGGTTTAGTTTTTCCTGTGGGGAAAATTTAACCCAGACATTTAAATCTGGTGCATAAAGTGTAATATCTGCGTTTGTTGCAAAACTTTTGCTGTAGGTACAAACAAAACAAAACTGACCACTAGCGTGTCGGTAAGTTTTGCTTTTTTGGCGCCATCAACAAACTTCAGTATAAAAAAGAGTCCCTGTATTTTTAGAAAAAAATGTACAGACATAGAAATAGAGTATTTTCTTCTAACAGTTAATTTAATACAACATAATTTCTTTTGGAGGAGAAAACAGAGGAATACAAAACCCCGATTTTGATGATTTTATTTAGGTATTATGAACCTGAGGTGTAATTGTCCCATTCACTGAGTATTCGGGAGAGAAAAAGCGACAGTGACAGCAACACTTTGGTAAAATACCTATTGTTCAAATTTCTCGGCGACTGGGTTTCCTCAACACGACTCGGCAAATTTGCAAATACATCGACGCTGGAATGGAAAAATGGCTAGAGCGCCGTACAGCTGTGACAATAAAGATGAACCTACACAATATGCAAAATTGTTTGTTTGTGATTGTTTTCATCAAATCAAGTTTTCTAGAGTTCTAGAACATGTGAGACGCTCAGTAAAATTACGAGTGTGGTAACAATAATTTTTATGTAGATGTTAGTATCTCTCCTGCGTATAAAAATGATTTTCCGGACAATGAAATAGTTTCAAAATGGCCACACAAGATAGTGAAACTAGTGGTAAAATTATAACACCCAGAGATACGGTAAAACCTCAAATCGGACCCCACCAAAAAAACCAATAGACTCTAAGACAATGTGTGCCGTAACCAGTAGATTCGCTTTACATAATTCTAACGTAACGCGGTACACAATTGTGAGAAAAAAAGTGTTTGTCGAAGCCAGAGTCAGTTCTGAGGTAACTATGGCTCCAAATGTACCCACAGCAGTCCATTGTGATGTGGATGAGAATTGGGGTATTGTCTTGCATAGGAACTGGAGGAATGGTGAAATATCAAAGATGGATGGATCGATTTGGTTCGGCACGACATTGTTTGAAGGTTGGAGCAGTGAGTGGTTTCGTCACAGCGAAGGGATAAGGAATGACTATAAAATTGCCTCATCGCGTTTCGCATTCATCTACTGTAGGTGCGATGGTAATAAGTAGTCTAATTGAATCAGAGTTAGTTCACAGGCTCTTAATAATTTATAGTATTTGAAATCCACCGTAGAAATGTGTTGTGGCCCGGTTGTGGATGCGTCCCTGTGCTCTAAGTATGCTCAATTTTTCCTTAGTTCTCGTGAAATTGATTGATATTAAAAAAAAAAAGAAATAACAAAGAATAAATATTATCTACCGTCCAAAAATGGTGTACAAACAACAATCTGTAAGAAAAAAAATCAAAAAGTATGTAAAACCAACAACAGACAAAAACAAGAGACAATAAAGTTTGAGTCAAGTAAGAGATTCAAGGAATTTTGTAAAGTTCTGGTGGCTGTCTCTAAATATGTCCTGAATCTTGCCACTACAGTGGGTGTTATAATATAGTCGACACATTCGTACAAAAAGTTAGGAGATTGATGCGTTGATTCTTTGGAAAGAAATTTGGGTTTCTTTTTTTCTTCGAATGTAATAGATATATACTGATTTTGATTGTGGCCAAGAGGGAAGTTTCTGCGTGGTTATTTATATTTTTGAAAAGAAGTTTGATGCAATTTTTGTCACGAAGCTCATTAATTTAAGGGTTCTAATTTGAAATATTCTACCTATTTATTGTAGGTCAATCAATGCTAAGACATTTTCAAATACTGAATTATTTCAATCCGAGGGTTGCCTCAAGGTCTCCTATTTGGGCCTTCTTAAAATGCAATCACTACACAAAAGTCCCAACTGCCTGAAGCCAGTGAGACTATCACCCCTCATGTATGGAACCTTGAGAGGTAATAAATTAAAGTGGAAAGAGAAGAGAAAGATGAAAGTTGGTTCACTAAAAAGACCTACAGCCATTTTAAACAAAGTTAACAAGTGCAAATTGAAAAATAAGCAATGGGACATTGGCATCCCCATTTTGGTGTAGATTGCGAAGCTAAAAAAGAAAATGGGGGAGAAACCGATGGGGGAAAGATGGCGGTCGAGAAGAACCTGGATAAACAGATCAGTTCACTAACAATGGCTAAAGCGATTTCAACCAAATTTTCAATTCTAAATTATGTACTCTCACCAGGACTAAGATGCTGAATTGGCATCGAGTCTGGTTGCCACCCAGGCATCGTGAATTCAATTCTTCGTCTGGCAAAGTCCCCAATCACGACACAAACAACATTTTCCGCTTTATGTGATAATAGAAGGAGATTTTCAAATATTGTCAGGTTATTCGTAATCCGGGAATGTTCTTTTTTCTTTTTAACCAATTTAAATAATTTAATTTACTTCTTCTAATAGTGCAAAATTATTTTGTGGTAACATTTTAAATTCAAATTAATAAAATTTTTGTTTTTGTAAATAATTAAGTGGTTAATACAACGTAATTTATTAATTTAATTTAAATGAATATGCATGATGTTCACAGCGAAACTGTCAAAAATGGTGGGATCAACCTATTTGCTGATCATTAAATAATGTTTAAATGACGAATTAACATAAAAAGCTGTGGCGATACTGTCAGGACAATGTACCCGAGCATGGGAAGGTCACCCAGAATGTCTTATTGTTTTATTTAATTTGATTATGCGGCTACCATTCAACAAACGGAGATGCTTTATTGTGTTTTTATGATATTAACGTGGGAAGGTCACCACCAATTAATTTAATAAAGTTTAATGGTCAACAGGGGAAGGTAGTAAGGTGGGTAACCCACCATGCATGGGTATCTTATGTTTAAATATCTTAAACTTAGAGCTGGTTTTTTCATCCGCAGTATAGTTATACTGTAATATAATATGTGTGGGGGTATACTCAACGAAAAATGTAATATCCTGAAGAAAACCTCAGATGTCATATATAGATATTATTTAATTGTACAGGGCAATTGAAAGCTTTCAAAGATTAAAATGGTTTACATGTTCTTGTACAGTCAGTGTTACAGTATTTTATGATCTTATGGGAAAGCATTTTTAAGACTTGCATACTTGTATGTATATGCCTGCCAGGCGGTTGAGACTTTTGCGTAATAATTACACTTAAAAAAGGTCCAAGTATGAGACCTTGAGGGAATCCTCGGATTGAAATTGTCAATTTCTTCAAGAAGGTATTTCGGTTAGATAGTAGATAATAACATAAAAAAATATTCTTAAAAAACCAAGAGTTTTTTCAACCAGTGAACTTTTTGATAAATTTAACGTGCTACCGGTCTAACATTCGTAATTACATATCTCTCCATCTTTTTGAGCGCGGATACGGCGCCTCAAGTCATGGAATATGCTTAAAACAGTACATACCTTCATACCACACATACCTTCTTGCGGAGTAAACACAATTATTGATGTACCTACATACAAATGTAAAACACGTACCTACGAAGGTAAAACATAAAAATACACGTAAAATGGACACAGTTAGAACCTATGAGAATTATTGCCTGTGTACTTAAAAATGGTTCTCAATATTGTCTTCTGACATGGCGCATATCTAGAATCTAGATAAATGTCGGAAATTAAATGTAAATCACAGGAGCAAACTGCCGGTTAGGAGTTAACTTTCCATTGTTCACAATACGATCATTTTGTTTCAAAATAATGCCTACCAACTAGTACCTTCTGTACACTGATTAGATAATGCACACTAGAAATGCCTTCCATGTAATTTTGAAAGGAAACCTATTTCGCCAATATTGACTTAATACCTTTTGGTGCTGTCTCATTAAGCACGCGCTCTGTCTCTCTTAAGGGCCCGCAACCCGGATTTGTACTGATTTACTACAGATTTCCCTTAAACACGGTAAGTTTTAAAGCTCTTAAAAAAATATATATTATTTTTGAAGATAATAGAAGTGTTTTTTTAAATGCTGTTTAAGATAACGCCCGCGAGATTTTTGCTCTATTTTAAACTAGTCGTGTTTTATTAAACATTTTCCCAATTTTCGCATCGATTTTGTCGCTGTAAATGTTAGCGCTCTCCTCTAACATTCGTCATTTCGTATCTCTCCATCTTCTTCTTTTCGGGCCCGGTTGCAGAGCCTTAAATTTTACACGATGCATTTTTTCATACTCAACGACTTCATACACAAAGTTGCTATTAGAGAAGAAACATTATTTTTGGAACGACACTATTCGTCATAAAATGGCAACAACTTCAACATAACTAAAGAACACATGAAAGCATCTGTTGTTTGCCTTTGCAAACTCAGTAAACGCCAAAGATGTTTTTATCATCCAAAAAAGATGTATAAGAAAAATGACAAACTCTGCTAATCGGGATTCATGTAGACCTATATTTAAAAATTTGAAAATTCTTACAGTCACCGACATATATATAATGGAGTTATGCATGTTAGTGCGATCATCTCCAGAAAAGTTTCCACGAAAAAACTCTACACATAAACACGCTACAAGGTTTACAGAAAATTTATTAATACCAAAAGCAAACAAAACAATTTTCCAAAAACGACCCTTTTACATGGCCATTAAAGTGTACAACAACCTTCTACATGATATTAAACAAATACAAGATACACTCAGATTTAAGTCATCACTAAAAACATTCCTTCTGTACAGGTCTCATTACACATTAAGTGAATACCTCACATAGGTACAACTGTTTTTATATTTATGTTTATATAATAAATTAAAACAAATTCACGTTGTATTACACCACTTTTATATTTATATTTCATTTGTGTTCATATCTGTATAACATGTTAGGTTAACTAGAAGAAATAGGATATAGGTACCTATAAGTTATACCTTTTGTACTAAATATAAATTTTGTACAATAAATGATTTTGATTTTGCCGTCAAAAAATCATTTATTTATTTATTAACAGACTTACGTTCAATTTACAAATTAATAACACGAAATTTCAAAAAATGTGAATTATAAGAGTTAAGGATGGTATTGGAAAGCAAAAACAAAAAATAGAGATAAATATAAGAAAAAAGAAGTGACAAGTAAAGTCAAGAAAAATAGAAGTTAGAAGAAAAGCTAGAAGTCAGTAAAATATCTTTAATTTTAATTGTTTAGTGACCGACAAAAATTATTTAAAATTATTCCAAAAAAACCACTTGACTTGTTCCATAATTAGTCGAATGTTGATAGAGGAAGAGCAGTTAATTATTTTTGAGTCTGCGGGAAGAGTTGTACTAATCATAAAAAATTCACGCAAAATTCACAATACCGTACAGCAAAACACCTTCATAATAAATAACAAACACAGTTTTCATCAATATTTTAAATTAATGAAAAACTAAATTCTGGGCGAAAGAAAAATCGAAGATCGTATATCGGCATCTCATTAACACAAATGTTATTTTAAAGATATGTTATTTTCCAAATTGTCTTCAAGATCCACGTTCTGTTCAAGACCCAATTCTTTTCAAGACTCTCTTTTTTTTTCAGACCTAACTCTCTTCAAGGCCCAAGTTCTTCAAGTTTCATTTCAGCGTTTGAAATTTAAGCAAAGAATGGTCTGAGTTTTAAATGACCAAACACATCCACATCGCATTTCTTGTGTTCTTCTTTACTCTATGCTTCTGTACTGAGACTTCTAGTAGTATGTATTCAGGACAGAAGCATAAATATTTACGTCGACTACAAAGCTGTGTTGTTAAAATTTCAAATTTTGCGTAAGGCAGTCTTGTAGCAACATTGTTATCATTACGGGTAAATGTATCAGGCACAGATTTTGGAAATTCCGTTTGGACCGTTATACCATTCCTATTTTAGCGTACATGATCCAAGATTGCACCAGAGAAAAATAAATCATTTTCAATTTGTCAATATTGAGTAGGTACCTCCTTAAGTTCGAAAAATGTGTACCTAAGTTATCTTAATTTAGAAACCGTGTTATTAATTTGAAAGAGAGAGTTCGAAAACAGTATACAACATAGTTGTGAATGATGAATACTTGGAGCAGGTGGATGAGTTTGTGTATCTTGGTATTATGTTTACGAGAGATGGGAAGGTTGAAAGAGATATTGAAGGAAGGGTGAATGCTGGTAACTCCATTAATGGTGGACTGAATGCCGTTGGCGCTAATAAAAAACTGTCAAAAGAAGCGAAGTCCACAATGAAGTCCTGGTACCTACCCTAATGTATGGCAGTGAGGCATGGAACTGGCAGAGGAAGGAAGAAAGTAAACTGAATGCTGATGAAATGAGATCCCTGACACGTATGTGTGGAAAAAAAATATGATCGTGTGAGAAATGTGGGTATCCGCAAAGAAAGTAAGGCTGATGTAAGCATAATGAGATTAAGAAAGGGACCCTCAAATAGTTTGGGCATGTAGAGCGAATGAACGAAGAAAGTAGTGTAAGAAGAATATACGACGCGAATGTGAATGGTAGAAGACGTCGGAGACGCCCGAGGAAGACATGGCACCATCAAGTGAATCAGATACTTGAGTCGGGTCATGTCAAAAGTCAGAATAATAGAAGAGAATGTATGAGACGATGTATGAATGTGAGTGAGGCAAAGAGTCTATGCCAAGACCGAGTTGTTTGGCGGTCTGTCCTCTCTGCCTACCCCTGCGGGGAAACGGTGTGATGGTTAGTTAATATCATTAATTAGTGATTGCTAATTTAAACTTGTTTTAATATATATTCCTAAAAATTTAATCTTTTCAACTTTAGCAAGATGAGCATCTTACTTAATTACAGTTAGTTTATTATCTTATCAGTTATCATATCTCTATCTTTTCGAAAAAGCTCTATGTAAAGCCCTGACAATGCCGGGTACTTCAGCTGGTAGTTTATAAAAGCAACTGCTTAATTGCGACAACATTCCGCAGATATTTTCTATAAGGAAATTCGATAATGTGCCTCATGTACTATGTACTCACTGAGCTACTGACAAGATCAACGCCGTAATAAATGTCAAGTAATGCCGACACTATTTCGTCAGCATCCGCATATCTCTCAACGGTCGCAAGTTCCTCGCACTAAGTTCACGGTAACTCGATTATAATCGTCGCCTTTGACCGCATTATGGTTGCAATTGACCGCTCGAACGGCCGTACACACTAATCTCCAAATTGACGTTAAAGCTTTTTTATACGAGTACCGCACTAGAGTTCCAACTGCTCTCAACTATCCGAAGCCAGCGCGAATACGGTACGTAATTTTACGTGAATTTTGTGACAAGTATTTCGGCCGTTATGTTATGAGGAAACGCGGACAACTGCACCAGAGGCTGTTCATACCTAAATAACATCGAGGTTTTGTATTCCCCTGTTTTTTCCTACAAAACTGGAACGATTTTTAAAAATTTTTCACCAACTGTATGAGAAGAAAATATTCTATGTTTCCACGTTTTCTTTTTTTAAAAATACTTTGTTAAAATTGTATACTGATGGGCATCTGTTGATGGCGTTCATACTAGGTAAATTTAAACATTTTGGAGGGTCCTAACTCCTATAATAAATATCTTATCAAAAGAAACAAAACGTTGGGAAACGCCAGTGATTGATGTCCACATTATATTAAAAAAAACATTTAAACCGGTGTCAAAATCCAGAGAGGAGATAGGGGAATACGATTGTCCGGACAAAACGACGGCTGCGTTTCCTCTTTAACCATGGACCAATTGCGACAATAATCTTGTACATAATATTCCGTTAGGTTATGCCATTGTAATGTCCGGTCCATCCGCAGATTAACATCATTATCTAATGTCCAACATCTCACAACAGGCGAGGAGGAGATTATCTCGGAGTTGAGATCTCAATTGCCTCGGAGGCTGGGTCGGCTGTTCTCACATTAGACACGAAAAAAATACGAGAAACACGCAAAGACGAAGAATACCAATAATCAATTAAAGCCATTAGCAAAGTACAGTTGATAGATGTCGTGAGAGGCGCCGATGTTTGAGGAAATGGAAATAGACAACGACCGTCTCTAATATTACATAATTTTCGGGAAGTTAAGTGCTGAACGTTTTATGCTTGTTTTTTTTAAGTTTTCATGGCCAAATGATGTATGCTATCTTTTTTTTCATTTGCCCGCAAGCAAAACTAACATTAGAAAAAATCCTCAATTTTCCATTTGGTGTGCGCAGTATAACACAATATCACACCTACTGGAAAGAAAGATATAAGATCTCTTAACTCTCAAAATTACCTATTGAAGACACAAAAATACTAATAATACAAGTAGATAGTTTAAATAAAAAACGATATTTTTACAGCACAATTCATTTGGCATTTTCACGAGCTTTGGTTCCTTAGAACAAGCAATCTGCCTAGGTATTTTTTTACACCGACTCCACACATCTCGACTCACAACGACTCTCATCTTTGGGGATGCTTCGTGGAGGATCCTTTGAAGAAAGGAAGAAGACGGAATTCTGGGAAGCAAAAAGGTACGAGGGTTGTTTAGGAACCTGAGGGTCAGTGTCAGGAGTGACACACGTACGAATCCATTCCTCCCACAGCAGTGCAAGGCGATTTTCCGAGAGAATGCTGCCGGAGAGGTCAAAAGGTGTCCCTCAATAACTCTCTCCCGATCCGAACTGTCACAATATACAAAAAAAAATGTGAACTGGCATCATCAGCTCATTAAAAATCAGTAGATCTACAAATTAATCACGCATCTTGGGAACATTTGTTCAGGGTTTAAGAGGGTGTTCTTCCACTGCCACACTGAACGCAACATCATGTAGCCAAGTCAGTGTGTCGGTTACTGCCCTAATAGGGGACCAGAACACTTAGCCGGAGCCTTGACTCAATCCTTTACTAGACTGCTGAGTGCTGAGGTCTCCATGAGAATCCATAACAGGCCTTTACACACATAATATTATCGTTTGCATTGAAATCATCAATGTACACGCGATATTCTACAAGGTACTGCCTTAGGTACATATTTATTTAATATTTCATAGTATGTATTTATATGTACGTTTGTTCTCTATTCTCCCGTATGTATCTATTCAACATAAACACTCACACCTCACAATGCAGGACATCATATACCAATGTCACTGAAGGCCAACCCTGTTTCAAGTTGACAGTCGGCCGCATCTTCCCGGATACGATTTTTTCACAGGTTCCCTTATTCCCAAAAGCGAGTGGAAGAATTCCAAACAAAAGGACATGACCGATTCCCTCTCATACTCAATATAACACAAACAGAGACGTGTGTAAATATGGCTGCTATCGCTGGTTGCTGATGCTGATGCCAGGGCTTATGTCATCTTTGGGGATGCTGTAAGGAAGGTCTTTTGGAGAAAGGAAGGAGATTAAATTCTGAGAAAGAAAAAGGTATGAGAAGTGAGTAGGAGTCTGAAGGTCAGTGTGTCCAGAAGTGACGGATGAATGAATCAATCCCTTCCACTGCGGTCCAAATCCTGCTAAGAGTACTGCAGAAGAGGTTCAAAGATCTCCAGATCTGGCCTGTCATGCAGTTGGTGGGCAGAGGCATCCACTGTCAAGATCCGGACAAACCTGACCTCATGAACCCGGGCACCCCTGCTAGTAACCAAACGTGGCGAACCACTTGGGGTGACCTATGGCAGAGGTGTTGGTTATCCAATCAATGGTTCTCGGGGCGGCGGTACCCATATTCGCCTGCCTTATTTTGATGAAGACTTGTAATATTAGTAGGGTTTTTAGGTAAAAAATGTTCCCTACGGAAGAAATACAAGACCTCCAAGTCTATAATATAGACAGGTAATATTTTGAATACCCATGAGTTAAAAATTGCGTGGCGCAATAAGGAACTCCAGTGAAAAATATTATGGATTTAAAAAAATATGTTCATATAGACCAGAGGTTCCCAAACTTATTTTTCTCGTAGACCCCTTTCAAAATTTTACTGATTTCGGTGGACCAATTGCTGCTACATTTCTGCCATATTCCCAAAACTCATTGAAAATGTGAAGATTAGACCTAACGATGGAATTCCACCGTAAATTCGGAGTGGTATAAATAAATAGAAAAATTGTATATTTTCTTGTGTTCTATTTATTAAAATAATATGTTTACAGACTTAGGGGGGAAATACATGTAGATGACTCAAAAAATGTTTTCATTTTTTTTTATTGTATTTATATCTAACTATTGTTAATATAACTATTTGAAAATTTTTCCCGAAGTTTTAAATTAAAAATTCAATTCGTTCTGGTATTACAAGGGTGTTTGTGCCGAACCACGTGGTAAACTTGAAAAGCATTTTTCTCGAAACAACTTTTTTGAAATTTTGTGTGCACTCTAGCTCAGAAAGTTTTTGACCAAACATTTTAAAAATGTGCGGATACCTTATTTATATAATTACGCTCCATGTGAACCGAAATTCGTAAAAATATCATTCACGAAAGTATTTTTTAATTGCAAAAAAATGGCAAAAAATTTAATTTCCGTTTTTTTGGGATAATTTGGGTTTACATAGAAGCGACACACGTTCTTAAATTAAGTTCAAAACCCTATTGATTTGCGATGAAAACTGTGGCCTCCAAAATGCACACAAAAGCTACATCTGATGATGACGTTCGATGTATAGCAGCTGATAATTTTCATATTTTCCGAGGAAATGCTTCGAAAAATTGACAATATTTTCTTAAATAGGTGTATAAAATGACCTCAAAGTTTCAATAAATTAAACACATTCTATGCCAAAAAAAAATCATGAAAATCATTAAAAAAAAAACCTAGTCCTGTATTTCCCACCACAATAGAATGAAATATCGAATATGCAAGTTTTTACAAGTAATAGTCGCTGACCTTCTTAAAATACACTACTCAAAAAAATTAAAAAAGGTTTTAAAAAAAGAAAATTATTGCTAAATATTAAGGCTATTTGATTCATAAGCCGGCCTAACTGAAAAAAAATTTCAAGCCCGTGTACCAAAAAATGGCAAAAAATTAGGATTGCATGAGAATCGTAGCTCCGAAAAAAAAATTGCCAAAAATATGAAAATTATAATCTTAAATCATCAAAATGTTTTTTGAAAGTCTCAATACGACCATTTTTCGCCGAAATACAGCCCGCCAAAAATCACCGGAAAAATTGGATTTTTTTTTGTTCCCTTAATTTTTTGAGTAGTGTCTGCCTACATTGATAGGTAAAGCCAAGTCAAGATTTTTGTTCTTTACTAAACCAAAAGAAACCAGATAAATTTTCGTGGACCCCCTCATACAACTTGTGGACCCCCATTTTTTTATTACGCCAACGTAGACCCCCGTCGAGTCCCCCATGGACCCCCGGGGGTCCACCTGGACCACTTTGGGAATCACTGATATAGACCAATAAACGCTGATTCTGAATATTTTTTTTTTTTTTTTAAGTTTCTTTATTCTTTAAATATAATAAATATATATAAGTTTTATTAAATAATATTAAACGCAGAGTTTTTAAAAAATTATTAAAAAGTCCTTTTTAATCGGGTCGTAAAAATAAATTTTAGTGGTGACGTCACTGTTCGACGACGTGTCGTGGCGTCACCGTAAAGTCATTGTATGGGAATGTATGATGTGACACAAGCCATCGTATTAATTTATTCGTTTATTTACATACTGTTTATAGAGATTTAGTCGTTGTGTTTATTGATGTTTATTTTATATTTATTAGGCCTAAATAATGTTTCAAAAATAAAGGTATCTCTTATTGGTTTAACTCTATTATTAAAAATATTCAAAAACTACTGCATAAAAAAAATATTAATGATTCTTCTAGGGAGAATACTTCGAACAACGGAATTCAAAATGGCGGTATTTGATCAGCTGATTGCCCGATCCTATACTAATTTTTCAGGAGTGATGACGTCACACGATTCACCACACATACGGTGGTTTTCGGGGGATCTTGAAAAATTAAAACTTTGACAATTATTTTAACTATTAAAACTAACTCTAACTCTAAAAATAAAAATGCAGTTAAAAAATTGGAATAGAGTTCTCTATTACGCTGTTCTATTTATATTAAAAAAACGGTAGATTTAAATGATTCCCTGTTCAAGGCAAATAATAATCTAGTACTTAAACAAAACAAATTAAAAACCGAACATTTTGGGTTTGGACTATTTTAGCATAACGCTCGCCATAAATTCCCAATGGGATTCTAATTCCTTGACCATCAATGAGTGGCTATTTGATGGTAAATTATTATTTATAAAAACCCACAGTAATTCATTAGCATAAAGGACAGCTAAATCACATGTATTATTTTGAGAGATTTGTCACGCATTGTTATTTTATGGTCAGATGATCCGTTTCGGGGTAATATCAAATTAAATTCTTTGATCGAAGAATTCCTGAGGTTCAAAGAATTCCAAAAGTTCATTCGGGTGGGTCGTCTCAGTTTTTTTTTTCTAATTTGTATTTTTTCAAGTTGAGCATTAGAATAATATGTGATACAAATGGAATAGAGGTGACAACACACAATGTCCTGTTTTCTGAGAAAATTCTTTGTGTGGCTTGCGACTACTTGTTTTTTTTTTGTGAAAAGCGGATAACAAGTGAATTTACACAAAATTATCAAAACATGTAGGTATTGATAAAATAAAATATTTTAAAATAGCCTGTCTCGACACATGATAAAGCTAGTGAGACCTTTCTTACACGTGGTGTTATAGGACGCACTTGACTTACTTTTAACCAGTGATTCCTGACATTATTTGGAATAAAAAATGTAAATGGAATGTTGATCCCTGGTGACTTTTTTGATGTCCTATTTTTCTAAAGTTTTTTCATAAAAAACAAATATTTTGTCTTAACTGGTCACTCAGCCGAATAACTAACAAACCCTGAATTCTAACTGTCCAATAACAACTGATTGTTTAAATGTTTTTAGATGAAAAAAAAATCATCAAAAATGTTACCGAAGACCGAAGTTTCGTTTACATTTTTGACTCCAAATAATGTCAGGAATCACTGGTTAAAGTAAGTCCATTACACAAGCCAAGCTTCAATATTGTATCGTACAATTATATTGTTTAATACCTTTTCCAAATTCACTTATTTCAATTTTTTTACATATTTCCACATAGGAGGCCCTGAGGAAAATAACTTCCCTCAGGGCCTATGCCATCTGAGATGCTGTGTGGAGGGAATTTCGAGGAGAGGAAGGAATGGAAAGGAAGAACGAGTTGAAGAAGTTCTCATGTGACCAATGTCAACCGTGTACTTATGTTGGGCACGCGTTTGCCATGTTTCCTGACTATGCATCGGTGCCGAAAGGATCAATGACGCTAGTTCCTCGAAGCATCTTCCATTGATATACCGGTAGAACAAGGATTTCTAAAAAAATCACTGCTAAAAAGTGAATGGTTTGTAAAACAACTTATTAAGGACGGATTGTTTCGAAAAGTTTGAACAATTCATAAAATATTTTAAGACAATTTTCACGTTTTATGTAAGTTCTATTCAAGTTCTATTATTGTATTATAGGCCAGTTTCTCCACAAAACTGAAATATTTTAAAACAACCCATCCTAAGAATGCGTTGTTTCGCAGAATTCGAACAATTCAACAAATTTCAAAGATGAAATTGAAAAGTTGTGAAAGTTCTGTTATAATTTTATCATGTGCCAGTTGTTTCAGTTTTTTTTGTAATTTCTTTTTACATTGCTTAAAATTTTATGGTTACATTTATTAGTGAATTTTTCGACCACCAAGCTAGGCTGATGCCCGTGTTACTTGGATAATGACAGAACTCGAATAGGACTTTCACAGGACTTGCAATTTGATGGATTGCTAAAATTCTGTGAAACAACCCGTCCAAATTCATTAAATACTTTATAGCAAAATCCCTCCCTATTCCCATACGCGAGCCTTGGTATAAGAGCAAAAGTATGATTGAGTCTGAAAATTAAAAACGAGGAATCGTTCTTATATTGATGGCCCACCCTAATGATGTAATGATCAAGATATGCAAATCTATGAACAATAATCATCTCATCATGTAAATGATGTTTGCCTTCTCTCACTAGAGAAAAACAAACATCTTTTACATGGATTATTAGTATCGCCACGGCTCTGGAGATGTAAATCACAAGACAAACTATTGACATTAGAGCCTACGTACAAATAATTCTACCTTGGACGAAATACACACAAAATCACGGGATATTGTGGAAATGACGGCCTCGAAATAAAAATTATTAAAAGAAAGCATTTGATGGGTGTAAATTTAAATTACAAATGACCTATAGTCCACCACAACACTGGCTAAAAAGGAATTGATTGAGCTTTATTGTGTTTGTTTGTTTTTCCCCCTTCATTTTTTGCCTCTTCTTGGCTCTTCCTGGTTCTTCTTGACTCTCCTAGTTTCTTCCCACATATTGTTGCTTCTTCCTGCCTTCTCTTACATTTTCTTGGCTCTTCTCGACTCTTCTTTCCCTTTATTGCTACTTCTTTGCTATTCTTGCCTCAATTTGCTTATTTTTGCCTCTCCTTGCTTGTTCTTGCTTCTTTTTGGCTCTTCTTGTCACTTCTAGCCTCTTCATATCTTTTCCTGGTTCTTCTAGCTTCCTCTCGCTTTTTTCTTGGCTCTTCTTGGCTCTCCTAGATCCGACCTGCATATTCTCGCGTCATTTTGACGAGCAACAAATAATAAATAAATGCGTGAAGGATTTAAAGTATTTTGTAGACTTAAGTTGTTACTCGTAAACATTAGATGTTAGTCGTAAAAAATCACTGATTATATTGCACAAGAAAATGACATTGTTTAATTCAAAGAACAGCTTTACTAATGACCGCAATAAAAAACACACATTGCTGTTGGATTACTCACCTCGATCTTGTACTTATAAGCTCCTATCTGCTAGCTCCTAGTAATAGTCCAGTTTTTTACGTTGCTATTAGCGAGAAAAATTCTACACAGATGACTGAACTGCGCAGGAAATTGATATTATCGGCGCGAGATTGACTTATGGCGGACCGCACTGAGCTGACTGAACTGAGCAAGCTATATTCTTCGTTGGCCACCGAGAAATTTTAACAATAGGTATTTTATTAAACTGTTGCTGTCACTGTCGCTCTTACTCCCCTGAATACTGAGCGAAAGGGACAACTACACCTCACCCTGATAATACCCAAATAAAATCATCAAAATTGTGATTTTGTATTCCCCATTTTTTCTACTTCAAAACTGGACCGATTTTCAAGTTTTTTTACTAACTGTATTAGAAGAAAATACTCCGTGTCTGTACGTTTTGCTTTTAGAAGAAAAACACATTGTCTACTTTGTATACTGACCGTCTGTTAGACCGTCTGACACTATTGGTCGATATCCATATTATATTTTTAAAATATTTGCAACAGTGTCAAAATCCAGAGAGGAAATTGGAGAATACGTTTGTGTGGCTAATTTTAGGGGAAATTTTTGTTTCGATTTATTAAATAAGAGACAATTAGAAACTCTAAGTCACTAGTGATATAAGTCTTAGCTGTAAGTCATTAGTTATCACTCTTAGTTGTAAGCCACTTGTAGTTTATATGTAGGTATAGATTAAATGTTTAAATGAATGTTTAAAGCGCCCTTGAGGTGATTTTCTCACGAAAATGGCGCTATAGAAGTCATCCAATTATTATTATTATTAAATGCCGCCCGGTTTCCTCTTAATCACTATCATTAATGGAATGGAATGCGTCAGGCGCTCGGAGCAGCCTGACGCATTCTGGCCGGTCTCGTTATCCCTTATTAAATAAGAGGGATAATTAACATTTTGAAACCTTAAAAGTGTCAAATAATGTTTATTACTCTGTGTACATTACATATGTGAACTCAAAATAATTTTATCGTAATCAGTGTGGACGTATAACGAGTTTTAAGAATATGTGCAGATTGTTATCGTGATTCATTAGATGCGAAGTGTTTAAAACCCAGGATGAGTAGCGAACATTCACCAGATGTGGTCATTTGTTCGGTCGTTGGGTGTCATAGCCGTACCCCTGCGCACCCCGCACCTTTACTGCAACCCCTGCTGCTCGCCGCTCCGCCCGCAGTCGCTGTATTTACGACTGTGGACCATATGACCCGTTCGGTGTGTGGGCCACCGAAGCGGCCTTCTAAGAAACGTACCAGAGAAGAAAACAAACTGATGACCTCTGCAATCTCTACATCCCTAGCTGCCCCCGCTGCCAACCGCCCGCGCCTGCCCCCCGCCCCTAAGCACATGGACTAGGAAGTCATCGGACTGAACCCGCGCCCTTCGGTTTCTACCAGTGCCGTACGTATGGAGTGATAAATGACAAAATAAAATACCTAAGAGACAGTGTTTAAAACAACAATCAATAATAATAGTTCATAGTGACAATTATTACAGTGTATTACGAGTATATACATTTCCGTTAGCGTTGATTACATGTTATTTTTATGGTTTCTTTGCAACTGTTGTTATGAACTGCAGATTTATTAAATATAGGTTTTGAGTATGTGTGAGTAAGATTAAGTTAGGTTAAGTTAGATTAAGAAGATTAAGTTAGATTAAGTTAGATTAATTTAGACTAGGGATGTTACGTAGATTACTAAATACATAAGGTAAATGTATTATTGGGGGGCAAGAATTCCAATAATCCATGCGCTTGATAGCTGCAAGACGAGTTGTTATCTAGCCTCCTACATGGTTAAGTAAATTAAAATACGTACATATAAAAAGATATTTTATTTTATTTTAATTATTGGGGGGCTAGAATTCCAACAATCCATGCGCTTGATAGCTGCAAGACGAGTGGTTATCTAGCCCCCTACATGGTTAAGTAAATTAAAATACGTACATATAAAAAGATATTTTATTTTATTTAATTTATCGGGGGGCTAGAATTCCAATAATCCATGCGCTTGATAGCTGCAAGACGAGTTGTTATCTAGCCTCCTAAGTTAAGTAAATTCTAATGTAAAATCCAAGCTAATTTGTACAGCGCTCTTGAGGCGATTTTTCGCAAAAACAGCGCTATATAAGTTGTCCAAATTTATTATTATTATTATTAATTATCATTTTCATTAAAATCAAAAAATTGTGAAAAAAGTACTTTTAATAATTTTCTTACATCTCCCTCACTCGTACCAAAAAAAGAGTTGCTAGTGCCGTTGCCGTCGCCATGCCGTTGCCGTCGCCATGCCGTTGCCGTGGTAATTATAAAAGCAACTAATGGCGGTAAATAGCTGGGCTTTGGAAGACTTTTGTTAGGTTCTGCTGCTGTAAGCTCCGTTGTAACCTCTCTTTCTTTTACACGCGTTATTAATGAGAAAGAGTAAGAAGTTAGTATGGTGCCATCAGCGGCATTACGGCTTTTTACTTTTAACTGCCGAAACCATAATTAATTATTACGACTGGGTCCGTTATACAAACGATTAACGATACATACCATAAGGCGGTATAGGGACTAAATGATTAAAAAAACGTGTATAACAGTTATTGGCTTTTTGTTGTATGCTGTAATGATTATTGAATTTTAATAGCATTTTGGCGCCCAACGTGGTGCTTTTGCAATTAGTGAATCTTATTTAATTATGATTAAATGTGTTGTGTTCTGTATGGTTTAGAAACCTGGACAATAAACCAAGCAGAGACAAGCGAAGTCAGGATTCCATAGACAGTTGGATAGGTTCAATAATCTAACTATCATGCAGAGATAAACCGTGTTGTAAAACTTGGTTCTTAAACATTTTCATTGACCTGTTGAGACACGGTTTTACTTCGTGGTCTATAGATAAGTCTTAGTGACCGACCGAAGGTTCGGTTTCGGCCGAAACTGAGACAGGTACCGAAGATTCGGTTTCGGTAGAAAATCCTGTTTCGGTCGGACACTAGTAAGTACATAAATATAGATATTTTTTTGTAGATCTACCTAATCATTTGTAGGTGTAGTTCAAAGCGTCGCGAAAAGATGGCGCTACTTCCGTCGGCGGCTCGCGTAGGGAGGTTCCCAGCATGTTCATTTATATCACGGAAACTTAGCATACGGTACTCTGGTTTCCCTTCAATAACGAATAAATCTTTCGCCTTTTACTAAAGATTTCCGTGGAGGGGAGCACTCAAATGAGTCTATAAACCAATTTTTTGTTCCCTGCTTCTTGAAGCAGGGCCCTAAAACATTTCAAATAACATTAATGATGCTGATTGCGGTGATTGCTGGTGCCAAAATAATATAAAATATAAAACTGCTTTTCGTATGCTCTCACTTTCATATTGTGAAAATTTCAGTTAAATACGTACAAATTTAATAATCTACTTTATTAAAAACAAAACACGTCATAATTTTACTTTGATTAGGAAAAAATAATATTTTTAAAAAATATAAAAAGCCAATTTTTTTACCATATTCCATATTAGAATTTAGAATATCTACAAATAACTTTAAAAAAAAAAAGTTGGGGGGGAAAAGACATTTTACGGCGGTGAGTACAGGTAACTAATTATTGTGTTTATATTACTACTTATTTGACAAAATAAATAGATAACGAGACATTGTGAACCTGCGCGCAGTGATGCCATGTCCCAAAAGTAAAAAAAAAACATGTTTGGTCTGGTGGGAAAAAGGTTTTTATCCTCCTATTTTGGAGGTTAAAAAAACCAGGTTTATCGTAAGTTTTTTTATTGAGAATTTAAACCTTATTAAACGATTTTCATTTAAAAAACATCACTAACTAAAATTTCATTTTAAAAACAATGACTAACAACATGGGTTCATGTGCTGTGGATGCCAACTGACATCGTAGATATGAAAATAGCTAGCGCGTAAAGCGAAAAATGTTGACTTTGGTGTCTGATTGGAATCTGGCTGAAAAAGATGAAGTATAGGCTAAGTGCGAGTGTGAGCCCAGAGCCACACGTGACGGGAAATCCGTCAAAACTCAAACGGCAACCCTGGTTAACCGGGCCACACTCCTCTGCCTCTTCTCGCTTTAACACGTTTAGGGCGGGACAGCGCGTACGCAGTCCCGACTACCAAAAATTACGCGCCCGAGTTATCCGCATTAGGGATAATCGCAAGGGTCAGCCGAACCGGAGTGCAATGGAACAGCCTCGCCCTGGGGGTACCGCCTTAGTGATCACGGTGTCCCCTACGCCAGGTAAGTATACCGAGACTCCCCATCGCGGTCTATATATACACATGTTGAAATTATACGTAAATTCGCCGCGAGCAGAAGCGGCGCCATCTCTTGACAATTATCGGAAGTATTTTCGTGATCACTGATGCCTCATCCGCACGTTTGGCAAACCTCAACAAACCTTCACAAACGCAAACGTGCGGATAGGGTGTTTGGCTTGGTTTGCGTAAGTTTGCAAGCGTTTGTTGCCGATTTGCCGAGTGTCGGTTTTTCGTCACAAATCAAAGGGAATTTGCCGCAAGCGTTTGCAATGCATCCACACGTTTGTGAGCACTCAGTCTCGTCTGTGCAGTGGTGGCTAACGGACGTGAGTTGCGGTTAGTATATTCATGCGTGAGTTGTAGGTACTTCAAAATGAGTGACTGGTCAAATGGGGACGTTTACGATGCCGGGAATTCTATCAGGGAGAGCCATTCATTGGGAACCCAAGCCATAGAGAGCATAAGGATAATAAGAAGGTTACCGATGCATGGAGTCGCGTTAGTAACTTTTTGAAGAAACTAGTAAAGGAGCTGAAAGCCAAGAAGGAAATTTTTATATTCAGAAAACACCTAAAAAAGAAAGAAGAACGTATTCGTTTCTTCCACTTATTTTCTTGTATTTATAATAAAAATAACTTAAGGCGATCCTATATAGTCCAAGCAAAAATCGAAGAATTTACGCCCTTTTGTGGGAGGAGTTTAAAAATACTCGAGAAAAAAGCCTTTGGAAAGGTTGGAAAAGGTATTTGAGATTTTTTTTACAGGTTGATTTCGTAAAGGCCTGTAAAAACATTAACTCATTTTTTTCGCATTTTTTAATTGTATTAAAACAGAATTTTAAAATTGATTTCACGGAACAAAGCGACGCGGAGCCTAACGTTTAGGGGCGAACAGATAAAAAAAAAAAACGGGCGTGACTAGTTATGTAGCCCTTCGGTGGACGGCATAGAGTTCACTTTGAAAATCCAAATTCGTCTACTGCCGGCCGTATTGTAAAATAACAACGCGAAAATGCATATTTTATTTTATTTTGTGAACTTCGGGCGTAAATATCAATTTTTTTAGCGATTATTATAAAAGAAACTGAATTTGCTACATTAAACAATAAAACCATATTCGAAAAGGGGTTTATAAATAGGAGAATTTGGACTTTTTACCGACTTTAAATTTTATTTTTTTATAGGCTTATTATAAGACTTAAAAAAAACTGACCAATATTTTTTAGGGCCAAGATATGTTCTACACGCAGTATTTAATAGAAGCTTCTATAATACTTTTAAGCGATCCAATTTTCAAAACAAAAACATACAATTTTGTATGATTTTGCATTATTTACAATAGCTTCATCTTAAGCCAAATGTTATGGCCGATGCAACAACCTCGACGTCCGTCATGCTTGCCTCTTCAGAACAAACTAATGCACTCGCAAGCGTGTGGATGGCCACGTTTGAATTCCGAAATCAAGCCAAACGTTTGTAGAGATTTGGAGTTTGCGGCAAGTGGCAAACGTGCGGATGAGGCATGAGAATTCGATACGAATTTTGGAAGTCAAACTTAACCCACTTCCCGACATTCGATAAAGCTAAAACTCGGTAGATAGACTCGTTATCGACCACAATGTATTCTATCAACTTTTGGTGGCACTCACGCACACGCATTTCTCCGAAATTAGGTGAAATGATGACGCAACTAGGTCGTGTCGTTCGATGCATAGGAGCGTGGCGGAATTCGAAACTGTTTCACTGAATTATAGTAAAAACAACTTTGTTGATTTTTTTATTACGATCCTGCAGAACAATTTTTGTAAATCTTACCTACTTTCATATTCACAAATCATTCAGTATAATATCCCGTGATTTTTCACGGGTTTGCGCTAGTATTTAATAATACACAACACTTTCAATTAAAATTAAATTATGTAATGCAGCAATGTAAATATTAATTCAAATAAAAATATAAAAGGATTTTCATAAAAATAAACAATAGCATGGAGAAAAGTTTAAAATAATCAGAAGCATTGCATACAAATATATAAAAGAAGTTTGATAGTTAGGCTTTCAATAAATTTAGAATCATCGGTAGCTTATCAAGAGAATCGATATTTTACATTTCGCGGCAAGGTTATAGAAGGAGATAATAAAATACTGCACAAGGTTGATGCATCGCTACAGAATGAAAATAAAGAAATATAATAAACGGTAGACAGATATTTGAAAGGAATTTTCGCATAAGTAAAGATCTAAAGGTTAGAAACTGCAGCGCATTTTAAACAATTGAACATCCTGAGAGTACCTATATACAGGGAGAATATATAAAAATACATACTTGACTTGCTTTAACCAGTGATTCCTGACATCATTTGGAGTAAAAAATGTAAAAGAGTAAATCTAAAAACCACAGAAGGTATGACAATTACTAAATCTGAGGGGTTGAACGGTGATTCGGCTTATTCGATTCAGTGACAATTTATGTGGAAGAATTTTTTAATTTATATTTTACTCCAAATAATGTCAGGAATCACTGGTTAAAGGAAGCCAAAGTATGAAATCAGCAAGTGAACTAAAGGTGTCCCAAAATTAACGCAAGATTTGAATTTGCCGCCACTTGTGCAGTAAATTGTTGGCAACTCTTAGAAAAATAAATTAGTTAGTTAGTAAAAATGGAGCGTTACACTCATAGACATCCAAATTCAATCCTATGTCCGTGGTTACACTATACATACAGCCCGTGAAACAATTCAATTACTGTATGATATGAGACATTTTCTGGTCATGTACTCTCTCGTTTCGGTGATCAGAATTGCCCCCCTAGATAGTATGATTTAAAACCATTAGATTTCTTTTTATGGGGTTATTTGGAGTCAAAGTAAGCCCACAACCATCCGTGCATTACAGGAAGAAATTAAACGCTGCGTCAATGAAATTCAGCCACATTTATGCAGAATGGTCATGGAAAATTTCGACAAAAGAGTGCGTATGTGCCAGCAGAGACGTGGAGGCCATTTGTCCATAAATAACCCTATCTTATGTACTTTATGATTCAATAAAAAATTAAATCTAAGACAACCATTTAATTCAAATCTTGCGTTAATTTTGGCACATCTTTAGAATAATTGGCTTCAGACATAGACTTGGCCGATGAAATCAAACACCTCAATACTCAATACCATACAAGTAATGTTATTAACCTGTAAATGTTCGTAATAAAATAAAATAAAAGAATGTTAAACTTAGATTTTATTCTAAAGCTTAACCACATAACTGTACCAATACAGTTATAAATAATACGTACGTCAAGAATTGATTTAGGGGTAGAGCAGTACAATTCACATAAAAATTGCACCAAGTCACGAGTTTGATTGGCAAATATTAACAAAAAAAAACACAACCAGGATGTTGATTGAATAATAGTTTAAGTGCTAATCAAAGTGCGATTTCGGTTTACAGTATGGAATACAATCGATTCAGTATCAGACGTCGAGGAGTTGATTCGACGGGACTATAAAAACGGCTCGTTAAAAAGCGGAGATTAAACTCGTAAATAACTGGCGAGCTGACCGCCAGATCAGGGGTCAGGGAACACAACGAGGCGAGAATTACATAATGGGAAACCCGGCTGGGGTATCTCGCATCTAGGGTCATCGGGCGGCAAGTATAATAGCGGTAATGCCAGCTTTAGCAGAAGCCAGATGGTTTGATTCGCGAGTCAACACGCCAAAAAACCTGACAATCCATTAAGCTGGCGAAGGCTGTCTTAAACTTGGAAGACACCCTTTTGTGTGTGGGTAGTTTATACTTGTCTTTCTCAGGAAGAAGGATACAACTAATACCTATTTTCGAGCGAATGAGTAAAAATATCGACAATAGTCAGTATTTTTGTGTTTACCGATTTGGATAGTTTCCCATTGTTGCATGGGCTATATTTGTCTGTTCTTACGCTCAAACTTCTTTTACGAGCTTTTTAGGGATCTCATCCAAGCTGGTTTTGGTACTGAGCTTCTTGTATATCTTAACACTATTATGAAACAATACTGTTGTATTCACTATTCTCGTTAATAATCTGAAGCATGATAGCACCCTCTTTATTCAAGAGTGAGATTTGCTTGTTTCCATCAAAGCATTTCTTAGTATTCTGGAAAATTCGTCAATAAAATCTTGGATTTCAAGTCTTACCATTATATCTAAATTCGTGACCGCATTTATAGCTTCTTCCCCACTTGTGTGAGTGTCCTTATTGCCAGTTTAGTTGGACGCCTACAGTTCTACAAGTTACTCGACTAGACTGAGCGAACTTGCGAAAGTTTCTGTAAGTAAATGAACCAAAAGCCAATGCCAAAACGTCTTATCTAAGAGTTCATCAAATTCAATAGCTGTTTTAGTTGTATTCGCTTAATTTAGTTCGCACCCTTTATTACTGCAATTAAAACACCGCTAGGATATAATAAAACACGCGTTTACCGCAACTAAGAGAAACTCAATTTGTTCTTTGATATAAGAGATAACTGAACCGATAATAACTGAACATGCTTTAACGATAGGTTTCAAGCTATTATTAAAAGTTGTAACACCAACCTCCAACAAGATACAATATTTTATTGTAACAGATAACACAACAGTCAATAAAAATTACTCATCGTAAATAACAAAAAAGATTACGTAGTTTCGGTGTTCCCCAAGGATCCGTTGTTAGTCCTTTTTAGTTCATATTTTTAATGGCAATGAACATTTCAATAAGATTTTTTTTTCGTTTCGGTGTTCCCCAAGGATCCAGTGTTAGTCCTTTTTAGTTGGTATTTTTAATGGAATGAACATTTCAATAAGAAATTAATTTAAAATGTAATGCGAAGCAAGTATATGAAGGTAATTTAATGTTTAATGGTTAAGTGAATCATTTGAACGGTGTGCGCGAACTCCAAACTGGTTTGCACGCTATCTCTGCGACAGTATGCGAAGTCATGCCGCCCGTCCGTGCAGTACCAACTACCAACAAAGACCATACTCTTACATACCATTATTGCAATTATAACTTCCTCCAGTCTGCAAGCAGCCAGCGGTACTGCCATACTGCCAACAGCGCGGTTAAATATAGTTGGCGAAACAATGCGATCCCGATTATGAGCTGCTTCTGTATTGGAGATGTTGGAACATGAAGATATTTACAAATTGCATTAAGCTAGGAGCTGGGTAAGCGTAGCAAAAACTCAGCAAATTGAACTTATGCACAATAGCAGGAGTTGTTGATCTCTGGGATTGTAATTAGGAATTTGTGCTAACAAAGCCGAACTGATGAAATTTCAAGTTTTTTTAATATCATTGGGAATCGTATTGGATTTTTTTCGCCTGATGCTATTTGAATTACATATTGTAAGTTCAATGAACATAACTACTCTGGGGCGGCTTGTAACACTAATAGCAAAGACCACTAGGTACCTACTTCTACAGAAAACAGAAAATTTAAAATATACATATTGAATTTGTAGGTATCTCGAAATATAGATTTTTTTCGCTTTTTTTATTTTCATATGAATATCTCAGAAGAGTCCCAGCTGCTCCCATCTGGGGCCAGTGAAACTATGACATCCCCAATTGTGGTATGTTGTGAGGCTGAAAATTATGGCGAGGGGAATAAGATGGGGAAGAGGAAAGTGGGGAAGTACCTGGCTATTCAGATCTGGTCAGCAAACACAGCTAAAGCCATTTCAAGTAACATTTCAATTCTGAATGGTGATCTTACACCAGGGCGATACTGAGAATATCTTCCACTCTGGAACGTTCCGCAAATATACTACGTAAGTATATATTAATATAAATGAATTTACTGTGAATTAACACAAATCAATCTTAATTTGGGAGGCGGGTACGGGTACCGCCGCCCCGGGAACCATTTAATGGATAACCAACATCTCTGCCATAGGTCACCCCAAGTAGTTCGCTACGTTTGGTGACTTAGCAGGGGTGTCCGGGTTCATGGGGTGAGGTGTGTCGGGGTCTTGGCGGCGGATGCGTCTGCTCACCGGCGGCAGGCCGGATCGATAGAGAATGGTTGAGGGAGTCCCTTTGACTTCTCCAACTGCACCCTCTCGGAACATCGCTTTGCACCGCAGTGGGAGAGATGGATTAATGCCTCCTTCACTCCTGGACATACTGACCCCAGATTCCTACCTACCCCTAATACCCTTTTCCTTCCCAGAACTTCCTCTCCTTCCTTTCCTAAAAGACTCTCCACACAGCATCCCCAAAGATGATATAGGCACTGAGGGGAATTATTTTCCTCAGGGCCTCCTGTGTGGAGCTAATGTATAAAAAAAATATATTATTTACACACGCCGGAATTCGATCTCTCGACTTTCAGATCCTTACCAGTGGCGGCTCGTGACTTTTGGGTGTGCTAGAGTGCTGAAATTAAAAAAAATGGCATTATGAAGTTGTTGTAGCCGAAAAATAATTTTTATATTTTTTTTGAAAATCAGTTTTTTGTATGAAAAATTTCAGGAAGTTTCAGTTTGGCGGTGTGCCGCACCGATTTCCTGAAAAATCTTCATACAAAACACCGATTTTTGGAAAAAAAATAAATTATTTTTCGCATACGACAACATCCATGATGCCATTTTTTAAATATTAGCACCCTAGCACACAAAAAGTCACGAGCCGCCACTGATCCTTACCCCAAGTTTGACACGGAGACCGTCGCTGCTGCCGATTCGAGATATTTGAGATAATTTTTTTACAATCAGGACTTAAATTACATATTTATGAACATTTTTTCTTGGTCGTTGATATGTCAGTACAAATAAAGACATAATAAGTTCAGAAAGTCTGAGAAAGTACATAGACCAGATTGAGTAACGATTACCAAAAAAGAAAAAAAAACATATCAATACGAAATCTACCAGGATTGCTAGCTGGAAGATGCTCTGACGGGGAGACGAAGAAAAAGAAAAGAAAGAGGCAAAGCAGAGGCAGAGATAAGAAGCCAGACAGGATGAGAACCTGCTCCCAATGGCAGCACAGCACCGCACCGCACCGGTTCAGTCACTTGGCGTTGTGTAACCAATGTGTGTAACAGTGGAATATAGTGGATGGACAGGTTCCGTAAAGCGCTACGTCCGCTCATTTCATATTACAAGAAGGAGGATCATTTTATAGACGATCATTTTTGGCAAGTGTTTAACGGCCCTCCGTACTCCTACCGTCAATCAACAGTTGTAAAAAATTCAATCGAAAATTATTTTACGTTGGGGACATAGGCATATTTAGGCTAGGGAAACTAATTAATCAACACGCCGTTTCCGCAGGAGTAGGCAGAGAGGACGGACCGCCAAACAACAAAATTCAAGAGGTATTTAATTGCCACTCATTCCCCACTATAATATGTATGTACTCGTATCTCATGTTACTATTTAACGTTTCTTTTATTTACCCATAAAGGTGTAGTTTGTGTCACATGTGTATTGTAAATGGACGCACAGTCTGTAATACACATACAATTAAAAAAACTCGGTCTTGGCACACATTCCTTGCCTCGTTTACATTCATACATGCTCTTCTAATATTCTGACTTTTGACATGGCCCGACTCAAGATCGAGTAATAAAAATAATCAACTTTTATTCATATTTTAATAATTATCTCCAAATTTAACAAACCTAGTCAGTTTTCAGTCTTAATTGACTTGAGATCATATTAAGGCTCCTTAATTATAGTAGGTATTACAAAAATCAAAACCAATAATTTTTCCTAGCTAATAAAAGAAACAGTAACAAAAAGCATAAAAAAACTTCATTAATCTCCCTCCTCCGTAGTCCAGTGGCTAAGACTCTTGACTCACATTCCGGAGGTCGCGGGTTCGAACCCGGCATGCGCAAATAAATTTTATTTGATTAATTTGTGTTATTTCACAATTAATTCATTTAAAATAATATATATTATAGTATATTTGCGGCATGTTCCAGAGTGGAAGATACTATCAGTATCGCCCTGGTGTTAAGACCACCATTCAGAATTGAAACGTTGCTTGAAAATGGCTTTAGCCGTGTTTAGTGACCAGATCTGAATAGCCAGGTACTTCCCAACCTTCCTCTTCCCCACCTCCTTCCCCTCCCCGCTACCTTCAGCCTCACAACATACCCCAATTGGGGATGCCATAGTCTCACTGGCTCCAGACGGGAGCAGTTGAGATTCTTGTGCGGTATACACTGTAAAAAAAAAAAAAAAAATCTGATTTACTTGGTCGTGCCGTGTCTTTCTTGGGCGTCTTCAACTTCTTCTACCATTCACATTTGCGTCATATACACTTTGCTTACATTCCTTTCGTCGTTCATTCGCTCTACGTGCCCAAAACATCTTTCTTAATCTTACTCATTCTCATTACGCTTACATCAGCCTTGAATTCTTTGCGGATCTCCACGTTTCTCACACGATCGTACATGGTTTTACCACACATTCGCCTCAGGGATCTCATTTCTACAACATTAAGTCTACTTTCATCCTTCCTCTGCCAGTTCCATGCCTCACTGCCATACATCAGTGTAGGTACGCTTCGCTTCTTTGGACAGTTTTGTTGGCGTCAACGGCGTTCAGTCCTCCATTAATGGAGTTACCTGCATTTACGCTTCTTTCAATATCTCTATCAGCCTTCCCGTCTCTCGTAAACGTACTTCCCAAATACACAAACTCATTCACCTGCCCAAGTATCCATCATTTACAACTACGTTGCACATTGTTTTCGTACCCCCTCCTTCAAATACCATAACTTTAGACTTACTTACATTCATCATTAACTCATTCTTCATACATACTTCATCCATCCTGGGCTAGGAATCATGCAAGAGTCTATGGAGATAAAACACAGAAGGTTCAGAAAACTATTTTGGAATTGTTATAGAAATGAGCCAAAGAAATCGCTTTGTTTTCAAATGTCAATTTTGAAAAAAAAAGTCACTTAGAACCTTGTCCAAACAACGAATGGGCATGTTCACCTGCTCTTCCAATAGATTTTGTCTTACGCAATACCATCTGCCCATAGTCATAATAACATGTAATTATCAATAACAGTGAGCAAACAGCAATTAATTTTGAAATCACACACTACATTTGTCAGTGAAGTAACGACTGTCCGGAAGGCCCGGACAACTGCTCTAGGGATCTAAAATTATGCACATTGAGAAATTTGATTGAAATGTTATGTGTGAATGAGATGTGGTGGAGAAGTGCAGTTCACCGAAGATATTATGGTCAGCACTAACCCGCTCCATTCATTTCCCACAAGGATTGATGAGGTCCACAGGGCCTGACTCTAGACTGGCTCGCAGACCTAGATTTGTTATTTCTCTTGTATTGTTTTTGTGAACGATTGGAAGTTAAATTCAGTCATACATAAAGTGACCAGCGTGTCCCGGTGTCCCCGAACACAGCTCCGGGACGCAGCGCCAATATGTCCCGTTTTCGGAAAGAAAGCATTACGCGCCTACACAAACATATCGGTAATCTTGAAATATATAATATATAAAATGGCTAAACGTAAAATGACATGAAAAAAACATTAATATCTTGTCGTTTTGTACGAAAGAGTGAGGCTCCTAAAACGAATAATATATTTAATTTTATTTATTAAAGGGATAGAATTTCAATAATCCATGCGCTTGCTAGCTGCAAGACATCTAGCCCCCTACATAGTAAAGTAAATTCTAAAGTAAAATCCTTGCTAATTTTAGTCAAAAACATTTTTACTGTAACACATTCCTTTATTTCGTTTATTAGTAAAAAAAAATGAACAACGTTCTAGAATTCTAATCGTCCATGTGATTGGGAATTGAATTGTAACCTAGTCTCTTTTGTACAGCTATTTTTGATGTATGTAAAATGTACAGATTTTTCACATAAACAGTGCTATACAAATTGTCCAAATTTATTATTATTATTAAGTACCTACCTTTTTTCGATGTCCCGGTTTAGGGAAAAAATGGTCATGTTAGTCATACATACAATAATCCTTTTTTAAACGCATACCAAACGCACAACTTTCATTGCAGTGATAATACGTGCGGCAAGGGCGGATCCAGGATTTTTTTCTGGGGGGGGCACAAGGGGCGGACGGGCAAAAAAATGCTTGATAGAGACAGTTTTCTGTACTGTGATGGAATCTCCACAGTACAAAAAAATACTTTCTGGGGGGGGCACGTGCCCCCGTGCCCCCCCCCCCCCTTGACGTGCGGTTTGGTTGGAACTCGGTGACATTTGGCACCGTTAGATATATCATATGTGACATTTTTCTATTATCTATGGTTGTTTTCCATAGACTTGCGCCGGGGCTGGAAGATTATCGTCGCGCCACTGCTTAAAACATGGTTATTATTTTTGATTGTTCAAAACTCGGTCAAAGTCTGCCTACTGTCAATAAATTATTATCCAATGTTAAACTAAGTACATGTTTACTTATATCCTAATGTATTCAAGTTACAAGTTCTGGTGCCAGTAGAAAATGATCAAAAAAAATATTAATGGTGCCCATATAAATCTATCTATCAATAAATAGTACATAATGAATAATGTCTGTGGCAGACGGGTAGCATGAATGTGATTTTCATAATTGTGGTTAACGACAACGCAGCAAATTCGATACGCGATTATCTTCTATTGGCTATTCGTACGCCAAGAGCGGACGTGGATCTTTTTACCAACGACAGGTCCCCGAACTGAAAAATAATTCATTCTGTTTCCGATTGCCGCCGATTCGACAGATCGCGAATTGCTACGTGTCCGCTACCCACTTTCTTATAACTAATCTTGTATAGAATGTAAATTATGGTATGAATTATTGTTTAATAAATATTGTAAGTTAATAGCAATGCTTATTTTTTTTTTTTTTTTTTTACAGTGTGTACCGCACAAGAATCTCAACTGCTCCCGTCTGGAGCCAGTGAGACTATGGCATCCCCAATTGGGGTATGTTGTGAGGCTGAAGGTAATGGGGAGGAGAAGAGGAAGGTTGGGAAGTACCTGGCTATTCAGATCTGGTCACTAAACACGGCTAAAGCCATTTTCAAGCAACGTTTCAATTCTGAATGGTGGTCTTACACCAGGGTGATACTAATAGTATCTTCCACTCTGGAACATGCCGCAAATATACTATATATTTGATTTAGATACACAATTTTAATCAGAGATTGATAAAGATACGTTTTAAAATTTTCGAGGCCAAAAGTATTTTCGTTATTTGTTTTTGGGGTGTTATGCCTTGTTGCGCTACCTCCTTATTTAGCCAACGTTTCGGACAGCATTGCAGTGTCCATCATCAGGGCAGATCCGGCAGATCATTACACATCTACCGGATCTGCCCTGATTATGGACACTGCAACGCTGTCCGAAACGTTGGCTAAAGAAGAGGTAGCACAACACGGCATAACACCCCAAAAACAAATAACGAAAAAGAGATTGATAAAATGAAAAAAAATGAAAATGAAAATTAAAAAAAAATTAAATAAAGTTAAGTTACACTCATAATATTTAGTTAGGTAATAATAACATTTTTGAACATTCAGTTGAAAATATCTATGTAAGGGAACAAATTATTTAATAAAACAATCATTTTTCCGAGCGGCATTACGAATATTCGGTAAGTTCTGCATCTCGGAACAACAAAAGTTCTGTGCCTGCGCTCTCTTGTGAAGTTGTCGGGAACATAAAACACATTTTTGTGTTAAATCAGTAATACAGATATGACCTTTCAAAAGAACGCTGTTATCAGCAAAGCAGTTTTCCTTATATGGCGACATTTGGTCCATACAAATATTCCCCAATTTCCTCTCTAGATTTTGACACTACCGAAAATATTTTTAAAATAATATAGAGATTGACCACTAGCGTACTTTTAGTTGGTAAGTTTTGCTTTTTTTTGATAAGTTACTTCTTATAGGAGTTGGGATCCCTCAAAAATCGTTAAAATTGCCTGCTTTGAACGTCATCAACAAACATCTAAAAAAGCAGAACGTACAGACGAGATAAAGCATTTCCTTCTAATACGGTTAGTAAAAAAAATCGTAAAAATCGGTCCAGTTTTGGAGGAGAAAAATGGGGAATACAAAACCTCGATTTTGTTGATTTTATTAAGGTAGGTATTATCAGCCTGATGTGCAGTTGTCCCTTTCGCTCAGTATCAGGGGAGTAAGAGCGAAAGTGACAGCAACAGTTTGGTAAAATACCTATTGTTCAAATACCCAGCATACCGGACAGAAAGGCTGATGGATATATCTCAGAAACTTCTTTTGTGTGTTCCCATCCTTTTCCTGTTTCGGACCGTCCTTTCTGCCCACACCTGCGGGGAAACAGTTTGACGGATTAGTTAGTTAATTAACTAACGTAACTTTTAATTAACTGATAGTCGTTTCAGATAAAGGCAGTCAGTATTCTAATATAATAACCGTCTCATTTGTGTATTCTATCAAAAACGTTATAATTCACCGCTACTATTTGTGGGCTCCGTAAAGAGTGAAAAGGCGTTGTGTGTGTGTGTGTGTGTATGTGAAGTGTAGTATAGTCCGTTCGGTGGCACTTCCGGCATGTGAATCATATAAATAATAAGAGAGTGTATGAATAGGACAGAGTATTATAATATGCAAGAAGACCAACTGTTAACGGTGCGCGGTGCCTGGATGGTAACTTGGAAGGCTGGTCCTAAGGCAGAGATGGGTAACCACTGGCAACTGGGACGTATAATAATAACCTAACCTACCAGTGGCAACTGGGACATATAATAATAACCTAACCTACCACTGGCAACTGTGTTATGAGAATATTTGCGTTGGACGCCAAAATGTTATGAATATAAGATGGAGAGCAAGAGACAAGTAAGATTATTTCTGGAGAATTTGTATCTCAGGCGTGGACCTTAAGCAGGCGGCTGTGTATACTTTGTATGAGGATAGGTTATTTAATAAAAGAGATTATTGCTTTGAGACAGTTAAATTAATTTATTAACAATTACAAATAAAAATCAGGGCTAGACTATGTAAATCTGAATGGGCATATTATGGAGCGTTAGTACCGTTTAATCTTGAGGAGTTGAAGAATGGGTGATGCCATACGTAGGCGATCCATGATGCTGCTTGCTGCCTTCGCAGATGTGCGGTCAGCTGAGTCAACTCCCTCCGCTGCTGACATGTGCTGAACGGCAGGCTGGAGCGACGAATCAGGCCTCCAGTCCCGCGGTTTCCCAGCGACGTCCCGTCCAAGGGCGGTTGCCAGCCAGCCGACTATGTTGATGACGGCCAAGGTGGGCGATCTTCGGCCGCATCTCTGCGAGCTCCTCTGGCTCCAGGCGTAGTCGGAAGGTCTTGTGATGTCTGCGTCTGCAGATGCTGGATGTGGTTTTAATCCAGAAGAAATAATGGGCTCCCATGGTACTCCGCTGCGGATCTAGGATTTTAATGATTGTCCTGATGGTCTTCAATGATGGATGCTGCTGATGGGCGCGGATTTATCAATCTTCACATGTTGTTAAAATAATGGCGAACTATTATCTACTATTTGATTACGTCGACCCGCCACAGGGACGCTGCTCAAAGAATGAGGAGTTCTCTTTTCAAATCTCCTGATTTGAATTTGTCCAGGATCAACAACTGTTGCATTCAAAAATATTGCAGGGCTCGCAATATTACCAATGCCCAAATGTCAATGGGCAAGCACTAGAGGTGCCACACACCGAAACTATAAATAAAGTGTATATAAGAGGGTGCACACACCTTGTTATCAATACTTTTATGTAACAACTGGAACATATAATAATAACCTAACTTACCATCTGGCAACTGGGACATATACTAATAACCTAACCTAACCACTGGCAACCGGGACACATAATAATAATTAATTAAATGAAGACATTATTAGCGAAACTCAATCGAAAATCGGGAAACAGAAAAATCAGAAAAAGACACTTGCACTTCTGGGACTCGAACCCAGAACCTTTCGATTTCCGGGCAAATGCGCTAACCAAGGTGTCGATATCCGATTCGGTCATCCTTAACTATATCATACTTCCACTAAGAACCACCCACATTATCTTCATTTTCCTAACGCATATTTTATTGACTACAATCTTTATGTATTATTGTAAGATTCATAAGATAATAATAACCTAACCACTGGCAACTAGGACATATAATAATAAAAAAGTAAGAAACTAAGGTTTGGGGGCCTCCGTGGTCAAGGAATAAGATTCGCGACAAGCAATCCGGAGCTGGCGGGATCAAATTCCGGCGTACGAAAGTAAATTTTATTTAAATAATTCGTGTAGTTTCACAAAAAATAAATTCAAGGCACATCACAGAGTAAAAGATACCCACTATCAGTATTGTCCAAATGAAATACCATCATCATCACTGCGAATCATTCCACTGCTCAGCTGTTGAAATCGCCGCTATATGGAAATGACCCGTTCTCATGTGACCAATTTTTTTCCCGTCCCAGTTTCCCAGATTTTGTCTATGCACCAGAGCCAAAGCGATAAAGTTCGTCGTACCATCTTCAATTGAAATACTTGTAAACCAAGACAGCATTCCTACCAAACGTCTGTGACTTTTTAAGTGACGACTCAAGCAACATTTTCGGCTTACTGTGGTGGTAGTAGGAGATTTTCAAATATTGTCGGGTTATTCGTAACCCGGAAATGTTTGTCTTTCTTTTAAAAAAATAAATAAATTAAAATTAAAGAGTCGTAACTACTCCCGATCAAAAAGAGATAATTCGTCTAAAATAATATGAAGGCCACGGCCGCCGTAAAACCACCCGACATGATTGTCATCACCGGAGCCAATCAGACTATGGTATCCCAAGTTGGGGTATGTTAAGAGAGTAGGGAGGGGAAGGCTGGGATGTATCTGGCTAGTCAGACCTGGCCAACCAACACAGCTAAATCCATTTCAAATAACGTTTAGATTCTGAATGGTGGTCTTTCAGCAGGGCTATACCACTCTTGACGACCTCCGTAGCTCAGTGGGTAAGACTCTTGACTCACAATCCGGAGGTCGCGGGTTCGAACCCGGCATGCGCAAATAAATTTTATTTGATTAATTTGTGTTTTCACAATTAATTAATTTAAAATAATATATAGTATATTTGCGGCATGTTCCAGAGTGGAAGATACTATCAGTATCGCCCTGGTGTAAGACCACCATTCAGAATTGAAACGTTGCTTGAAAATGGCTTTAGCCGTGTTTAGTGACCAGATCTGAATAGCCAGGTACTTTCCCAACCTTCCTCTTCCCCACCTCCTTCCCCTCCCCACTACCTTCAGCCTCACAACATACCCCATTTGGGGATGCCATAGTCTCACTGGCTCCAGACGGGAGCAGTTGAGATTCTTGTGCGGTATTCACTATAAAAAAAAAAAAAAAAATACCACTGAAAAATAGTCCTCGAGTTGGCCACCCATGACCTAGGGCCTGTCCCGTACCGCAGTAGCCGTTATATTGGACATAGCGCCGGTTATATTTGATATTCCACCCACAAAGAGTTCTGCGCTCCTGACACTCCTGGAGGTATCGGCCTTATGATGCATAGCTTCACATAGGGGCTATGGGTGGTCGATATAACGATCCTGCCCATAAAGAATAGAAACAGTTACAATTCGGGAGGCGGGTATGGGTACCGCAGCCCCGGGAACCATTTATTGGATAACCAACACCTCTGCAATAGATCACCCCAAGTGGTTCGCTACGTTTGGTTACTTAGCAGGGGTGCCCGGGTTAGTCCGGATCTTGGCGGCGGAAAGGCGGCCCACCAGCTGAATGGCAGGCCAGATCGGAAGAGAATGGTTGATGGAGTCCCTTTGACTTCTCCAACCGTACTCTCTGGGAACATCGCCTTGCACCGCAGTGGGAAGGATTGATTCATACGTCGGTCACTCCTGGACACTGATCACGAAATTCTTACCCACCCCTCATACAATTTTCCTCCTTCCTTTCCTAAAAAACCCTCCACACAGCATCCCAAAGATGTCGTAGGCTCTGAGGGGAATTATTTTCCTCAGAGCGTCCTGTGTGGTGCTAATGTAAAAAAAAACAAAGGGATATGGGTCATGAACCATTTTTACTAAAAACAAAATTTTTAACAAAACAAAAAAACGACTTGAAAAATGCATTAAAAAGTAAAAAAATAATTTCGTATTCTTCTACAACTTAATAATCGACTTACTATTGGTACTATTGGTCGTATCAAGGACGATTGTTATTTTTGGAGTTGGTGTCAGCCAGTTTGTAACTATATACACAGTTATAGGTGAAATGTGCTTGTGTCGCATGCGTGAGTTGACGAGGCGAGAGCGGGGCCGAGGCGGGAGAGGAGCTGTCAAGTGAAAACGCCGGGCCGGGTACCTTGGCTGACACCGACTCCAAAAATAACAATCGTACCTACGTATTGATGACTAGAAAAAGTAAGTTTATTATTAAGTTGTAGAAGAATACGTAATTATTTTTTTTATTTTTTAGTGCATTTTTGAAATCGTTTTTTGGCTTTGTTAAATTTTTGATTTTTAGTGGATCTGAAGTACACTAACTAATTTGTCTGAATATGGGTAAGCCTATCTGGATTCGTGGTCGAGGATCTTAATCACTCGACCACCGCGTACTACATATGGATAAGTTGGTAGAAAATCAGAATTGAATAGAATGCTACATAACGCATAAAATAACGCTGTTATGAGTATCGGCACAAAACTGAACGACAATAGTATCAAAAATCTAATTATTATAGATCGCAGAGCTTAACCACAAGATCACATAGGCCATCCAAGATCCAAACCGCATCAACAGCAAACCTCACGCAGACCTGACCGCAGAACTACATCCACGAAAACGAGATCGTCCATCTGCCTGCTTCGAGCACCTTCTCCGCTCAACAGTCTTCGCAAACCTCGATAAAGCATTGTAACACAGCTAGCGCCGAGGAACGACTGCTCTACAGTAAAACCGGTTCACGCGTCGGTTGCCGCAGGGCTCGCGATCGAGACCACGGTTGCGCAATATAAAAACTATAAGCGGGCACCTCGCAACGCTGTGCTATAGGTTAAATTTACTTCCTCTATCTCAGGGATTTCCAAACATATTTGACTGATTTTCAAAGATATTCGTTTCAGCTGAAGAATGAAAACTTTTTGCACCCATATTAAAATTAATCTAACTTTGTCACTTTCTTTTCTCAATGTCAACACGTTTTTTTAATGATACGAGATTAAATGATTGCAGATTCTTCTTTTATCGTTTTGACCTTGATAATGGGTCCAAAAACTGTATCGTTTTACAAGCTTTTTTGGAAAATAGAGCAATTTTAATTATTATTATTTTTTTTTTTTTTAATGTAGCTATTACTTTGTGGTTATCCATTATAGAAAAATGAAATATTTCAACTTTGTATAAACCACTTATTTGATGTGCAAATCCGACCGGTTTCGGAACAAACGTTCCTTCGTCAGGGAAAGCTTATACTAATTTGACAGATTTGAACAATGTTTTATTATGGTAGGGTGGAGCCGTTGCTAGATAATAATGTAGATTGGGTGGGTAGGTATTAGTGTAGGTATTAATTTCCAAGGCTTCTAAGTTATCTGAACGTTTTCCTTTATGATTTATTTATTTATTTTCCTTTATTCTTCATATTAATCATAAAGGAAAACGTTTAGATAACTTAGAAGCCTTGGAAATTAAAAAATCCCTTAAAAATAATGAATCTATTATGAACAAACAAAAAATATTGTCATATAGCCCAATCATGGATTTGTTCCCCTACCCACCCACTCTACACTAATACCTACCCACCCAATCTACATTATTATCTAGCAACGGCTCCACCCCTACCATAATAAAACATTGTTCAAATCTGTCAAATTAGTATAAGCTTTCCCTGACGAAGGAACGTTTCTTCCGAAACCAGTCGGATTTGCACATCAAATAAGTGGTTTATACAAAGTTGAAATATTTCATTTTTCTATTATTTTATTAATTATTTTTTCAGGTTCTTCATAAAATAGTTATTCACCAATATATTATGGAGAAGATTAAAAAACGCGCATGGTGGCAGTTTTACTATGTTGTGACATGTGTCAAAAGATTGTTGCTGAACTCTCTGTAAGTAATATTGAAGAGGACGATGGTCAATGCAGAATCTTTAATCATTGAGTCGCTTTGTTTATTGGCGCGTTCTGATAGGCAGAAATTCTCGCTTTCGTAGTATAGTACCAAATTTAATTTTCATATTTTAATTTTTTATTATTATTGTACAACAGAATAATTCCAATTACAGTACAATTTAGTTACCCTATCAGCATTTACGCAAGTGACTCTTCAATAATATTTTTAAGGCATATAAAGAACAGTCACTTACATCCAAATGGTTTGCAATTTCATTTAACAGCACCACTCCCCTCGTCATGCTATGCTTTGCCAAGACGTCTGTTCTGCCGTTCGGTACTTTAAATAAGTCATGATGTCGACTTCGGCTGTAGTGGTCTGGTACATATAAATCATAGCATCCCAAGAGAAATGGGCTATCGATGAAATTGTTCCAAATTTTGAAAGACAAAATAGCAAGACTTGCTTTCCGTCTAGTTTCTAGACTCACAGAATCAGTTTCCTCAAGTAAGTCAATATGGTGCATGAACCTTGGATAGGTTCCATGCTTCCGCATATAAACATACCTGAGGAATTTCTTCTGGATTTGCTCTAACATATCAATGTACGTCTGGTGGTACGGTGCCCAAACATCGCTCGCGTACTCCAACTTGCTTCTCAGTATGCCTTTAAATAACGCTAGCATAGCTTCTTGGTTATCAAACTGCTTACAAGTCCTGATGATGAACCCAGGAAGTTTGTAGCAAGACTATATATACTATATATATTCATATCGCCAAAAAAACAATGTGCTTACGGTACTTTTTTTAAATTTGTTAATATCAAGTAAAACGACTAAGTATATAGCTTCATTTTAGGCTGATTTTGAGGTAGTCAGTTGATTATTTTGATTGCTCTAAGGATTTTAGTGATAAAGAATATTGGAAGAACTTCTATATATTATGTTTTAGAAGCACTGAAGTGGAACAATTGCATAACCGTTTTGGGTAAGGCTGAAAGAGACAGGGAACAGAAAGATAGTGATAGAGCTTCAAGTAACATATTATAACATATTTTGGGAATCACTGCTCTATCTCCTACCATCCGCGTCTCACTGCACTTCACAAGGTGGGAGAAAGAAGACGTAGACACATAGATAGATAGGAGCGTAAGAAGAGGAAAGGCAACTCTAGATATTGTATCGGTGAATTTCCAGAGACCTCGGCCATAATGTGGTAGACTTGCATTGTACTTTGACATTAGGATTTAAAGTAGGTAAATACAAATTACCTACAAGTAACTATTCATAAATTAGAATCTTTGCAAACAGACTAGACTATATGAATCTTTTATTGAGATGTTTGCAAATTTTAGATAAAGTGATATTGTATATTATGTTAGTACCAGTTAAAGTAATAGCCACACAGTGAAATGATTTGCGAGCCTCTATGTCACCTTCCTCCTTCATCATGAGTCTCTTCAAGACCTTAATGACATATATTTTTTTGTAATCATTGACGAAAAAAATTTATCATTTACGCCCTCCGTTATTTTCAAATAGCATCCGGGGATGGACTTTTTCATAAATTTTTTTTTTCAATTTTTTTTCTTCGAAATCGATTTTTTTTTTCTTTCACATGTTTTTCAAATGTTTTTGTAGAAAAAAAGGTACCGGAGACCAAAATTTTATTTATATTTTTTACTCCAAATAATGTCAGGAATCACTGGTTAAAGTAAGTCAAGTACGTCCCTTAACACCATGTATATTACGTAGACATTCATAAAGGATTTTGATTTGGATAGAAAAATAAATAGGTACCTATGTGAGAAGCAAACTTTTGCACATATTCTAACAATTGCTTTTGTACATACAAAGATTAAAAACTCTACTATCGGGGAACTTGTCTTAATCTACATTAAATACACTCAATTTTCAAACAACTCACTCGCCATGTATTGTAATTTTTTATACAAATTTCATAATGCCAGAGTTCACCAATATATTTAAAAATCATCGCGGGCGTGCGCACAACATATCACCAAAGTTCCATCACAATCGGATGAATAGTACAGGAAATAATTTTATAACGCCAGAGCCCACTATTATATGTATATAGAAACCATCGTGGGCATGCGCACATCTAATCACCAAAGTTTCATCCCAACTGGATGAATGGTTTGGGAACGCATAAGGGTTAAACAAAGAAACAATCATTTTTATATATTAACAATTTATAACTTTTTACTACATGGAAAAATCATACTTCCGAATTTTAATATGGAAACATACAAACTGATTATAGTTCTATATAGCCAATTAATTCACCTATCTTTTGTTGATTGTCACACATTCGTAGGATTTATAAAAAAATATTACAAAATCGTAAACTTTTTCTCAATTACTTACAAATTACAAATAAGGGAAAATTTGCCAAAGTTGGCAGCGAATCAATTCGAGGTATTTTAAATAGTGCCGTATTGCGGCAAAAAGCGCTCCAGTGGTTAAGAGCGTTTAACCAGCCAGCGGACGAAAATCCACATTTCGTCGAAAGTTGTTCTTCCGATCGTGCAGGGCGGTTACAATGAGAAAGATTAATTATTCTCCGTACCAGCTTTTTTAAATTATAACTCAATATCGAATTTGTTTCAATCCAAATTAGCTTTAATTTATACCTTCATCCAAAAATGCTGAAAGGCGTGATGATAAAACTATTAAAATAGTGTACTTTTTGTAGTTATTTTTTGATTATAAGTATTTATCATTTTTCAATAATGTCTAAATTTAATAAGAATGTTAAAAAAATCTGAAATATATTAGTTTGTAAGTGCGCAAATAAATACACAAATGGACCAATTTTCGTCAAGAAACACATGTACGTACATATTTTTTAATGATTTTATTGAAACTAAAATTAAAATTCTAATACATAACTCTGCTAGATAATGTATTGATTTATTTTACTGCATGATTACATTATTTGAAATGGGTGTGGTATAATACAAAAACTTTTTTGAAAATTTAACAAATCTGCCAACGACCTATGGAATAACCTTATTATACTGAACATTAAAAAAATATCTAAAAATTTATTACATAACTTCACTAGATAAAAGAACAATCTTTCGAAATCCAATTATAATTTTTTGTGGAAAAGAGTCAATACGTCTAAAAACTTTTTTGAAAATGACGTATTTCCGGCTTTCTCTGGTAATGCCCTCTTAAGATACATAATTGCATTCAACTGATAAACACTCATATGCGCCAACCGCATGCATTGTCTTGAAATAGATTTTTTAACCGCAATACTGATTACGTGGCATTCTACTTGAACAGAAAAAAAAACAGTAAACGAACTCCATAAAATACAAACATAGATAATATAATAAACAAGAGAAATGGGACATAAAGCAGTATTAGTATGAAACCAAGCGCACACTCATGTCACCAACATCTTTCATCCATTCTGCTGCAAATTACAGCAACACCCTGCCTTTCTTTCTATCTATACGACGGCCGGCGTAGTCCAGTGGTAAGGCTCTTGACTCGCACTCCGAAGGTCGCGGGATCGAATCCCGGCGTGGCAATAAACAAGAGAAATGGGACATAAAGCAGTATTAGTATGAAACCAAGCGCACACTCATGTCACCAACATCTTTCATCCATTCTGCTGCAAATTACAGCAACACCCTGCCTTTCTTTCTATCTATGCGACGGCCGGCGTAGTCCAGTGGTAAGGCTCTTGACTCGCACTCCGAAGGTCGCGGGATCGAATCCCGGCGTGGCAAATAAATTTTATTTGATTAATTTGTGTTATTTCATAATTTATTCATTTAAAATAATATATAGTATATTTGCGGCACGTTCCAGAGTGGAAGATACTCTCAACCTCACGCCCTGGTGTAAAACCACCTTTCAGAATTGAAACGTTGCTTGAAATGGCTTCTGCCGTGTTTGGTGACCAGATCTGAATAGCCAGGTACTTCCCCACCTTCCTCTTCCCTATCTCCTTCCCATCCCTACTGCCTTCAGCCTTACAACCTACCCCAATTGGGGATGCCATAGTCCCACTGGCTCCAGACGGCAGCAGTTGGGACTCTTGAGCGGTATTAATGTAAAAAACAAATGGAATTATATAATTTGTCCAAGGAAATGTCTCTATCTCAATGACAATTCTTTTTTTAAAACTGTCTTCATGTATGTAGGTACCTAAATATTGCAAAAATTCTATTAAGAGCGTCCAAAAACAAACGATTTCACATTTGACTAAATAATCTTACCTTTTTTTTTTTTTACAGTGAATACCGCACAAGAATCTCAACTGCTCCCGTCTGGAGCCAGTGAGACTATAGCATCTCCAATTGGAGTATGTTGTGAGGCTGAAGATAGTGGGGAGGGGAAGAAGGTGGGGAAGAGGAAGGTTGGGAAGTACCTGGCTATTCAGATCTGGTCACCAAACACGGCTAAAGCCATTTTCAAGCAACGTTTCAATTCTGAATGGTGGTCTTACACCAGGGCGATACTGATAGTATCTTCCACTAATATACTATATATTATTTTAAATGATTTAATTGTGAAATAACACAAATTAATCAAATAAAATTTATTTGCGCATGCCGGGTTCGAACCCGCGACCTCCGGATTGTGAGTCAAGAGTCTTACCCACTGGACTACGGAGGTCGTCTACTGAACGGTTAAAGCGGCCACCACCTTGAAACATGTACAAACGTACATACAAATTTACAGACAGACGAAATGCAAAACGGTCGAGTTAAAACAGGACTTCACTACGTTCAATCAATAATATGTAGATATGGTGGATTGTTGCGTCCAAAACTGTTAGACGGTAAATACTAAAAATGAACGAAGCTAAATAGTGTTTGCTGAAAGTGGGTGATAATATGTGTAGGAAAAACAAAGTATGGAAGGAAAAAGGGATGACCAATCACTTACCACTGTATCTCTGCGAAGAAACACACAACACAAATCACAATATAGTTACATCAAGGTAATTATCACCACAACAATACGAATGATTACACAACGATATTACACGAGTAGGTATACTTCCGATGTGCTCAAATTCGTTCTTTTTATTTAAAAACGAGATTGTGTACACGAAAAACACCAACAACTTTCTTCCAAGGTACTTTCAAAATTTCTCCAGTTTTCAAAACAATAGCACTTGAATTTGCACTATTTTTCTTGCATTGTTCCAAATTTGAAATACTTTTCCGGCAAGGGAAAGGTACTAACAGGATAGACGACATCCCGGTAAGAACTAAGCATATTATCATTTTAAAACCAAATACGTGTTATTTATTGAGCCCGAAGTTTTGTTATACGAATATGCCCGGTTGCGGTTTTCCCTGTGCCTTCCCGGAGTAGCCCGGACTAATTTACCAGGAATTCGGCCTTGCCAGAGTCAGCCATCCCGTTTTCCACACACACGCAACGTCCTTTGTGTTCACTGATCACCGTTCATATAGCTAGCAGATATTTATTTATGCAAGTGTTTGAGGTTTTTATACCGCAGAGCTAAGCAATATGTACCTACTTAAACATCGTTCATTATTTGATGGGAATATTGAATGGTTTTTATATTTTACCCCTAGGCCCCAGACAGGATGATAAAATCGATTATCTAAATATTATTATTAGAAACTTTATTTTTTGTATATGAATACCTCACAAGAGTTCCAGCTGCTCCCGTCTGGAGCCACAATACCAATGGGAGTAGGTATGTTGTGAGGCTGAAGGTAAGTGAGGAAGGGAAGGAGCTGGGGAAAAGGAAGGTGGGGAAGTACCTGGCTATTCAGATCTGGTCACCAAACACGGCTAAAGCCATTTAAGGCACGCTTCAATTCTGAATGGTGGTCTTACACCAGGGCGATACTGAGAGTATCTTCAACTCTAAATTTCTTCCTTCCGAATTAAATGAAAAATAATCACTTTGTATACGTAACTATACACCACTTATCTAATCAAAATTATTAACATGTTCCAACGGTTTCTTCTTCTTCTTGTGCCCTGTTTGTTCAACAGACGTTGGCTATCATGTTGGCTATGCGGACTGCGTTTACTATGGCCCGGAACAGTTCTACGGTAGACTGGCCAAATCAAGGTCTTAAGTTTTTCAGCCACGAGGTTCTCCTTCTTCCAGGGCCCCGTCTTCCGGCAATCTTTCCATGCATTATGAGATGTAAGATCTCATACTTCTCTGGATGTCTCGTCGCATGTCCAAGATATTGAAGTTTTCGAATTTTTATAGTTTTAATAACTTATTTTTCTTTATTCATCCGAACCATAACATCTTCATTTGTAACCCTGTCCATCCAGCTTATTTTAAGTATTCTTCTGTAGATCCACATCTCGAATGCCTCAAGTCGCCTAATTAGTTCTTCAGTAAGTGTCCATGCTTCCATTCCATAAAATAATATTGAAAACACGTAGCATCTGACCATTCGCACAGAACATCTTTTTCATGCGAATAAAGGTAGCACGAGCTTGCTAAAAAATAGACTATACTTGTTTGTCTATTGTTAATTTTCATTTTATCCTGACGAGGAAACTATAGAATTCGAAATACGTTGATAATTTCAATTAAATATATGTCCCCAAAAACAAATAACGTATCATTTACAAAATGATTTGTTTATAATAAAATCCGATATATTTATCCGAGACGCTATCTAGATTACAAACTTAACCACTTAGAATGATTGTTTCCAATGAAAAAGGTTCCTATGATACGGAAAAAATAGTCGAAGATAATATTCTTAATTCTAAAAATTTGAAAATATGAGATTGACAATTATGATGGTTTGATGGAAGGTGGCAATGACTGAATTGGTAAACGTTCCGGTTAGACAAGAGATTCTGGGTTCGTGTCCTAGTTGCGACCATTATCCTTTCTATTTTTCTGTCTTGTTCTCTTTTATATTTTCGATTAGATTATTAGAGTTATCTTCTTCTTCAATGATTTGTTTTCATTTCAGAAACTAGATTTCACGGTCCACATTCAACAAACTGCAAATAAGGACGAAAACATTAGGATTTGTATTAAAAACAATTAAAAACTTTGAATCGTTACAAATCATGAAACTATTGAACACATCCCTTGTTAGAAGCCTAATAGAATATAACTTCACAGTCTGGTCACACTTATACAAAATTCATATTCATACTATTGAAAGAATTCAAAGAAAATTTCTACGATTCGTTAATTTTAAACTTAACATCCCTTTAGAGCAGGGGTCGGCAACCTTTTGGCAGGAAAGGGCCACAAGTAGGCAAAATAAACTAAAGGCGGGCCGCACTTGTGATATTAACCCTAGAAGCCCAATATACCTGTAATCGTATAATTGTATATATACGTACATTTGGTCATATCCCATAGAAAAAATGTGCTATTAAAAATTGTTAAAACATACGGAATTTAATTCGTTCACGTAATACTTACATTATGTTTATATACTTGGGCTTTATAGTAAGAAAAATAACAACCGTAAATTATTCAGAAATTTAATGAAAACTACAAAGTAACTAAATAGGTAACTGATTTTATACAAATTTCAGTGTGATGTCTGAGGCTGCATTTGGGAAGCTATTTCTTGTATGTATGCTGTCATTGCAATTCGTAGAATGGCTCTCAAATGCTCATCTGTGAGACGAGAAGCATGTTTATTTTTTCTATAATTGACAATTGAAAAAGTTTGTTCGCATAAATAAGTGCTACCAAAAATTGTAATGAACTGGTGAGCAATCCTTTTCAATTTCTCAAAATCAGATGGCAAGCTGCCATAAAATTTAACAGATTATTGATTTCATAGAAAGAGCTTTTGAGAACATCATTAGATTGGAGATCAATCACGTTCGTTTGTAAATGACTCGGTACATCCTCAATATCACACGAAAAAGGGTTTGCTTGAAACTTTCTCAAAATCACCAAATCTATCGCTGAATTGAGTTTGCAGTTGTATTAAGATATCCTACATTTTATCATTTTTCCAATGAAAATTAATTCCGATAGCCTTTTTACAATTCGGAAAATGATCTAACTTTTTTCCATCAATATGTTTTACAAAGAGTTTGTTTTTCATTTGGAATGCCTTTACAAACGTCCGTAGTCCGTATGCATATCAGAGATTAGTTTCTTTTTAACTTGAATACGCTGAATGTACATTCAGCGTATTTAATCTGTCAAAAATCCAAGGTCTATTAACCACTAAGCATCTGTTAGCTCTGGAATAGATTTGCCTTTTTCATTCATAAAAGTGTTGATTTCTTTTCTGATATCAAAAAATCTTTTCAATACTGTACCTCTACTTAACCATCTCAGTTCAGAATAATAAACATCTCCACGATCTGCTTCTGTATCTGACAGAAACTGCTGGAATTGACGATGAGTCAACCCATTTTTTCTAATGTAGTTTACAGTCGATACCACGATGTCTATTACTTCTTCCCATGATACGACTTTGGAATATAACGCTTCTTGGTGGATAATGCAATGAAAAAATTATGGGATGTCACATCCTATCTCTGCCAGTTTCGTTTTAATTCTACCTACCAAACCCTTATTTTATCCATTCATGTTCCAAATGTTCAGTTGTTACAATTACCAACTTAGAGATAAAAAAAGCATTTATTTTGATATTTATAACTTATTTACAAAATATTCACGGGCCGCAAGACATACGTCCGCGGGCCGCGTGTTGCCGACCGTTGCTTTAGAGCACATAAATTACCCGTCGTTAATGAATATTTTAAATATTCCAACTTTAGAAAACAGACATTAACAATTTTAAACATTAGGTACCTACTTTATGTCAACTCTTATATTTTATGGACTATATTTTGTTTCTTATATTTTGTTAACGCTTATATTTTATTCAACCTATACATATTTTGTTTTGTTACATATATTATGTTGCTTATATTTTGTTAACGCTTATATTTTATTCAACCTATACATATTTTGTTTTGTTACATATATTATGTTGCTTATATTTTATTCAACCTATACATATTTTGTTTTGTTACATATATTATGTTGCCTATATTTTGTAAACTCATTATTTTCACTGTAATAAAAAAAACATGTGCATTCTATGTAAAAGCCCTATGGGCGTTTCAATAAATAAATAAAATAATCAAAATGAAGCCACAAAGTGAATTTGCGATTACTGAAGAAGAAAAACTTGAAATTCATATTAAAAAAAACAATATTTGAATGCCCGATAATGCATAAAGCGCCGTTGAGTTGAATCTACTCTCAAACGTCGCTATACAAAATTGTCTAATCTAATAATAATGAATGTGGTCAAAAATCAACAATTTTCAAGTTACAAGTTGATATAATCTTTGTGTTTACGCGTTGTGTGCATGTAAACCAACGATACTCAACCTGCGGCCCGCCAAGCTTTTTTGTGCGGCCCTAAACACTTTACCATCAGGAACTTGAATTAAAAAAAATATCATTCTAAATTTCGTATATCTTGAGATTCGTTTTGACTTTGACGCACAGATGGTGCGTCAAAGTCGAATAGCGCACCCGAAAAGAATTTTCATTAGTCCACATGATCTTAGATGTGTAAGAAACGTTGCTTAGATTTTCACGGCCAAAAGGTTTTTTGATATTTTTTTGGGGTGTTATGCCGTGTTGCGCTACCTCCCTCTTTAGCCAACGTTTCGGACAGCGTTACAGTGTCCATCATCAGGGCAGATGTGTAAGAGTGTTGCTATTTACACACGCTAGATTTATTCCCAAAAAACAAATATTGGCCACACAAGTATGCGCGCGAATAATTTATAAATAAAAGTGCCACTTCTAGAAACAAAAGCATCAATTATAATACATAAAAACTGGTTAACGTCACTGGTTAGTCAGGTACCTACTAATTTATACAGCATTTCTTTCTGTCGTATAAAGTACTGATTTGTTATAATTTAAATACGCATAATTAGGTGATTTTTCACAAAAACGGCGCTCTACAAATTATCAAATTATTATTATTATTATTAATTGGCGGGAGTGGGAGTGTTAAAAATATTTCTTTGTTGGGGGGAAGGGGTTGATAATTTTTTTTTCGTCATACCAGTATAGTGTTGCGGCCCGCGTAACTTTACAAATACATGTATGTGGCCCGAAGAGAAAAAAGGTTGAGTATCGTTGATGTAAACCAATGTAGCAGCTAACAGCAGTGTCTTGCGGTCTGCACAGTTTTGTATTTTGGTCAGTGACGTCACTGGCAACGTTGTTGTCACCTCTGCAACTTGCCGCACTGTGGTCAACGCGATAAAGAGGAAATAAAATAAAAAGAAGGGCATTCTGTGTTGAAGAGTTTTACTTTTAATGTACATTTGTTACTTAAGACCCCACTCTCCGCACGAAAAATTTCGATTTATAGCAATGGCGATGTTTAGTTCTAATTTTTTTAAAGGAGGTGCGGGTATTGTATAACAAATGGTCTGGTTTGGATCCTGGAGCTCCACACAGGAGGCCCTGAGGAAGTAATTTCCCCTCAGGGCCTATGTCATCTTTGGGGACGCTGTGTGGTGGTTTTTTTAAAGGAAAGGTAGGAAAGGAAAGTTCTGGGAAGGAAAAGGGTTTAAGGGGTGGGTAGGAATCTGGGGTTCAGTGTGTCCTGGTAATCCGCCTCCAAGACCTAGACAAACTCACCCCATGAACCCGAGCACCCCTGCTAAATCACCAAACGTAGCGAACCACTTGGGGTGACCTATGGCAGAGGTGTTGGTTATTCAATAAAGGTTCCCGGGGCAGCGGTAACCATTCCCGCCTCCCAAATTGATTGTTGTTTTCAATTTAATTTATAATCGTTATAAAAAAGCCCAATAGGTAATACATATATAAATAAAAAAAAAATATGTTTCACTTTTGCCTTCTTTCAACTTTCAACTATGATGAATAACTGTACAAGATATTTCAAATAAATAAATAAATTTTTAAAAAATTAACGTTATAAACTAAAATTTCTCCTGAATTCGATACCCATATCGCCTACTGTGTGGCGGAGGCTGGCATGAACCCGAGTGGTTGACCACTGACCAGCGACCACTTCTCGCAGTAGAGTTACGAGACGAACCGCTCTGCAGATCCGGTTATTGACCTTTACTTTATATATTTTTACTCGTTCTGGCTCAAAATACAAGTCACTCCAAGATACCGGTTACTGATTGATTATTCATGAAAAAGAATCTGTCTTTATTGCTTGTCGCTGACAAACTGCGACCGGGGACCAATCTTATATCTATGTAAAGAAGAGTGTCTGTGGCGAGCAGCAAGACTTTGTTTTTTATGCAAAACTGCAGTTTTATTTTGAGATTGATGAAATTTTGCACACATTTTTTACATTAGTTCCACACAGGAAAAGGCCCGCCCTCGGGGCCTATGTCATCTTTGGGGATACTGTGTGGAAAGTCTTTTTAGATAAAGGAAAGAGAGGAAGTTCTGGGATGGAAAAAGGTACGAGGGATAGGTAACAATCTGGGGGTCAATGTGTCCAGGAGTGATGGATGTATGAATCCATCCCTCCCAATGCGGTGCAAGCCGATGGGGCGAGAGTCCGCCTGGAAAGATCTTGGTTAGGTCTCCCTCAACAAGTCTCTCTCAATCCGTCCCGCCACGCAGTGGGTGGGCAAATGCATTCGCCACCAAGACAGACTCGACAGACATCACCCAATGAACCAGGGCACCCCCGCTAAATCATCAAACATCGCGATCCACTTGGGGTGACTTGTGGCAAGGGTGTTGGTTATCTAATAAGTGGTTCCCGGGGCGGCGGTACCCATATCTGCCTCCCAAACATGACAAGGGAAGTTCACTGTCTGCATTAAATCTAAAAAAAACACCATCTCCCCTTTTCCACCCCTTAAAGCAGAATATTTATGAAATTTGGCACATTTACGTTAAAAATAAGAAGAAAATTACTGTCTGCATCTGATTTCAAATAACTGTGTATAGCCCTGGCAACGCCGGGATATTCAGATAGTAGGTACCCAAATAAGAGTGTCTAGTTTGCTTTTTATACAAGTCTAAAGTTTTATTAAATTTGCAAATATTTAACCTTCAAAATAGATCACTGTCTTTCAAAATTAAAAAAAAAAACTTTCATCCCTCTTAGCAGAATTTTGATGCTTCTTGATAAAATTTTGGACACTTGACGTTCAAAATAAAAGGAAAATTACTGACTACATCTGATTTCGAAAAACTTTGAAAAACGTCGAGGACTTCAGATAGTATTCAATAAACTTGCAAACTTGCGACATTGTAAATAACTAATTGCATAAAAATGAAAGCAAATAAGAACTTTTTAAGGTCAATTCATAAAAATTCTCCAGTCATACAAAATAAATATTAACTCTACTAATACAACTAATCTTCTCATAAATGTAAAACTCGTACCAAGAGTAATGGAAGGGCAGCAAATGTAAAATCATGTAATGTTGAGTATTTTAAATGTAGTGTCCTCTGCGTACACATTCGTACATATTATTCTCCTTGCATAAACTTTCTAACTGCCAAGTTAGTTAAGTGTGTTTTCTGTATCTATTTGTGAATAATAAAATTAGATGGAGCTTAAGAACATAAATACATTTTACAGCGACCTTGGGAGATTTTGAAAACGGCGCTCTAGAAATTATCCAATTATTATGAAAACTCAGTTAATACACAAATAGTTATAAATACTAAATATTACTTAAATCTAATCAGATTTGCTTACATTTAAATAAAAATAAAAAATAAATAAAAATAGTAAATTATAAAAATTTATAAAAGTTCACTCAAATGACAAATAATACAAAGAGACGCAAGAGACACGGGAGCCACCAGAGGCACAAAGGACACAATTAGAGACACAAATGATACATAACATAATTAGCACAACACATTTTTAGTAATCGCAGAATATTTTTTCTGAATCCATTTACATTATCTACGAAAATATCTACTTCAGCACACTCTCATAAAGTAGTTGACACATTTGGGTCAGAGGGCTAAAATAGGCGATATTATTCCTTTTTTTTTTACATTAACTCCACACAGGAGGCCTTGAGGAAAATAATTTCCCTCAGGGCCTAATGTCATCTGGGATGCTGTGTGGAGAGTCTTTTTGAGGAGAGGAAGGAATGAACATTGGTCTTGAAGAGACCTATGTTGTAGGAAGGAGGAAACACAAAGGCCGGCAAATCATTCCACAGCCGAGCTGTTGAACATAAGAACGAGTCGAAGAAACGACCCATTCTCATGTAACAAATGTCAACCGTGTATAAATGTTGGGCACGCGTTTGGCGTGTTTCCCGACTATGCACCGGTGCCGAAGGAATCAATGAAGCTAGTTCCTCGGAGCATCTTCCATTGTAATACCGGTAGAACAAGGATAGCATTCCCACCCAACGCCTGTGCTCTAAAGATTGCAATCCGTCTGTTAAGATGGGAGAATCTATCAAACGGACCGCCCGTTTCTGCACAGAGTCGAGGGTATTTTTCAGGTATTTTGGAGCTCCAGACCAGAGGTGGCTGCCAAATTCAACCGTGGGGCGCACTAGCGATTTGTACAGGGTTAGCAGTTGTGCACTATTAAAGTATCTGCGGGCCCTATACAGTACGCCCAGTTTCTGGGAGGCTAACTTTACTCTGGCTTCGATAGAGCCCCCATACCTGAGCTGGTCACTTAGGGTTACACCAAGCATATCAATGGAGGGCCTGTTCGGAAGATTGCTTCCGTTGAAAGAGACTAGATTTTCATTTCGATCCCCTTTAGACGTAATCAGACAAGATTGGGTCTTTGAAACATTAAATTCAACGAGATTATTTTTACCCCAAGAGAATACACTCTCGAGGTAACCGTCCATTCTTTGCTTCAAAGCCATACGAGCTGTAGGAGTTTGTGAGCACTTTGGGGGCTTGTCAAACAAAAAGCTATCATGAACTGTACTGTCATCCGCGTAACAATGAATTGGTGCACATGACAAAAGGTCGTTGATGTGCAACAAAAACAAAGTCGGAGACAGAACCGATCCCTGCGGGACGCCAGCATTTATCGAGTGTGAGGAAGAGGTGAAATTCTTAAATGTATTCAGCTGATATGGTATCACTAACAAACTTACTATTAAAAATTAAATAATGGACATGGAAAGCAAAACTCTTCAAAACAAAATGTCTAGAAATTCTAACATATTATTTAATACCCAAGAAATACAAGAGAATATGAGAACGGGTCGTTTCTACAACCCGTTGTGTTCAATAGATTGTCACTGAAACGATTTGCCGGCCTCTGTGTTTCCTCCCTCCTACAACATGGATCTCTTCAAGACCCATGTTCACTTCTTCCTTTCTAGAAAAAAACCCTCCACACAGCATCCCCTAAGGTGACATAGAATTGAGATGAAATTATTTTTCTTAGGGCCTCCTGAGTGGAATTAATATTTAAAAAAAATAAAGTCTTGTGCAGTATTCACATAAAATATAAAAACAGTTTGAAATGTTTATACAAATGTTATAGGAATATAAATCAGAGCGCTTCCCATGCCACTTAAAACAAATTAATGTTAAATACCCGTTTATAATGAACTTTTCCATTCATTAATCTAAAAGAGCCTTTAATGGCAAATTCTCGTATAAGTTGGTACCGGGGAGTCAGAAGAGTAGAGGAAATAACATATATAACAAGGTCTGGTACTGGGTCCATGCAAATAACGGGAACTCCCAACTAGTCTGAATATTTTCTACTATCTCTGAGTGTATAGTGAACGCGGTGGCTGTACAATTTAACATTAATCAAGGTGATCTCTCACCATTCGAATAGAAACCATCTCAGTCCATTAAGAGGAAATACTAGCTGCGTTTTTCCATACAAACGTATTCCCCGTTTATCTCTCTGGATTTTGACCCTAGAGCAAATTTTTTTTTTACACAATATAGATATCGACCACTAGCGTGTCGGTACGTTTTGCTTTTTTTGATAATTTACTTCTTATAGAAGTTAGGACCTTCCAAAAATGAATAAAATTGCCTAATTTAAACGCCGTCAAAAAACGTTCAGTATACAAACTAAACAATGTATTTTGAAAAAAAGCATAACGTACCGACATAGAATATTTTCTTTTAATACAGTTAGTGAAAAAAAAATTTAAAATCGGTCCAGTTTTGGAGAAGAAAAATGGGGAATACAAAACATCGATTTCGAAGATTTTATTTAGGTATTTTCGGCCCGACGTGCAGGTGTCCCTTTCGCTCAGTTCTCCTGGGGGGGCCGGGGAACGAGGGTGTTGACAAATACATATAAAGCGAAGTAGTGATGTAACGAATTTTATCGGTAGACTAGTGTTGTCCTTGCCCGAGTAATCGATATTTTTTATTCGTTTTTTTTTCTGTTCAGTGACTCATCGCGGTATACCAATACTGACCGAGCTTTCATACTAAAATTGTGCAAAATTAAAATTGTTTATGTCAAGTACTATAATAAATTTTTAATTTGGGAGGCGTTATAGGTACCATCGCCCCGGGAACCATTTATTGGATAACCAACACCCCCGCCACTTGGTCACCCCAAGTGGTCCGCTATGTTTGGTGACTGAGCATGGGTTCCCGGGTTCACGGGTAAGGTCTGCATGGGTTTTGGTGGCGGATGATTTTGTCCACTTACTGCGTGGCGGCCGGATTGGGAGAAACTGGAAGTGGGAGATCTTTTGATCTCTACAGCCGGACTCTCTCCACCATCATTTCATACTTTTACCTACCCAGAAATTCCTCTCCTTCCTTTCATTAAAAATATCCTCTACACAGCTTCTCCAATGACTTTGCTATACTATAAGGGTATTTAACTTATAAATAATTTTTATATTTCATTTTATATGTATAATTGCATTTTGTGATATTTTTAAGTAATTAATCACCTCTCCCTTTAATATTTTGTCTATAATTCTCATATGCCTATACTTGTTTGTCTTTTAATATTAATCTTATCCTGACGAAGAGAACACTCTGTTTTCGAAATATGTTGATAATATTGATTACATAAAGCTGTTTTTACAAAGTTATTTGTTCTCATTTAAATAAAAATGACGCCACAAAGATTGGACCCATTTGCAGCATTTCAAGCTGGGTCGCCATAACCAATTCGTTTGTGCAATTTCAATCAATGCATTTCTGTGTTTCTCGAGAACCCTTCTATGGGCTTACACGTCATTAGTACTTTTACGCCAGTTTTTTAAACATTTGTGGTCAAAAACATCCAAGTAGTGTAGTTTTGTAGCTCTAGCACATATGAAGCTGTATGACTTTTTATTATGGTATAATTATTATTATGCATATATCCAATTGTATATCCGCATATACATTATTTGGCTTAATATAGTAACTATGTTATTTTCCACATCAAGTATATAATAAATAGATGCAAGAATGTTTTTTTTGATAAATTAATAACGTATAAAAATATATATATATATATTTATTCTCACAACTCTTGAGAAAATATCGTCGTTGCATTCACAAAATATCCCATGTGAGGTTTTCGACCAAATTTTTTTTTGTTTACACCATTTGATTCACCACGGTTTCCTAAATAATCTGACAAATATATCCCATTTTTCAAAAATTCATCTTTTTAATCATTTTAGAGGCAACTCTGACCATTACTTGTAATTAATGGTAATTATTTAAAAAAATATACTACATATACTACAGAAATATAAAAAAATATAAAATTATAAAATTAAATCCCTATATACTACAGAAATATAAAAAAATATAAAACTATAAAATTAAAATGAGAAAAAAAGTCTTTTTGTGTGCAAGAATTCGTATTATTTTTTTAACTCAAATTTGTCGCACATAAATTAAAATTACCCAAAGAAATGTTTTTTTAATAATATACACACAGCATCCCCAAAGATGACCTAGGCCCTCAGAGAAATTATTTTCCTCAGGGCCTCCTGTGTGGAGCTCATATAAAAAAAAATAATAATCTCAACAATCTAAAAAGAGTATACTATGCACTAATCCAGTCATTAATTCAATATGGAATTATTGCATGGGGGGGGGGGGGGGTCATACAACAATATTCTAACCCCGATCAAAGTAATCCAGAAACTAATCATTAAAGTAATCCTAAAGAAACCCTCCACTTATCCAACAGAAACGCTTTTCGCAGATTTCACGGTGCCTCGAGTAGAGAATATCTTCAAGAAAAATGCAATTACCCAAATTTACAAAGATAATATCATCAAAAAATTTTAAACTAAAATCAAAAAGATATGAAGATAACATCAAAATACCAAAATTTAATACCAAACTAATGCAAAACAATTACATCTATTTAGGAATAAAGTTTTTCAACAACCTTCCCATTGAAATAAAAAAAACCAAAGACATCAATAAACTGAAACTCAAACTTCATCAGGAATAATTAACTAAATAATTACCTGTTTTTCTCATTCTTTCTATTTATTATTAATCTATATTCACCTCTATTTTATTTAGATTTTTCGAATTTCTCCCAAGTGCACAATATTTTAGTATGTAACCGTATCCTATGTATGTACACCATATGTAATTTATATAACTCCACTGTACAATTATACATCTATATTAAATATTAAAATATATATATTTTCTTCAATATTAACTCAGTAGGTAAAGCAAAAATATTTTTTTAATATTTCTATTTAACTGTCAAAAAATTATCAAAAAATTAAGTTGCATCCAAAATCATACGAAATTCATTTTTTTAAGACCAATATTTCGTAATTTGAAACAAAAATAAATAAAATAAAACATATTTATCAGCACAAGATATTTTCTCTACCTTTTGCTAAAAAAATACATTTTCAATTTATTTGGGTGTTTTGGTCACAAATCCAAATTTAACCCCCCCCCCCCCCCCTCGGCTATTTGTTAGCTTTGGGAACAACTCATATCGATCTTGTGTCTCCCTTACTATTATGTTGAGAAATAAGTTTTAAACGGTGTTCGAAAGAGAAAGAGAAAATATCAAACTTTATATTCAAATTCAAAAGTTAACCACAAAATAATGGAATTGTACACCTTTATAAAACCAAAGTTTATGAAACTTATGGAATTTTGTATCTATTAATTATTTTTACATGAAACAATAAAAAAGTGAGGTGACGGAAATGTTAACAATACATTTGTGTAATAAATATGTACGTGTTTTTATTTTTTTCGTTATCAGTAATTTTAGTTAGAAAAAACGTAAGATGAGTCATTTTAAAAAAATTTATGTGTGCGTTCAAAATTTTTATATTCGAAAAGCAAAGGTTTATTTCGGATTTCAAAATTTAAAAGCGTATTTCATCGCCTTTCAAAAACAATTTTTAGTTTTCGGATACTATCAGAAATATTCCATTTATTTGGATTTTATTGCAAAGCGGAAATATTTCGACCTTATGAAAAAATATGCCCGAGGCCTGAGGGATATGGGTCCTATGAGAAAGGTCAAGTTGCCTTTCCTACGTTTGCTACACAAAATATCATATGTGCATAAAAAGTGCGCACAAAAATCCTGAATGCAAAATTTAAGAAAAAATTGTCGGTTTTAATAAAAAAATGTATATTAAGCCCACTTGTTTTCACCCAAACATGGTATCAAAAATAACTCTACAATTAATGAAAATATGGGTCCTCAATTTTTTTTTTTCGGTTTTTTTTTATTATGTATCCTAATATTCTAAAATACCCACAGGATATTTTGTGCGCGCAACAACGATAAGTAGCTATAATAGCATATTCATAGGACGCTCACAATAGGACGCCCCTGCGAGCGGTCTTGTCTGTACACATTTGCAGATTGGAACATGCGTGGTCGGCAGAAATAATAATTCGACACGGGTGAAGCGCGTAGCCCACACACACAAGGCCTGCATTCACTCACACATCTATAGCGCGATTCTGACTACTGTCAGAGAGTGAAATAAAAGAGATTTTTTAAAATACCTATTCATAAATGTTCGCAGCGACCGGCAGCGCTCTTAAGTGGCCAGCAAACTCTGCTCTAGAAAGCGAAATACGAAGTGAAGATTCATTATAATTACTTTTAATGGTGAGTGTCTTCTTGGACTACTTTATTATGGTAAATAAAATATGTGTAAGCGTGCCGACTGTTAACAGATCTACGATCAAACTGGACGTACTTTCAATGCGGCTATTCAACGAAAGTTATTGCATTTGAGGTGAAGATATATACAACTATTTATTTTTATTTTTGGAATAACTTAATGAGAAAAACTTCAAATTATAATATTTAACCATTCAAGACGATATTAGCTATTCTCAAAGGATATTTTGAAACAGAAAAATCAGAAAAAAATTCGGTCGCTCTAGGAATCAATTCAATTCCTAGATGCGATTGAATCTTTTTCTGTCGTAACATGTTGCATACATTTAAAAATAATTTAGAATGACACCGGTAGCAGATAATTTAAAATTTAAGTAACAAATGTACATGGAAAGTAAAACGCTTCAAAACAAAATGATAAAAAAATACATTACGACAACACTTTTGCCACAAAATGATCTTCGTTGGTTTCGCATATGTTTTTAGAAGCTTGTACAACAAGTTTACATCAAAAAGGGGGTATTGTTATGAAATTAAGATGATGTTATTTTTAGACTGAAATTGATATGAGAGGGCTAGTCTATGGGTTTAGCAAAAGGTGACAACTTTAAACAGTGTCTCCCTCGAGTTAAACTGAAGTGTGTTGCGTTGTGTGCATTTAGCAATCGCGTATTGGATATGCAAATACAATAATTGGAATTCCTTTGTCAGAGGCTTTGGCGCTGTTTAATACTGCGCTAACAATAACATCTGCCCTTGGGAGGAGGGGGGAGGAGGGAGGGGGGAGGGACCTACTCAATATTCATAACTCGTACACAGATTTAACAGGGTCGATATTTACATAGCTACTTACAGGAGACTGGCTAATTTCAAATGTATAAATGCTAGTTGAAGTTTCCGGCGTTGCACGGGCTTTATTTTGATGTAAGGGATGGGAAAAGGGGATGGTGTTTTTTTTTTAAATCTCACGAAAACAGTGACCTTTATTTTGTTTTGAAGGGTAAGTGTGCAAAATTACATCAATCTCTGAATTAAATTGTAGATTTGTATTAAAAATAAATCGCCAACAGACACCCGTGTTTATATTATACTAGCTGGTACCCGGCATGCGTTGCTATGCCATTTAATAAATTGTTTCTCCCTGCGTGCCCTTTCCCATTCTTCCCGTTTCCCTTCCGCCTACCCTTCCTCTCCAACGTCCCCTTCCCCTCTCGCGTTCCCACTCCGCCTCCTCCACCTTCCCTCTCCCACTCCACTCCCCCCCTTCCCGTCCCGCGAACTCTCCTCCCACCAACCCCCTACCCGAGTTCCCCTCCCCCTTTACGCATTCCATACATTCAGTCCTCGTAAATTCAGTTTTCAAACAGCTCGCGGGCCACCTATTGCAATTTTTTATACAAATTTCATAATGCCAGAGCTCACCAGCAGTTTTATACAAACGTTGTCCTGACAATAACTAACACAAAACAAAAAGAATTATACAATTTGGTGCAGTCGTTGGCAAGTTATGCGCGTACATACATTTCGGCGATTCATTTTTATTTATACATATATATATATATATATATATATATAGGTTTATGTTACGGCATTTAGTGGCTCAAAGCGTCCTTTAATTACCGGAACTTCTTGATCATTTCGACTTACTGGCTCATTTGGGCACTTAGTGGCTCATCGTTTTTTTTTTTTTAAGTCCATCATATCAAACTCGATGAGACGAGTCGAACGGTGTAAAAAAAATTTTTGAGTGAATAAATGACATTTTTACGTGGACCGTTAATGCTCCGGAATGCGTTTTTTATCAGTAAATATTCATCCATACTTAGAACATCAATTGGGTACACTTTTTATCGCATCTATAACATCACGGCATGCGACGTTGCCGGATGTTCTCGTCATACAATATCATTCAAACTCCAAGTCGTTTATCAATGCTTTGCGATATTGAACTCAATGGTTAAATTCCTCAAAATCTATTATCGCATGACATTGCTAAGTCAGATTGAATCTTTTTGCGATATGTTATATGTTTGCCGGAATGTTATAATATGTTGTATTCCTACATAGGTAGCCAGACTGTCGAGCGCTCGCGGTGGACTGTTAGAAGAACAGACATTATATTATAATATTTACCGGCTATTCGCGCCCTTTTTTAAAATTGAAGATTGATTTACGAATTGCTTTTATAATATCGTTATTAATTTTGTGTTAATGGTTTTTGTTTTTATTACAAGTTTTATATTATTTCGTATTTTAATACACATTTATGTAGTTTTTCTTTAATAAATAAAATATTTGCTTCGTAATTATGTATTTGTCTTTTGCGTTCCGAAAGCATAGTCAGTTGTAATGTGATGATATCTATACAGGGTTTTCTAAAAATTTCAGAAATATATTAGGTACTCATTTAATATGTTTTTTCATACAGTTATATTAATTTGTTTAGAGTTTTTCATTTAAAAAAATGATCTGTACCTAGGTAATTACTTTACGCGTGACTATTTTTCAAAAGCATTGTCTCTAGTTGTATTGTAGTAGATAATAAAAAGGTGTTTTATTGTTGTTTGGGTGTATTTTATAAAAAATATTATGAACAAAAATAAACAATAATTTAAAAATAAATTACAATATACGGCCTACATAGTCCAGGAGTAAGACCATTGACTCACAATCCGCAGGTCTCAAATTTTATTTGATTAATTTGTGTTATTTCACAATTAATTCATTTAAAATAATATATAGTATATTTGCGGCACGTTCCAGAGTGGAAGATACTCTCAGTATTACCCTGGTGTAAGACCACCATTCAGAATTGAAACGTTGCTTGAAAATGGCTTTGGCCGTGTTTAGTGACCAGATCCGAATAGCCAGGTACTTCCCAACCTTCATCTTCCCCACCTCCTTCCCCTATCCATTACCTTCAGCCTCATAACATACTGGGAATGCCATAGTCTCACTGGCTCCAGACGGGAACAGTTGGGACTCTTGTGCGGTAGTCACTGTAAAAAAATAATATTTAGGTATTAACTTACTGGCATAATACGGTGGTTTGAGGGATAGCCAAATTTAGTTGTTTTCTGATGGGTTACGGTAGTGAATTGGTCAAAATAAAGTTGGCAACACTGTCTCGGTGATTTAGTTGATATTTGCGCTAGATTGGTATTTGGTATATTTATGGCGCCGCCGATTCGTGTGTAGATGTGGATCATATGAATCCTTTCCTTTCGCATTTTATAAAATGTCGCGCTGGCGAAGGTACCATTATTGCAATATCAATGGATTCTTCAATTAACGGTAAGATTTTATCATGTAACCTTAAATATTGTGTTGCATAATGAATTATTACAATCAATGACATACCAAAAATGTTTGGTGATTATCGGTTCGGACTGGCCACGCTTATTACGAATAATTTTTATTATATAATAAAAAGTTTCCTTTTTAAGTAATTAAGGCGAATCTAAAGTGTTTTTCTAAAAATTATTCGTAATAATCGTGGCCAGTCCGAACCGATATTTACCAAATGTTTTTTTAGGTAAAATTACATTTTAGGTTATGATTTCTATAAAAACGCTTTTCACTGATATTTTAATAATAATTCTTGTTGATTTTCACATAAGTATGATAATTATGCTTATTGTTTTATTATGTTTATGATTTTTAATGTGTTTTGTTATTTTATAGATAAAAATATATGTAGTACAAGTGAAAGTTCGCCAATTTCAGAGGATAAAAGAGCCGTAATTAATGAAATGGAGGAAAAACTGGATGATCTATTTGCAAACTCTTCAGATTCAGGTAGCTATGTACATAATAATTACTGATAATATACAATAATCTTAGGTATTTTTCATTACATACCAACATTACGTTACTTATTATTGTGAAATGTTTTAGCAATTAACGATAGTGATGCGGAATATTACGTTACGTAATATGAATTGTTTTATTTCGAATATTACATTATTATGCTTTATTTTAGAAGCAAGTGTGACGTCCGGCAGTGATGACTTATTCAAGTTACCCTCGAGAATTTCGTCTGATTCTGGTAGGTAAAACAAACCCCTTTATCTGACAAACGTTAACCAATGATTCCTGATCATATATGTGATAAGCGCATGGTAAGCGCTCGTTTCAAATTTCCAACTTGGTAATGTAAACGCTATGCTGTAGCGCAGGGGTTCCCAACCTTTTTGTACTCTAGAGCACATTCTAAAATATCGGTAGGGTGGCGGGCACCACATATTTTTAATCGACAAACTCCTCCCATAACTTCTCATTTTCCCATAATTTATTAATAAATAATAAACAAAAATGTTTCAAAATAATAAAATTATTATTCAAATTGCATACACACAGAGAAATGTATTTAATGTATTATTACGTCTCGCAATCGCAATGAAAATCTCGTCTCCTTCAACGGAAGCAACCTTCCGAACAGGCCCTCCATTGATATGCTCGATGTAACTCTAAGTGACCAGCTCAGATTTGGGGGCTCTATCGAAGCCAGAGTAAAGCTAGCCTCTCAAAAACTGGGCGTACTGTACAAGGCCCGCAGATACTTTAATAGTACACAACTGCTAGCCTTGTACAAATCGCAAGTCCGCCCCACAGTTGAATTTGGCAGCCACCTCTGGTCTGGAGCTCCAAAATATCTGAAAAATAACCTCGATTCTGTGCAGAAGCGGGCGATCCGTTTGATTGATAAATTCTCCCATTTTAACAGATGGATTGCAATCTTTAGGGCACAGGCGTCAGGTAGGAATGCTATCCTTGTTCTACCGGTATTTCAATGGAAGATGCTCCAAGAAACTAGCATCATTGATCCCTTCGGCACCGGTGCATAGTCGGGAAACACGCCAAACCCGTGCCCAACATATGTACACGGTTGACATTTGTCACATGAGAACTGGTCGCTTCTTCGACTCGTTCTTGTGCTCAACAGCTCGGCTATGGAACGATTTGCCGACTTCTGTTTCCCCTTCCTACAACATGGGTCTCTTCAAGACCAATGTTAACTCCCTCTTCTCCTCAAAAAGACCCTCCACACAGCATCTTAGATGACATAGGCCTTGAGGGAAATCGTTTTCTTAAGGGCCTCCTGTGTGGAGTTTTTTTTTACCGGGTATACCGCACAAAAATCTCAACTGCTCCCGTCTGGAGCCAGTGACACCATGGAATCCCCAATCGGGGTATGTTGTGAGGCTGAAGGTAGTGGGGAGGGGAAGGAGGTGGCGAATAGGAAGGTTGGGAAGTACCTGGCGATTCAGATCTGGTCACCAAACACGGATAAAGCCATTTTCAAGCATACCCGGCGATTCAGATCTAGTCACCAAACACGGATAAAGCCATTTTCAAGCAACGTTTCAATTATAAAAAAATATAATATCAATATGTCAATATGATCTGAGGCAATGCATATCATTGGTCACTGCCTCATAATTAGGAGGGTATGACGATAATCCTGTTAGCAAACAATCATAAGGATGCTCATCGGTGAGTCGAGATCTATATCTTGATTTTATTAAGTTCATGTTTGAAAACAAGGATTCGCATAAATATGTCGAACTGAAAAATGATTCAATTTTTTATGCGGCTTTTTTCAAAAATGGGAACTTTTCTCTGTCCACTGTATTCCAAAAGTCCTCTGATATTAAGGATTTTAGCTAAATATCATTCTTAAGGTCCAAAATTTCTAACTCTAGTTCTTCTATCTTACCTTGAACAAAATCTGCAGTACAATGCGTGATGTGCAATAGTGAATAGCACTTCCCGTTCCAGGCTAGCGTGAAGAGTACAGTCTGGCACGCCGCGGCCGCTAGACAAGTTGCGAAGTACTGTCAGCAAAGGAACCACTCATACAAACAATATCGCAAACATACAAACGTATTTAATAAACCTACGCACTTAAAAACTTAAAACTCTAACAAATAAATAAAAATAATTCACATTTTTAATTAATGTTTATGAAAGAATTCTGTCTCTGTCGAATAGTGGTGGGAACATACGAACCGTTCACGGGGTCGGGAAACCCTGCTGTAGCGGGACAGCTTGCGTGAATACAGTTTAAGTTTATCGAACAAAGAAGTCATCCCATAATAAAATGACTGACACACCACATATGCTCAGGAATCGCTGGTTTAAGTTTGTGTGGTAACTTTGTATAATTCACTCTGTATAATTTTCCACACAAATTTAATTTATTAAATATGTTATAAAATGTTATTGCATTTTTAAATTTTAGATTCATATACCAGCGATCATCCAGGGAAGCAGGAGAAAACGGACTGCTATGTGTCATCAACTTCAAAACAATGTACATCTGATTTAGCTAGTAAAAAACCAAGAGTTTATGACCGTAAAAACTTCTGTCCATACTGCTTCAAGCTGATAACCAACTTTGTACGCCACATCACAATCCAACATCCCTTAGAGGCAGAAGTGATTGAATATAATAAAATTTTAGATCCCGATCTGCGCGAACGAAAAAAAAAGTGTGAATTAATTTCGAAGAAAATAAGAAATAGAGGCAATTATCTATATAAGCAGGACGCGATAAATAGAGTTGATGGAATAATACTACCGAATCGCCGCCCAAGAACGACTGCGACAGCTAAAGATTATGCGGTTTGTATAGAATGCTGTGGCACATTCAAAAGAAGTTTACTCTATAGACACCTGAAAAAATGTTCAAATAGAAAACAATCACATGAAGGAAATCCACTAAAACGCTGCAGAGTGTTAAAATCATCCGCTATTTTATTATCCCCAGACAATTCTGAGATCACTGAATCTTTAAGATCTCAGATATTTCCTGTGTTCAAAAATGATCCTATTGCAAAAATTGCAAAGTCTGAGCCATTAATTTGTGCATATGGTTCCCTACTATTAAGCAATCATAAAGAACATCATTTGAAAACACACATTACATCCAAGATGAGAGATCTCGCTAGACTGTTCATGGTCATCAAAGAAAAAAATCCTGCAATATCCTCATTTGACCTTGCATTTGACCCTATACATTTTAATGTTTTTATGGACGCTGTCAAAATAAATAGTGGTTACGATGAAAGTACAGGTTCTGTAAAAATTCCTAGCATCCCTCAACGACTTTGTACAGCTATAAAAGATTGTGCTGATATTTTGATGCGTAAAACAATACAGAATCCTGTGCTGACCACTTCATCCAAAGATGTTATAAAAAACAAGTTGTCTGAATTTAAAATAATCTTTGGTCACGCTTGGAAATTTGAAATTTCTACTAACGCTGAAAAATCAAGGAAAACTCAAAAAATGCTGAAAACTGATGTCATGCCTTTAACTACTGATATAAAAAAAATATGCACGGAAGTTATGAAACTAGAAGTGAATATAGCTCAACGATTTGAATGTGAAAAGTCTTATATCGCCTATGAGGAGCTATGTAAAATAACAATTGCTCATATTATAATTTTTAATAGGAGGAGGGCAGGAGAAGTTGCAAGAGCTCCATTAGAAAATTATATAGCCAGCCAAAGTGAAAAACAAGACATTCCTGAAGAAATATTGGAAATCATGAGTTCTGAGGAGCAAAATGCTATACATACATTATATTGCTTCCATATCCCAGGAAAAAGGGGGAGAACAGTTCCAATACTTCTTCGAAATCAGATGAAAAAAAATGTAGACACTATATTTGCGTACAGAAATTTAGTTGGAATTCCAAATGAAAACAAATTTTTATTCCCAAAACTAGGAGGTGAACCTTATTTTTGTGGCACGCAAATTTTAAGGGAACTAAGACACAAGTTTTCCTTTGTGAATTCAGATCATATAACTTCAACTGGGCTGCGACACCATGTTGCAACCATGAGCCAAGTAGCTGGAAAGAATAATGCTTATGTAAACGCTTTGTCTCATTTCTTAGGGCATACACCAGGTACACATAAAGGGAATTACATGATACCACAACTAGCTCTTGAGAAAGGTAAAGTTGGCTTGAATTTACTGCAATTAGCTGAGGGAAAAATATCTTGCCGATCACAGTCTGATAATGGAACGAACATTACAACAACTTTACAAAATGAAATAGATTCCGTCCCTCAACCTGAAGAATCACATAAAGAAAATGTGGATCATGTTACGTTGGATAATAGCTTAGAAAATGACCAAGAGTCTTTACCAAGTAATTTACTTGATGGGAATATGGCAAAAAAAATTATAGTTAGAAGGAGGTGGCTTAATCAAGAAAAAGATGAACTTTATAAAAACTTTGCAAATTATTTCATCGAAGGGATTGATCCTGGCGCTACGAAAATAAACGAAATAAAAAAACAAACAGGAATATTGTCAATGAGGTCATGGAAGCAAATTAATACATTTATTAATAATCACCGTGTCAAGAAATTGCCCTTACCTAAGGATTTGCAGAGAAAAAGAGAATTCTACCTCCAGGATGCTTAACTTGAATTCAAATGAATTGTATTGATTAAGAGACCGCTATACCGGCTTCAACGATTGAACGATCCAAAGGTATCGACTCCGATTCCACTACAGCTGATATAAAGCGTGAAGCAATCGTAAAGTAGCTGTTGGCTTGTTCCATAGTTTGATCATTGGCAGTCGTTATAGCAGTTCCATATATTTTATCTTTTGTAATACTGGCATACAGAGTACCGGGCGAATAAGGCCCCTTTATCTTTCATCATGATATTGGTTGTGGAGGGTTATAATTTATTTTAGTTTTTGTTAAATTTATGTGCAAGGTATAATTTGATATCCCTTGTTAAATAAAAAAAAAAACGAAAGATTCTTCTGTAATGTACAACGCTAAATGTTTCGTGAACGATGTATAATAAAAAGTTATTTGGTTTTAATTATGATTTAATTTTTTATTATATTATGCTGTTTTTATAATGATTGTGAATATAAAGTTATTAGGCTATAATTATTTTTTTATTGTGTTATGTTATTTTTCAAATGATTACACACTTTTTTTAGTATGTATAGTAATATTTTTTGTTTTTAAAAATTCAAATTAAATAGTTTTTTTTCAAAATGATCGTTTTTATTTTATCACCCTTGAAATGTTGAAAGGTACGTTTGAGACCCGTATTGTAGGAGGGAGGACACACAGAGGCAGGCAAAAATGAGTCGTAGAAATGACCCGTTCTCATGTGACAAATGTTGGGCACACGTTTGACGTGTTACCCGACTAAAGGGACCGGTGCCAAAGGGATCAATGACGCTAGTTCCTCGGAGCATCTTCCATTGAAATACCAGTAGAACAATGACAGCTTTCAAACCAGACGCCTGTGCTCTAATACACACACACACCGACACTAATCTTGGGATTAGTGTGTCGGTAACGGGCATATGGGTCTATCCCTTCTACTGCGGTGCAAGGTGATGAGTCGAGAGAGCCAGGCTGAAGAGGTTAAAAGGTCTCCCTCAACCACCCTCTTCCAGATGCGACACCTAGTCAAACCATTTGGGGCGGCCTATTGTAGAGACGTTGGTTGTACAATGTATACTATAGAAAATAATAAAATTAGAATACGTGTATAAAATTGGTGGAAGATAGGTACCTACCTATGTGTCATACAACTGGAGACAATGCTTACACGTGTAAAAATAATTATAGGGTAAGATAAGTAGGTATAACATGATAATATAAAACATTATATAAAAATTACATTTTACACACATTTTAATAAAACTGTATGTAAACATGAAATTAATAAACATATTAAAAATTATAATTTGCAAACCAACCTACAACTTAAAGAAGCGTACGAATCAATGAACAAAGTAAATTTTGTAATATATTTCTAATAAGTTTATTCATAATTTTTCGAAAACACTAATAAAACTAAGATAAAATAATTATGTAGCAAATAAAAGAAACTACACCAATATGTATTTAAATACCTAATTTTATTTGTGATAATAATAAAATAAACCTTAACACAAAACAACCGTAAACACCAAATAAATAACAATATTAATTAGCAAATCATACTCCAATTTTAAAAAAACGCGCCAATAATCAAAAACGGCCGCTTGAAATAATAAATGTGTGAATAAGCAACATCCGACCTGTTCTGTCAACCTACCTTCATATGAACTATATTGGTATGTATATGTAGCATTAAACTTGGCAACGTAGCGTGATGCGGTAAGTGTGTTCTTAAAATAGATCAAGGAATGCACGTTATTTTAAGATACATTTTTTTAATAAATAAACATAATTTTTGATTACATATTATAGCTGACCATATTTTAAACAAAATTTAAAAGACAGCATGTTGGTACTTCATCTACGTAAGTATATATTACATGCGAAAGAATGAGCAACTTAAGTGGCTTCTTCTAAGATGAGCCACAAAATGTGGTATGACATAAATATATATATATATATATATATATATATATGTATAAATAAAAATGATTCGCCGAAATAGATATAGAATATAGATAGATAGATAGATAGATAGACTAGCTTTATTTACCCACGGTTTCGCTCGCGTGATAATGTTAACAATAAAATAATCAATTAACGTTAACTTATTATGTACTTATTTGTCTTTTGTCATTTTATCCTGACGAAAGAAACATTGGGTTCGAAACAAGTTGATAGTTTTGATTAAATAAGTGGTTTATTTAAAATAATTTGTTTGAATTTAATTAAAACGACGCCACAAAGCGAATATGTAGTTATCGAAGGTATGAATGTGGCGATCCGAAAAGAAGCACGGCTGATGTGAGCGAAATTGATAAGATTAAAAGGGACGGGACGCGCGACGTTTAGAAGGATTGGGCATGTTATTGTGCAGCGTGTGGGTTGTGCAGGTATTTTTATACACTTGTCGCTGAGGACATTTCTGCAGCCATTTAAGGTGATAAGGCATCCCACTCAAGTGCAGCAGGTTGAAACTGCAATAATTCAAGTTTGAATAATAAAAGACAAAACGATGGTGTAATTATATACATTAAAAACGAAATAAAAGCCGAAGTTGAGGAAATTATTATCACAGATGCCAATTGTCTAAAAATTAAAATCGGAAAAGAAAAGGCTATATTAGCAATCTACCGATCGCCTTCAACAAGAAACATCGACCCATTCCTTAAATCCGTAGACGAGGAACTCTGCCTTCTAAAAGACACGAAAAACATATTTTTTATTGGAGATGTAAATATAAATATCCTAGAAAATGGACATCCCAAGAGAATTCAATATCTGCAGATGCTAGCATCCCATGGACTGATAAGCTTAATAAATGTACCTACTCGAAAAGTGGACAGCACTGAAAGTTGCATAGATCATATAATGAGTAAAACAAAAGATATTACTCAAACTATTGTATTTAACTCAACTATAACAGATCATTATACAACTATACTTTCAATAAAAATAAACAAGTCAAATAACATCAAGAAAAGACCACAAGCAATAGAAAAAATTGAAATAAACTGGAATGACATTAAACATAATCTACAATGTACCGATTGGAAAAAACTGCAAAGTATGAACAACGCAAATGCTGCATGGAATTTCTTCATAGAACTCTTTCAGAATAATATTCTCTCTAATACCACAAAAATTATTAAGAAAATCTCACATAAAAATGTACACATTAAACCATGGATTACACAGAATGTTATAAACTGCATAAGAAAAAGAGACGAGTTACACAAGAAACTAAAGAAAAATCCATACGATATACACATGTTAAGATTCTACAAAAGATATAGAAACATTTGCAAAAAAGTTATTACATATACAAAAGAAACCTACTACAAGAAAAAAATTGTAGATTGTAAACAAAATCCCCGGAAAATGTGGCAAATAATTAATGAAATAACCAGTTCTAAATCTGCTACCATGACATCAATTGACGTGCTGAATATAAACAATGTCCCAAGGACATACGCTGATAATCCTGACCAAATTCTTGAATACGTCAATAAATTTTTCATAAATATAGGATCAAATCTAGCAAAGCAAGCTACACAATGTAATGACGCTATACTAATAAATGAACCCCTTGAACAAGGAAAGAAACTCGAGTTTAAGCAAATTACAGCTGATGATATCAAAAACACAATTTCTTCTCTAAAATCAAATGTTTCTTCGGGGGAGGACTTAATCACAACCAATGCAATAAAATATCTCTGTAAAGAACTTATCGTACCTCTAACATACTTAGTCAACCTGTCTATAACTGAAAGCATATTCCCTACGGCTCTCAAAAAAGCTACTGTTATACCAATTTTTAAACAAGGATGTAAAAATGACATAAACAATTACCGACCAATAAGCCTACTCAACACATTTTCAAAAATATTGGAGAGAATAGTAAAAAAACAACTCTTATCCTACTTAGAAGACAATAAAATATTATCGGAAACACAGTATGGTTTTAGGGAGAACTTAAGTACTAGTGACGCCATAGAAAAAATTACAGATATGATCACTAAAAGTTTAGACAGTGGAGAAAAAACTTTGGCAATCTTCATAGACTTACAAAAGGCTTTTGATACAATAGACCACAAAATACTTTTTGCTAAACTTACAAAAATTGGTATGACAAATACAACACTAAACTTGCTAAAAAGCTATATGATGGAGCGTACACAGAGCGTTCAAATTAATAAGAGAAAAAGCGAACCTCTCCTAATCAACCATGGCGTACCGCAAGGAAGTGTACTAGGACCAATATTGTTTTTGATATACATCAATGATATCTGTAACCTAGAAACCAGAGGAAAAATTATTAGTTTTGCTGATGACACAGTAATTTTATTTAACGAAAAAGATTGGATAAATACTTACAAAGAAGCGGAACACGGGCTTAGTCTCCTGCAAACCTGGCTTAAAAGAAACTCCCTCACGCTTAATGTTAATAAAACAAAATATCTTACATTTTCTATAACAGCCAGAGGGCAGCCGTCGGAGGACTTAAATCTCAAATTACACTCATGCCAAGGAATTTATCAACAAAATCAAGGCTTATCATGCCTCTGTCCCACTATAGCACACTCCAAAAGCATCAAATATCTTGGAATTGAAATTGATGATAATCTCCGATGGAACTCACAAATTGACGTAATTACAAAAAAACTAACCAGGTACATATACTTCTTTAGAAACATTCGTAATATTCTCAACATAAACGATATTAAAAAAGTATACTATGCTTTGTGTCAGTCACAAATAGAGTACGGTATAACTGGATGGGGGTCTGCTTTGAGCACTCACACAGAGCGACTCAATATAGCCCAAAAAGGAGTACTGAAGACAATACTGAAAGTTCCGCTTAGAACTCCGACGGAAGAAATATTTAATAACTTTCAAGTCTTCAATGTACAGAAACTTTATTCGAAAAATATTTTATTTAAACTGAAAAAAAACATATATGTATACTCCACTGCCCAACATAAATACTCAACCAGGTCAGTAAGCAATAACATCCTGGTTACTCCCAGTTTGAACACATCTTTTGGACAGAGAAATAATAAATTCCATGCTATAAAATTATACAATACTCTACCAGATCAAATCAAAAATATAAAGGAAATGAATATATTTAAAACAAAAGTAAAAATATGGCTGAGAGATCAAAGTGATAATAAAATTACAAACATCATGAATCCGATATAAAGACAATCCATAACCAAATACAAATATTTTAAAAAACTACAGGCCACCTCAGAACAGGAAATCCTAGTGAGGAGGTCTGTGAAAAAAAAAAAAGAATCTATACTTATTATATATATCATGCATACATGTACAAACCTTGTTATTGAAATTAATAATAAATAAAAACAAATAAATAGCCCTAGGTGCCCCCAAATGGATAAGGGTATCCCGACTCCACAAATATTCTGAAATCCCCTTATTAAAAAAACACATCCCAAGCGCGAAAACATTTTATGCCGAAATTCTTACCTATCGAAAGACATCGATAAACTGCTTCGCCCGGTACGACGAAAATGTACATACCACACATAAAAAACTTAAACAAATCCTCCATAAAGATTAACCTCCCCATACTGCAGGCATGTTCCCTTGCAAATAATTTTTAACAAACAACAAAATAAACAATTTTTTCAAAAACCTCATGAATATTATGAACTCATGATGAAAGAAAAAGGAACCTTTTTGGCCCGGAACTCTGTAAAGGGTTAATAAAAACTGCGGGCGGCTTTTGGTTCGGCTTCGCTCAGTTAGTGTTAGTGACCATTTTATAAATCCAATAAAACTGGTTCCAAAAATAGCCCGTTCCTCGGATCCACTGTCATCCAGTGACAGCTAGTCACCGGGACAAATTCACCGGGACAAAGTAACCGGGACAGGCCATGACGTCATATGTAATATATAGCCACGTGATTACAACTAAGTATTATCGTCAAACTTTCTATATCCGGAGAGATACTACATATCTACAAATTTGTAGCAGTTATACCTAAGAGGGACACGTCCCCATCCGACCTGCTGACGGAAGTGATATCATGTGACGAATTTTTGAATAAAAGCCCGTACAGGTGAATAATATAAATAAATATATAAAATAAAACAAGAATACTACTTTACCAATAATACAGATATTTTATTGTGTATTAGGTATGTATAGAACGGAAGTATGTACACATCACCGCTCATTGCATTGAATAGATTTATACGAACTCTTTATTGTAAAGGCTCATTGCAATGAAATTAATAATTTAGCGGTTAGTGGTTCCTAGGAAATGATTCCAACGCTCGGACAGAGCGCAAACCCAACCAATCATTGTATGAATAACACAATTATTCACGACACATAGATACACTTCACCTTGTTGGATGCCTACATAGATCGCGTTCGTTCGCAAGCGGTGTTGCCGCATTTGATGTGATTGTTTGTTACACTTTTGAAATTATCTGACAACCATGAAATTCGGAGATTTGTGGAGTAAAACTTCTTTACGCACGCTTGACTTGGGGAGTAAGCTGGCGAATGCGCGACGAGAGCGTTACGAAAAGCGAGGCGAAAGGTAGTTGAGAGGGAGATATACGTTAGTGAAGATAGAAAAAGAGAGAGAGGTACGTTTCGTATTTATTACTGTAGGGGCAAGAGAGAGAGGTGCGAGCACACATTTTCTTTCTCTCATAGCCAGTTACGTTTCGTATATCTAAGACACAGTGCAGGCCTATTGTCTGTATCACACTGTAGGAGCAAGATAGAGCAGTGCGCGCGCACATTTTCTTTCTCTCATCCTATCATATAGATCAGTGGTTCCCAACCAACCTTTTTCTGACCCGGGACCACTTGTATGTTTATTTTTTCGACAGGGACCACAATCCAGCCACCCCCCCCCCCCCCCCCCCTCCCTCGCGACGGACCATTTTTCTATGAATTTGTGTTTGTCAACTTTAATAGGGGGGGGGGATAGGGCGGATAACCACGTTATCCGCCCCATCAGTCCCAGATGCCACCCATGCTAACCTAAGCCGCAACGTGTGGGACGGGTTCCAGCAGAATTTTTACCACACTCGTATTTTTTTGAAGTAAAACTTCTTGACGCACGCTTAGACTTGGGGAGTAAGTTGGTGAATGTGTGACGAGAGCGTTATGAAAAGTGTGATCGGGTGAGGCGCACAGTCGGGCCTTTAGGCACGCTTGACTTGGGGATTAAGCTGGTGAATGCGTGAATTCGAATACGAGAGCGTTATGAAAAGTGTGATCGGGCGAGGCGAACGGAAGTTGAGAGGGAGATATAAGTTAGTGAAGTTTTACTTCAGTCGTGTGGTCCTAACGCACACTTTTTTTTTGTATGTCCCGTTTCAAAATTTGAAACAGGTAGTACAAAAACGAGAAATAACGCAATTTTGAATTTTTGATAATTGGAAGGTCTCTGTTAAACGACGATCTTCGGCCGTTTCAGTTGCGAAGATTTCGGATGCGAAGTAAGGTGTCTTTACCATTATGCCACTGTATGCATCTAACCATCACGCCGTTTCTCTGCAGGAGTAGTCGGAGGGATTGGAGCGCCTCACATATCTATTTTGACACATGTTCCTTGCTTAATTCGCATTCAAACATTGACACATTCATAATCTTCTGCTATTCAACTCTTGACATGACTCGACTCAAGAATTGATCCACCACATGCCATGTCTTCCTCGGCAACAAAAAACCAATACAACATGCATTTTGTTGTATTACAAGGTTGCAGCGAGTGACCCAGGGGTCAAGTGCAGACGACCTGACAACAAATTACCGCACACGTGGTACAGCACATTACCACACTTTACCACACGTTACCACACAGTTGCGGGTTCGAATTCCATTAGATAACACTACGCTAGGAAGCACCTCGCGTTGTGTTTACAGTCTTTGTGAACCGGCGAGCAAAGCACTAATTGCTTATGAACTTGTGACTTGCCCTTGCCACCTCGTGTCTAGTGCTAATGGAGAAATGGTCAATACCTACGCCTTATGGAAATGTTGAATACAGACGTGAAAAGGGTTTTACCTTTTATATTATATATATTATATTATAATATTTTATTTATTTAATTATTAGCATTGTTCTTTACTGTCGACAGATACCACAACCACATAAATAAGGGAGGCGTCTACTAATATCTACAGGAATTCCAAAAACTGAAAAAATCGAACTAATATCTATGGGAATCAAAGTGTTGACGAATATCTACAGCTCAAACTGTTGATTAATATCTATGAGAACCAAAGTGTTGACGAATATCTACAGTACTGTCAGAGGTTGGATTTGCAATTATGTATAGCATATTGGAATAACGTAATATTGCGTATGCAGTTTAAAAAACTTAATTTATGTAAGTATGTATGTAAAAATCCCTAATATCGGACTATTGGACACATTTAGCTGATTAGTCCAACCTACGCTCTGTAGATATTAGTTCAACCTACGCTCTGTAGATATTAATCAACACTCTGAAGTTCGTAGATATTAGTTCAACATATGAGCTGTAGATATTCGTCAAACATACGGGCTGTAGATATTAGTATCTGGAGTCATAAATAAGCACATTCTTAAATACCCGGAGTAAATAATTATTAAAGTAAATAAGCAAATAAATAGGCAAATTGAGACATGAGATTGATCAGTTTTGTAAGATTTAAGATAAAATATTATACAATTAAAAACTGAAAAACACGTTAAAAATAAAATAATAATAATTATATCTTCTGGGAAGCGGGAATGGATACCGCCGCCCTGGCAGGGTGGCCACAAAAAACGGATTTCAAAATTCCCTGATAATTCCAGGTTTTCCAGGGCAGTTTCTACATTTTTCCCTGATACGTTTAATTTGATATAAGGGGTTATCGTTCGTTAGATAAATAATAAAGGGAATTCCATCATCTATAGCATTTATTATTTCTTTGCATCACAATAATCTAAAAAAAAAAATAATAATCTAATAAACAAAATACACTTGTTACAAATTTATGATATTTCGCCTGAATACTTTTTTCAAGTTTTAAAACGATAGATAGAGATATAATCATTAAAAAACTATTTAAAAATGGAATAAAAGGAAAGGCATTGAAACGGTTCAAGGATTATTTAACTAACAGATATCAGACCACAAAAGTGGGTGAGACAATTTCCGAACCAATGAAGATTACATTGGGAGTACCACAAGAGTCTGTTCTCGGACCCGTTCTTTTTATAATGTACATTAATGATATGGTAAAAGTATATGGTGAAAGTATGGCAGACGACGCATTGATATATATATAGCAGGAGAATATTATGAACTCAAAAATAAATAATGAATCATTTAAATGAAGACCTACATAATATATAAATATGGCTGAAGAAAAATAAACTGAAACTGAATGTAAACAAAACTAAAACATTGGAAAACGAGTAACGCTAACAAAAAAAAAGACATATTGATAGACTCGAAATTGACTTTCGCTCAAAATACATAACCAATTATTAAAAAGATTGCCAAAAAAATTTTGTTGTTGGGAAGAATAAGAAGATTCCTTGACATAGTCTCCAGTAAAAATGTGTAGAACGCAATCATTGTACCACACATAAATTACTTTGGCAGCATTCTATACTTAGCCAACAACGGATTAATGAAACAAATGACAATTCTACAAAACAGAGCTATGAGAACTATATTGAAGAAAAATAGATTAATTTTTGGGGATCGTTGGAAACGGTTAATACGCACTTTTTTTGAAAATATCTTTCGATTCACCTTAATTACATTAAAAGACAACTATTTGCATTGGGGGAAGTGGAAAATATTTCATTCTAAATTTCGATTACGTAAAATTAAAATTAGCTTTCGTCTTGTGAGATTGTACGCCATTATGGTTATTAGCTCATTCGCTGTCACTTTTGTGTTGGTACATTTGAATGTATAACGAACGGCTAGAAGATTTTGAAGGTACCATGAAATCTGGAAAGGTAAGTACTAAATTATCGGAGTTTTGGGAATAAAATGACGAAAAAAACATGTTTTCAATTTCGGTAATTATTTTTTATAAATAATACATTCACTTTTGTATCAAAAACCGTGTTACACAAACCTAGCGTAGCCGTTAAACTACTTGAAAACTGGGATGTTTTTCTTGCCTTGACGCGAGTAGGCGTTATAAAGGGGCACTTTCTTTTGAATCACAAACCATGTTACACAAACCTAGCGTAGTCGCTAAACTACTTGAAAACTGGGATGTTTTTCTTGCCGTGACGCGAGTAGGCGTTATAAAGGGGCACTTTCTTTTGTATCACAAACCATATCACATAAACTTAGCGTACGTAGCCGCTCAACATCGCAGAAATAGTTGACTTATAAAAATAAAATTTTAAAGTAAAAAAAAATTTAAGCTAATAAATTTTAATCAACGCACGCAATACATGTGTATAGGGTAAGTACCTACTAATTAGGCGGAATTTCACTTTTATAACATTAAAAAACTCCCGCGCGATTTTGTCTCTAGCCGTTGGTTTCCGTGAATTCCCATGAAGTCTGCTACGCTTTGCTCTAGCATCTTTTCGTACAGTAACAAGAATACCAACATTACAAAAAAATGACATTTGAAAATAATGTTTGAAAATGGACGGTCTCATTTCACAGAATGAAAGCTAATTTTAATTTTACGTAATCGAAATTTAGAATGAAATATTTTCCACTTCCGCCAATGCAAATAGTTGTCTTTTAATGTAATTAAGGTGAATCAAAAGATATTTTCAAAAAAAAGTGCGTATTAACCGTTTCCAACGATCCCCAAAGTTTACCAAAAATAGGTACACTTCAGTCAAGAAAATGTTGAAGGAGTTAAATATCTTGGCATTTAAACAAATTAATTACTTCAATACTATATTGTTAATCTACAAAATAATCAATGGCCATACGTCTATTGAATTCCTAAGAAAAATTGATAAACTACAAAGCAACAACATGAGATGAGGAAAAGAAATTAACTAAGACTTCCCTTCAGGAAAAAAACACAAAGTCAAGTCATTGATGTACGGAGCATTGAAAATATTTGGAGAATTACCAGAAGAAATAAAATTGGAAGAGAGCATAAAGGCATTTAAAATTAAATTGCGAAGATTTGTATAGATGTGTTATTTTAAGTGTATGAATATATATAAGGATTGTATTAGGACATAGATAACTATGAATCTATTTAAAATACCGCAGTAAGGGTACGATCAGGTACAAAGCGGGTTTCGGTTTTCTGATTAGTCGGCGCATGGGCGGCCGACTGGCGCAGGCGTGCTGACAAGAATGTTTGTATGTCAACGTATCAGGCCGAACATAGTGAAGGCAGGTTCAGATTTATGTCCGCGCGAGGCGGCGCCGATAAGCTTTACCGGAATGAATTCTTAATTCCTGCTCGCCGGTGACGCCGGTCAGAATCTGATATCAAAATGAGCGACCTGTTAATTGCCGCTATTTTCAATCAATCGCCAATCTGGGATAAAAGAAATACATTCCATACCACCAGAAATGTTGTTGACAAGTGATGGAATGAAATCAAAAAGATAAAATTTCGAAATAACCTCAAATGTCGTAAGTGAATTTCTTTCAGGCACGTACTTAACATATTATCATGTTCTCCTGAGGTTTTTTTCATATTTAAAGATACCAAATACCATTGTTTTATTCCTTAATTTTAAGAAAGGATTCTCCAAGAGTAAATAATCGTCTACGAACTCGACATTTCGTAAAAACTGACAGCTGCTGTCAGGCTACCGCGCAGGTAGCGCAAGTTTTATCCGCGTTCTGTTTGTCCACATCTTGGCGTCAACTGCCGCCGGTGGAACAGGGCCATAACAGGGCGCTGAACGCCGTTAATCTGAAAACCGAAACCCGCTTTGTACCTGATCGTACCCTAAAACAATAATAAAACAACTTTGGGATTTCACAAATTGCAAAATAACGAATTTAGTTTTATTTTTGGAATTCCCTGATATTCTAAAAAAATTTTGAAATTCCCTGACATTTCCCTGATAATTCCAGGTTTGGTAAAATTCCCTGATAATTCCAGGTTTTCCAGGTTTTCCAGGTTCTGTGGCCACCCTGCCTGGGAACCATTTATTGGTTGACCAACACCTTTGCCATTGGTAACATAAAGTGGTTTGATGCGTTTGGTGACTAAACAGGGGTGCCCGGGTTCATGGGGTGAGATTTGTTCAGATTTTGGAGGCGGATGCATCCTACGGAAGCATCTGAAGACACCGGTTGACCTCTCCAGCTGGACTCGTCGCCTTACACCGCAGTGGGAGGGATGGATTCATACGTCCATTATTCTTGAACAAACTGACCCCCAGATTCCTACTCACCCCTCATTCTTTTCCTTTCCCAGAACTTCCTCTTTATCATTTCCTTTTAAAAAAACCTCTACACAGCATCCCTAAAGATGACATAGGCTCTGAGTGAAATTATTTTACTTTGGGCCTCCTACGTGGAGATAATTAAAAAAAATATATATAAATACCTATATCGAAATTATTTTATCTCGTGTAAAATTCAGATTCAAGCCGCTAACAATAACATTCCTTATGTAGATGGCGGTAAGGTTTAAATTTCTGTCTAAGACCACCCGCCTATCTTGATTTATTCGTGAAAAAACATGGCCAAAAAACAATATTTATTTAATTTTGAGTAGTTCAGGCACCATTATATAAATGTTTTACGATCGTTTTCAAAAGAATTTAATCATCTTCCACATTTTCGTCATTTATTTTTGGGGTGTTATGTCGTGTTGCGCTACCTTCTTCTTTAGCCAACGTTTCTGACAGCGTTGCAGTGTCCATTATCAGTGCAGATCCGGCATATCCGGTAGATGTGTACCACATTGTACTATAAAACCATAACCGTTAAAGGGTTCGGAAGTTGAAGATTTTAAACTTTAAAGCAGTTTTTATATTCTTATTCTATCCTGATTCTTAATTTTTTCAGGGCTTATAAAAAGGTTAATAAAAAAAATAGTGTGCAGTTCACACGCGGTAGAAGTGAAATCTTTAGAAAACTAAAGTAGACAAGAGTGGAGAGGTTACGAAGCACCGCACAAAGAGGAAACCGATTATACCATCTCAATCTCTCGAAGGCTAAATTTTACAGATGTGTTTGTCTCTTTTTAGTGTTGTTTTTCGTTTCATTGAGTTTCTAAACACAACGATGCTAAAGAAGTTGTCACTTCAACAAAAAAAAAATCGAAATTCTTTCTTAAACAAAAATTCTATTTCGATTGCCTATCAGGAGCCTAGCTTACAACCATTTTTATGACCATTTGTAGAGTGTTTTGATATACTCTTAACTAAATGTCTTTTTCTGTATCGAAGAATCATAAACAAACAACTGTTATTATTGTTACGCAAGCATGATTATATACAATTAGTACATGAACAAAATTTCGAAGTATTTTTGAACAGAGCTCATTTGCATATTATTTGTATAAAACGCTCGGCCGACGCAGTGGGAACATAACTAATAATATATGGACATAATAAACGTATTATAAATCGCCTATTGAATACAATTTTCCCCTTTCACTTACGAGTATTTATAATTATTTTTTATGAAAGTGTTTAAACCATTTCTCAACGCGTTAGGTACTTCCTTGTTATGTATTTGTAAACAGCGACAGTGTAGAATCAGCGTAAGTATTTTTTGAACATTAGTTCCATACAGGAGGCCCTGAGGAAAATAATTTCTCCTCAGGGCCTATGTCATCTTTGGGAATGCTGTCGGAGGGTCTGATGTCTGATTCGCGGTCTTCGTTGCTGTGTGGAGGGTATTTGTAGTGTATATGAATATGTATGTAGTTTCAGTTGTCTAATGCCTACAATACACGACATCTTTTTTCAGCCCGATTCCAATTAGAGACCAAAGTCAAATTTTTTCGCTTTACGCGATCGCTATTTTCATATCTACGATTTCAATTGTCATCACTGCAAACAACACACGAACCAGCCGTCGGAGGACTTAAATCTCAAATTACACTCATGCCAAGGAATTTATCAACAAAATCAAGGCTTATCATGCCTCTGTCCCACTATAGCACACTCCAAAAGCATCAAATATCTTGGAATTGAAATTGATGATAATCTCCGATGGAACTCACAAATTGACGTAATTACAAAAAAACTAACCAGGTACATATACTTCTTTAGAAACATTCGTAATATTCTCAACATAAACGATATTAAAAAAGTATACTATGCTTTGTGTCAGTCACAAATAGAGTACGGTATAACTGGATGGGGGTCTGCTTTGAGCACTCACACAGAGCGACTCAATATAGCCCAAAAAGGAGTACTGAAGACAATACTGAAAGTTCCGCTTAGAACTCCGACGGAAGAAATATTTAATAACTTTCAAGTCTTCAATGTACAGAAACTTTATTCGAAAAATATTTTATTTAAACTGAAAAAAAACATATATGTATACTCCACTGCCCAACATAAATACTCAACCAGGTCAGTAAGCAATAACATCCTGGTTACTCCCAGTTTGAACACATCTTTTGGACAGAGAAATAATAAATTCCATGCTATAAAATTATACAATACTCTACCAGATCAAATCAAAAATATAAAGGAAATGAATATATTTAAAACAAAAGTAAAAATATGGCTGAGAGATCAAAGTGATAATAAAATTACAAACATCATGAATCCGATATAAAGACAATCCATAACCAAATACAAATATTTTAAAAAACTACAGGCCACCTCAGAACAGGAAATCCTAGTGAGGAGGTCTGTGAAAAAAAAAAAAGAATCTATACTTATTATATATATCATGCATACATGTACAAACCTTGTTATTGAAATTAATAATAAATAAAAACAAATAAATAGCCCTAGGTGCCCCCAAATGGATAAGGGTATCCCGACTCCACAAATATTCTGAAATCCCCTTATTAAAAAAACACATCCCAAGCGCGAAAACATTTTATGCCGAAATTCTTACCTATCGAAAGACATCGATAAACTGCTTCGCCCGGTACGACGAAAATGTACATACCACACATAAAAAACTTAAACAAATCCTCCATAAAGATTAACCTCCCCATACTGCAGGCATGTTCCCTTGCAAATAATTTTTAACAAACAACAAAATAAACAATTTTTTCAAAAACCTCATGAATATTATGAACTCATGATGAAAGAAAAAGGAACCTTTTTGGCCCGGAACTCTGTAAAGGGTTAATAAAAACTGCGGGCGGCTTTTGGTTCGGCTTCGCTCAGTTAGTGTTAGTGACCATTTTATAAATCCAATAAAACTGGTTCCAAAAATAGCCCGTTCCTCGGATCCACTGTCATCCAGTGACAGCTAGTCACCGGGACAAATTCACCGGGACAAAGTAACCGGGACAGGCCATGACGTCATATGTAATATATAGCCACGTGATTACAACTAAGTATTATCGTCAAACTTTCTATATCCGGAGAGATACTACATATCTACAAATTTGTAGCAGTTATACCTAAGAGGGACACGTCCCCATCCGACCTGCTGACGGAAGTGATATCATGTGACGAATTTTTGAATAAAAGCCCGTACAGGTGAATAATATAAATAAATATATAAAATAAAACAAGAATACTACTTTACCAATAATACAGATATTTTATTGTGTATTAGGTATGTATAGAACGGAAGTATGTACACATCACCGCTCATTGCATTGAATAGATTTATACGAACTCTTTATTGTAAAGGCTCATTGCAATGAAATTAATAATTTAGCGGTTAGTGGTTCCTAGGAAATGATTCCAACGCTCGGACAGAGCGCAAACCCAACCAATCATTGTATGAATAACACAATTATTCACGACACATAGATACACTTCACCTTGTTGGATGCCTACATAGATCGCGTTCGTTCGCAAGCGGTGTTGCCGCATTTGATGTGATTGTTTGTTACACTTTTGAAATTATCTGACAACCATGAAATTCGGAGATTTGTGGAGTAAAACTTCTTTACGCACGCTTGACTTGGGGAGTAAGCTGGTGAATGCGTGAATTCGAATACGAGAGCGTTATGAAAAGTGTGATCGGGCGAGGCGAACGGAAGTTGAGAGGGAGATATAAGTTAGTGAAGTTTTACTTCAGTCGTGTGGTCCTAACGCACACTTTTTTTTTGTATGTCCCGTTTCAAAATTTGAAACAGGTAGTACAAAAACGAGAAATAACGCAATTTTGAATTTTTGATAATTGGAAGGTCTCTGTTAAACGACGATCTTCGGCCGTTTCAGTTGCGAAGATTTCGGATGCGAAGTAAGGTGTCTTTACCATTATGCCACTGTATGCATCTAACCATCACGCCGTTTCTCTGCAGGAGTAGTCGGAGGGATTGGAGCGCCTCACATATCTATTTTGACACATGTTCCTTGCTTAATTCGCATTCAAACATTGACACATTCATAATCTTCTGCTATTCAACTCTTGACATGACTCGACTCAAGAATTGATCCACCACATGCCATGTCTTCCTCGGCAACAAAAAACCAATACAACATGCATTTTGTTGTATTACAAGGTTGCAGCGAGTGACCCAGGGGTCAAGTGCAGACGACCTGACAACAAATTACCGCACACGTGGTACAGCACATTACCACACTTTACCACACGTTACCACACAGTTGCGGGTTCGAATTCCATTAGATAACACTACGCTAGGAAGCACCTCGCGTTGTGTTTACAGTCTTTGTGAACCGGCGAGCAAAGCACTAATTGCTTATGAACTTGTGACTTGCCCTTGCCACCTCGTGTCTAGTGCTAATGGAGAAATGGTCAATACCTACGCCTTATGGAAATGTTGAATACAGACGTGAAAAGGGTTTTACCTTTTATATTATATATATTATATTATAATATTTTATTTATTTAATTATTAGCATTGTTCTTTACTGTCGACAGATACCACAACCACATAAATAAGGGAGGCGTCTACTAATATCTACAGGAATTCCAAAAACTGAAAAAATCGAACTAATATCTATGGGAATCAAAGTGTTGACGAATATCTACAGCTCAAACTGTTGATTAATATCTATGAGAACCAAAGTGTTGACGAATATCTACAGTACTGTCAGAGGTTGGATTTGCAATTATGTATAGCATATTGGAATAACGTAATATTGCGTATGCAGTTTAAAAAACTTAATTTATGTAAGTATGTATGTAAAAATCCCTAATATCGGACTATTGGACACATTTAGCTGATTAGTCCAACCTACGCTCTGTAGATATTAGTTCAACCTACGCTCTGTAGATATTAATCAACACTCTGAAGTTCGTAGATATTAGTTCAACATATGAGCTGTAGATATTCGTCAAACATACGGGCTGTAGATATTAGTATCTGGAGTCATAAATAAGCACATTCTTAAATACCCGGAGTAAATAATTATTAAAGTAAATAAGCAAATAAATAGGCAAATTGAGACATGAGATTGATCAGTTTTGTAAGATTTAAGATAAAATATTATACAATTAAAAACTGAAAAACACGTTAAAAATAAAATAATAATAATTATATCTTCTGGGAAGCGGGAATGGATACCGCCGCCCTGGCAGGGTGGCCACAAAAAACGGATTTCAAAATTCCCTGATAATTCCAGGTTTTCCAGGGCAGTTTCTACATTTTTCCCTGATACGTTTAATTTGATATAAGGGGTTATCGTTCGTTAGATAAATAATAAAGGGAATTCCATCATCTATAGCATTTATTATTTCTTTGCATCACAATAATCTAAAAAAAAAAATAATAATCTAATAAACAAAATACACTTGTTACAAATTTATGATATTTCGCCTGAATACTTTTTTCAAGTTTTAAAACGATAGATAGAGATATAATCATTAAAAAACTATTTAAAAATGGAATAAAAGGAAAGGCATTGAAACGGTTCAAGGATTATTTAACTAACAGATATCAGACCACAAAAGTGGGTGAGACAATTTCCGAACCAATGAAGATTACATTGGGAGTACCACAAGAGTCTGTTCTCGGACCCGTTCTTTTTATAATGTACATTAATGATATGGTAAAAGTATATGGTGAAAGTATGGCAGACGACGCATTGATATATATATAGCAGGAGAATATTATGAACTCAAAAATAAATAATGAATCATTTAAATGAAGACCTACATAATATATAAATATGGCTGAAGAAAAATAAACTGAAACTGAATGTAAACAAAACTAAAACATTGGAAAACGAGTAACGCTAACAAAAAAAAAGACATATTGATAGACTCGAAATTGACTTTCGCTCAAAATACATAACCAATTATTAAAAAGATTGCCAAAAAAATTTTGTTGTTGGGAAGAATAAGAAGATTCCTTGACATAGTCTCCAGTAAAAATGTGTAGAACGCAATCATTGTACCACACATAAATTACTTTGGCAGCATTCTATACTTAGCCAACAACGGATTAATGAAACAAATGACAATTCTACAAAACAGAGCTATGAGAACTATATTGAAGAAAAATAGATTAATTTTTGGGGATCGTTGGAAACGGTTAATACGCACTTTTTTTGAAAATATCTTTCGATTCACCTTAATTACATTAAAAGACAACTATTTGCATTGGGGGAAGTGGAAAATATTTCATTCTAAATTTCGATTACGTAAAATTAAAATTAGCTTTCGTCTTGTGAGATTGTACGCCATTATGGTTATTAGCTCATTCGCTGTCACTTTTGTGTTGGTACATTTGAATGTATAACGAACGGCTAGAAGATTTTGAAGGTACCATGAAATCTGGAAAGGTAAGTACTAAATTATCGGAGTTTTGGGAATAAAATGACGAAAAAAACATGTTTTCAATTTCGGTAATTATTTTTTATAAATAATACATTCACTTTTGTATCAAAAACCGTGTTACACAAACCTAGCGTAGCCGTTAAACTACTTGAAAACTGGGATGTTTTTCTTGCCTTGACGCGAGTAGGCGTTATAAAGGGGCACTTTCTTTTGAATCACAAACCATGTTACACAAACCTAGCGTAGTCGCTAAACTACTTGAAAACTGGGATGTTTTTCTTGCCGTGACGCGAGTAGGCGTTATAAAGGGGCACTTTCTTTTGTATCACAAACCATATCACATAAACTTAGCGTACGTAGCCGCTCAACATCGCAGAAATAGTTGACTTATAAAAATAAAATTTTAAAGTAAAAAAAAATTTAAGCTAATAAATTTTAATCAACGCACGCAATACATGTGTATAGGGTAAGTACCTACTAATTAGGCGGAATTTCACTTTTATAACATTAAAAAACTCCCGCGCGATTTTGTCTCTAGCCGTTGGTTTCCGTGAATTCCCATGAAGTCTGCTACGCTTTGCTCTAGCATCTTTTCGTACAGTAACAAGAATACCAACATTACAAAAAAATGACATTTGAAAATAATGTTTGAAAATGGACGGTCTCATTTCACAGAATGAAAGCTAATTTTAATTTTACGTAATCGAAATTTAGAATGAAATATTTTCCACTTCCGCCAATGCAAATAGTTGTCTTTTAATGTAATTAAGGTGAATCAAAAGATATTTTCAAAAAAAAGTGCGTATTAACCGTTTCCAACGATCCCCAAAGTTTACCAAAAATAGGTACACTTCAGTCAAGAAAATGTTGAAGGAGTTAAATATCTTGGCATTTAAACAAATTAATTACTTCAATACTATATTGTTAATCTACAAAATAATCAATGGCCATACGTCTATTGAATTCCTAAGAAAAATTGATAAACTACAAAGCAACAACATGAGATGAGGAAAAGAAATTAACTAAGACTTCCCTTCAGGAAAAAAACACAAAGTCAAGTCATTGATGTACGGAGCATTGAAAATATTTGGAGAATTACCAGAAGAAATAAAATTGGAAGAGAGCATAAAGGCATTTAAAATTAAATTGCGAAGATTTGTATAGATGTGTTATTTTAAGTGTATGAATATATATAAGGATTGTATTAGGACATAGATAACTATGAATCTATTTAAAATACCGCAGTAAGGGTACGATCAGGTACAAAGCGGGTTTCGGTTTTCTGATTAGTCGGCGCATGGGCGGCCGACTGGCGCAGGCGTGCTGACAAGAATGTTTGTATGTCAACGTATCAGGCCGAACATAGTGAAGGCAGGTTCAGATTTATGTCCGCGCGAGGCGGCGCCGATAAGCTTTACCGGAATGAATTCTTAATTCCTGCTCGCCGGTGACGCCGGTCAGAATCTGATATCAAAATGAGCGACCTGTTAATTGCCGCTATTTTCAATCAATCGCCAATCTGGGATAAAAGAAATACATTCCATACCACCAGAAATGTTGTTGACAAGTGATGGAATGAAATCAAAAAGATAAAATTTCGAAATAACCTCAAATGTCGTAAGTGAATTTCTTTCAGGCACGTACTTAACATATTATCATGTTCTCCTGAGGTTTTTTTCATATTTAAAGATACCAAATACCATTGTTTTATTCCTTAATTTTAAGAAAGGATTCTCCAAGAGTAAATAATCGTCTACGAACTCGACATTTCGTAAAAACTGACAGCTGCTGTCAGGCTACCGCGCAGGTAGCGCAAGTTTTATCCGCGTTCTGTTTGTCCACATCTTGGCGTCAACTGCCGCCGGTGGAACAGGGCCATAACAGGGCGCTGAACGCCGTTAATCTGAAAACCGAAACCCGCTTTGTACCTGATCGTACCCTAAAACAATAATAAAACAACTTTGGGATTTCACAAATTGCAAAATAACGAATTTAGTTTTATTTTTGGAATTCCCTGATATTCTAAAAAAATTTTGAAATTCCCTGACATTTCCCTGATAATTCCAGGTTTGGTAAAATTCCCTGATAATTCCAGGTTTTCCAGGTTTTCCAGGTTCTGTGGCCACCCTGCCTGGGAACCATTTATTGGTTGACCAACACCTTTGCCATTGGTAACATAAAGTGGTTTGATGCGTTTGGTGACTAAACAGGGGTGCCCGGGTTCATGGGGTGAGATTTGTTCAGATTTTGGAGGCGGATGCATCCTACGGAAGCATCTGAAGACACCGGTTGACCTCTCCAGCTGGACTCGTCGCCTTACACCGCAGTGGGAGGGATGGATTCATACGTCCATTATTCTTGAACAAACTGACCCCCAGATTCCTACTCACCCCTCATTCTTTTCCTTTCCCAGAACTTCCTCTTTATCATTTCCTTTTAAAAAAACCTCTACACAGCATCCCTAAAGATGACATAGGCTCTGAGTGAAATTATTTTACTTTGGGCCTCCTACGTGGAGATAATTAAAAAAAATATATATAAATACCTATATCGAAATTATTTTATCTCGTGTAAAATTCAGATTCAAGCCGCTAACAATAACATTCCTTATGTAGATGGCGGTAAGGTTTAAATTTCTGTCTAAGACCACCCGCCTATCTTGATTTATTCGTGAAAAAACATGGCCAAAAAACAATATTTATTTAATTTTGAGTAGTTCAGGCACCATTATATAAATGTTTTACGATCGTTTTCAAAAGAATTTAATCATCTTCCACATTTTCGTCATTTATTTTTGGGGTGTTATGTCGTGTTGCGCTACCTTCTTCTTTAGCCAACGTTTCTGACAGCGTTGCAGTGTCCATTATCAGTGCAGATCCGGCATATCCGGTAGATGTGTACCACATTGTACTATAAAACCATAACCGTTAAAGGGTTCGGAAGTTGAAGATTTTAAACTTTAAAGCAGTTTTTATATTCTTATTCTATCCTGATTCTTAATTTTTTCAGGGCTTATAAAAAGGTTAATAAAAAAAATAGTGTGCAGTTCACACGCGGTAGAAGTGAAATCTTTAGAAAACTAAAGTAGACAAGAGTGGAGAGGTTACGAAGCACCGCACAAAGAGGAAACCGATTATACCATCTCAATCTCTCGAAGGCTAAATTTTACAGATGTGTTTGTCTCTTTTTAGTGTTGTTTTTCGTTTCATTGAGTTTCTAAACACAACGATGCTAAAGAAGTTGTCACTTCAACAAAAAAAAAATCGAAATTCTTTCTTAAACAAAAATTCTATTTCGATTGCCTATCAGGAGCCTAGCTTACAACCATTTTTATGACCATTTGTAGAGTGTTTTGATATACTCTTAACTAAATGTCTTTTTCTGTATCGAAGAATCATAAACAAACAACTGTTATTATTGTTACGCAAGCATGATTATATACAATTAGTACATGAACAAAATTTCGAAGTATTTTTGAACAGAGCTCATTTGCATATTATTTGTATAAAACGCTCGGCCGACGCAGTGGGAACATAACTAATAATATATGGACATAATAAACGTATTATAAATCGCCTATTGAATACAATTTTCCCCTTTCACTTACGAGTATTTATAATTATTTTTTATGAAAGTGTTTAAACCATTTCTCAACGCGTTAGGTACTTCCTTGTTATGTATTTGTAAACAGCGACAGTGTAGAATCAGCGTAAGTATTTTTTGAACATTAGTTCCATACAGGAGGCCCTGAGGAAAATAATTTCTCCTCAGGGCCTATGTCATCTTTGGGAATGCTGTCGGAGGGTCTGATGTCTGATTCGCGGTCTTCGTTGCTGTGTGGAGGGTATTTGTAGTGTATATGAATATGTATGTAGTTTCAGTTGTCTAATGCCTACAATACACGACATCTTTTTTCAGCCCGATTCCAATTAGAGACCAAAGTCAAATTTTTTCGCTTTACGCGATCGCTATTTTCATATCTACGATTTCAATTGTCATCACTGCAAACAACACACGAACCATGCTGTGTGCTGTGATGCCAACTGAAATCTTAGATATGAAAATAGAGATGAAAATAGCGATCGCGTAAAGCGAAAAATTTTGACTTTGGTCTCTAATTGGAATCGGGCTGAAAAAAGATGTCGAGTATTGTGGACATAAGATCCGAATGGTTCCGAAAATAACCGATGATATCCGATCGACAGCTGGGCATCTTCAGTGACCTCAGATTAACGCAGAGCATTCATTAGAACGGACTTTAAGTCCAGTTAAGTATTTATTGTAAATAAGATGATAATAAACAAGATTCGGACACAAGATGCCGTGTGTAGGGTCTTATTGAGGAGAGGAAGGAGTGAAATTGGATCTTGAAGAGACTCATGTTATACGAGGGAGGAAACACAGAGATCGGCAAATCGTTCCACAGCCGGGCGGTTGAACTCAAGAACATGTGATGAATGTCAACCGGGTATAAGTGTTGGCCCTGCAATTATTTCACGAATATTCACCGATGTCGAAGGGATCAACGTCGCTAGTTCCTAGGAGCATCTTCTATTGAAATATCGGCAGAAAAAGGACAGCATTCCCACCTGACGCCTGTGTTCTAAAGATTGTAATCAGTTTGCTCTCGATTCCCGATTGCATTCGGGTATGTTCTGAGGCTGAAGGAAGTGGGGAGGGGCAGGAGACAGGGAATACGTACGTATAAAAAGATATTTTATTTAATTTATTGGGGGGCTAGAATTCCAACAGTCCATGCGCTTGATAGCTGCAAGACGAGTGGGTATCTAGCCCCCTACATAGTTAAGTAAATTGAAATACGTACGTATAAAAAGATATTTTATTTAATTTATCGGGGGGCTAGAATTTCAATAATCCATGCGCTTGATAGCTGCAAGACGAGTTGTTATCTAGCCTCCTAAGTTAAGTAAATTCTAATGTAAAATCCTTGTTAATTTGTACAGCGCTCTTGAGGCGATTTTTCGCAAAAACAGCGCTATATAAGTTGTCCAAATTTATTATTATAATAGAAAGGTTAGGAAGTACATGGCTATTCAGATCTGGTCACAAAATATGGCGTAATCCATTTCAAATAACACATCGATTTTAAATTGTACAAAATACCAAATATTGAGTTATGTTCATTCAAGTGAATTTCATTACAAACAGTATTAGAACATTGCATGACGAAGCAGAAATGCAACCAAAATTTACATATCATTCTATGAATCCATTTCGAAAGAATTTTAATATTTAAACGACAGATTTCCAGAATTCATTGTCAAAATTATTTATAAACAAAATGAGTCAAATTCCTGTTAACAATAAACATGGAATAATGAAGAAATCTAGAAGTGCCTTCCATACAAATTTTAATGCAAATAAATAATGTTCCTTTTTCAAACACAGTAAACTTATGACTTTATCGATCGATTGTGGCACCATTTTAATTAAAAATGAATAGATTTCTTAGTTTTAACCTTGTTTATAGTGGAATTGAGTTACTAGGTACATTGTAATTTTAATGGCGTTCAGTTGAACAAGTTGGAAATCTTGGAAATTAAAAATAACGTAAATACGAATTCAAATATAGGCAAACATTTGGACCACCACACGTCCACAATGCATTTCTTGTGTTATTCTTTATTTTATAGACGTGTAATTTCTAGAAATGCGATCTTATAACTACTGTTGTGAAATAAATATTTTATATTTATTTTAATTTTTAAAACTTTAAGTAAAATCTCAAATTAAAATATTTAATTAAATGAAGACAATATTAGCAAAACTCAATCGAAATTTGTCTCAGATTTCGATTGAGTTTCGCTAATATTGTCTTCATTTAATTAAATATTTTATAGTTTATTTTTTTAAATTTACAGTTAACCATAATCAACAATAAATATAAAATATATTTAGAGTGGTAATAACATTTTTTAAATTTTGAACACTCAATTTAAAGATACCCATGCCAGGGGACAAGTTACTTTTAAGGGCCTTTAACCAGCCTTTGAGGGCCTTTAACCAGCCAGCGGCCGAAAATCTTAGATGTTCCTACGATCGTACAGGGCGGTTCCAATGAGAAAGATTAATTATTCTCCGTACCAGCTTTTTAAAATTATAACTCAATATCGATTTTATTTCATTCCAAATTTGCTTTAATTTATACCTAAGGTAAAACACCACATTTCTGACCCTGCTCCAATTTCTGACACATGTAACACAAATTACGATTTTACCAACTGAAGTAACATTCCTACGTATATTGATATTAGCGCATCGAGAAATTTGTTCCCCTCTCCCTCTAACTAACGTTCAGTCTAAGGACTATTTGACACCCATTTCTACCAAAATACTATTTAGTATATGATTTTGGTGATTTTGTGATATTGCACATTTTTTCACCTTTTTCGAAGAGTAAACCAAATTTTACAAAATGTGAAGACACAGTTCTCCAATGTTTTATGTATTGTTTTTGTATGTTTTTCAATAGAGTATTGACCATATTTGTACATTTAAAACGGAAAATAATATATTTCAATAGATTTGTGACAGTTTTTGATCAGTCTGAAATAGGTACCTGTTTTAATAGGGTGACCATATTTCTGACATGTATGTCAGAAAATGTTACACCTTCAAAAAATCATGTTCATATTTCTGACCGGTATGTCAGAAAATGATAGTTATCATAATTTGGGGGGTTTTAATCCTGACATAAGAAGAACGGCTGCGCGACCTCTCTTATAATTAACTATATTTTGGAATTGATGCCAAAATACCCAACCAAATCGAATAATTAAAAAAATGTTTCAGAAATATCTATTGCCGATAGCGTAATTTAATTTATTTGGTATTTTTTAATATAAAATTCAGGCCATTTAAGAAATAGTTTTCTAATGATTTTAGAGGCAAATTTGGCAATGTTTTGCAAGTTTGTGAGTAACAATTTGATCAAATAAATAATGTTACCGAACTAATGTTTTAATAAAATGAAATATAACTTCTGTCATTCTTTTCGTAGACGGGCATAATCTCACCTTATACTGAATATTAGTGAGTTTTGCAAAGCAAATCAAATTATTTCGGTGGCTTTGTACCCAAACGCTACACACGTCTTGTAACCGCTGGATGTTGCTGTGTTTAGGCCATTAAAAATGTCCAAAAAATCTTTCCAGGAATGGTGACTGCAAAATAAGGAAGCAAAAGTAAATAAGGAAAATTTTTCAATTATTTTAAAAAGTGCGCTAGATAACACGGATATGAAATCGCACCTCAAAAATGGCTTTCGAGTGTGTGGTCTTTTTCATTTTGATGCAAATGCCGTACCATACGAAAAATTATGAAAAACATCATTATTCAATGAAAGTGTAAAATCAGTGACTCTAGAGAGCATTGCAGCGGAAGAAACAATACATTTGGTAGAAAATAATGTATCACCGGTTATATCCCCGCATTCCTTTCCATTACCTTATTATTCTGCTGTTTTGAAAGAATTTCGTGAATTGCACGAGGTTGGATGGGCCTTGCGGAGTACAAAGCATTATTTGATATTTGGAAAATTATGACCGTAACTGTAGACAATTTTTCGGGGAATTTAGATATTTCGAATATATCATCGGAAATGAATTCTGATAGTATTAAGGGTATAGACCCTCAGTAGCATGCCGACATGAATGACGAAACTATTTTGAATATCCCTTTGAAGACAGTGAAAATAATATGGAAATACTATACGAGAAACCAAAAAAACATCGAAAATGAATCTTGTCAGCAGGAATACCCTTACTCCATTTAAAAATAGTTTTTTTTAATGAGGCCTGTTATCAATCAACCTTCTACTTCTTTCAATGAATGTGCAAGGACGAAAACACCTATTTTAATTATAATGCTTATACCTATTTTAATTTAGATGTAATGCCTTAAGAAGGCAAGACACGGTTAAGTTTCTTGTTGGCGTAAAACAAAGGAAAAATAATGTAAGCGATGTTTTATACCAAAAAACAGCGTTTTAATTAATTTTCATCTTTGTATAAAAAAAGGTTTTTTTTTTAAATTTTATGTTTAATAATTAATAAAGTTTCTCCAAAATACCGATTTTTACTGTAAATGTTGTCCACCTGGCTTTGCATTTTATTTGCATCAACGAATCGAAATATCAACATGTATGTCGGATACTGGATTCACATTGATTTTGGTATGTCAGAAATACGAACAGCCATGTCAATCTATAGGAACATATTGATTTTTATATGTCAGAAATATGTGTTTTGTTAGCATGTTACATTTTAAATGATTTTAAATATTTAACGGTAATAAATTTATCAAAAAGTGAGATTTCATTATTTGAAATTGAACAATGTTTCCTAAAATTTAAAATTTCGTTTCAGTAATACAAGGTTGATTTTACAAAAAAATATTGAAATTCATGAAAAAAAAGTGATAGCTTAACGTGTCAGAAATAGGGTGTTTTACCTTACATCCAAAAATGCTGAAAAGCGTGATGATAAAACTATTACAATTATGTAGTTTTTCTAATTATTTTTTGATCATAAGTAATTATAATTTTTCAATAATGTCTAAGCAAAATAAGAATGAAAAAAAATCTTAAATATATTAATTTGTAAGACCGTAAATAGATGACAAATAAATAAATAGAGAAATTTTCGTCATAAATAAGTGTTTGGATATATATTTTTTAATGATTTTATTTGAACGAAAATTAAAATTTTTAAACATGAGTTTACTAGATAACGTATTGATTTACAATAATGTATGATTACATGGTATGAAATATGTCTTGTAAAATAAGATTTCTTTTGAAAATTTAACAAATCTGCCAACGACTTTATTACACTAAATGTTATAACCTTATTATATTAAAAATAAATATTTTTTCTCAAAATTTAAAACATTCGTTTACTAGATAAAAGAACAATCTTTCGAAATCAATTTATATTTTTTTGTGGAAAAGAGTCAATACGTCAACACAACACAAGCAACATTTTCGGCTTTCTGTGGTGGTAGTAGGAGATTTTCAAACATTGTTGGGTTATTCGTAACCCGGGAATGTTTGTCTTTCTTTATTTAAAAAAAAAAACAAAAAACGTTTATTTATTAAAATTGCTACAAAAAAAAAACATTTTTAACGATGTTTTTAATTTTAACTTTATTTTTCATCGTGTTTTAAAACTGAATTAAGTCTCAAATAGGTCACTGAAATCGATTATTTATTCAAGAAAAAAATACAATACTTGAAAATGTTTGTTCAATTTCAACAAGAAATATGTCCTATTGAGATTACTTCGGGAACACGGAAACGCCCATAATACACTTCTATCTTTTATGTCTTCAGGGCATGTTAAAGAGAAATTACTCAGAAGTTTGTCATCAATGAACAAGAAGCCATGATCATTTCCAGAAACAGTTTCAACAGCGCCAGCGGAGAAACAACAAACTGGACATTACTTATTCAAATAGTATTCGACTCAATAACGCAATAATAGTCAGGTATTGAGTAAAAGATTTCTAATTAAACGGATGATGACAATAATTTATACCGTATTTAATTAAAATTATCAATACTAGTTTCAAATCTTCGCGGTGGGTAATTATTTCATTATCTACACCACGCAATAGTATTTGTCAACTTGAGAAGGTTAACTTTACAGTCAGTCGCCACCATAGATATTGGTCGATCATCATCTGGGGTATGCCTGCCTGCGGCCCTGCGTCCAAGTAAAAAAAATAGATATGCGATTTTAACCCTTATGTATAAAGAAACTATATTAAAGACAAGCTCAGAATCGCTTGCGCCAATACCAATCTGGGACCTAAGTTCTATTTATCCCCAAAAACAAATAACGAAATACGTTCTATTTGATTATTGTAGCTACTCTGAATGATTTTAAAAGAATTTTCTTTGACATTTTTAGCAGCTGTCAATGGCGGAAATATCGATTTTTTTTTCAACAGAGTATAAGAGCGTGTTCAGACACAGCTATAATTTGTGTGGATTGACGTATTTCGGTATATCGCTCGCCATATATTCCAATTGGGAATGTACGGCGAGCGATATGCCGAGATGCGCCAAGCCACGCATATTATAGCTGTTTCTGAACACGCTCTAAAACTCATTATTTCTTTGAAAATTCATTTGAATTGTTTTTTTTTTCATGTATTCAGGTCTGTGTAGAAATAATAAAATCAGTTTATATTTTATCTCCACATCTCTACATATTATAAATTAAAGTCCTCCGACGCGTCTGTCTGTTCGCGATAAACTCAAAAACTAACGAACGGATTTTCGTGCGGTTTTCACCAATAGATAGAGTGATTCATGAGGGAGGTTTAGGTATATATTCGGCAAGGTTTTGTGTAAATTGGTTATAACATATAAAGGGAGCGGTCTGGCAAGCGGGCGGTGTGGATTTGATTTGTATTCAAATTAAAAGATGGCGTTGGTTATGAAGGTTGGGTAACCAACCCGTAGATGGCCACAGCAACGCGTAGCCGGGTCAGCTAGTGAATATATTTTTTTGAATTTTTTTTCCAAAGTGGGAGGCTACCAAGCGCTTATATATTATATATGACGTCATTGTCTGTCGCGGTTACTTTGTCCCGGTGACTAGCTGTCACTGGATCACGTTAGATCATTTTTTCTGAGGAACCGGCTATTTTTGGAACCAGTTCCTAGCGGATATATAAAATGGTCACAAACACTTAAATATGGGCGAAGCCGAACCAAAAGCCGCCCGCAGGGCTTAGTAGCAAAAACCTGCGGAGCGGATGTAATCACTCCTATTCGTATAACAATAATACAACATCTTGTTTGAAGTAAGTCTCTCATAATAAAGAATGATTGTTTATGAAAACATGAATTGCGTAGGTATCTCATTGTTGTATTAATCGATGACGATCAGATTTGTTCCGTGAATAAAAAACGCATTACTTAATGTACATTTTTTTCAGTTTTAATTGGTAAATATGATGTTATAACGAGTGTGCATGGGAGCTATTTACTTCCGTGAGATTTTTTGCACGAGTAAGGAACCATCTAGCTCACAGTTTCTCAAATTACGGGACGTGATCAGGTAAAAAAACGATAACAATATTTTTTCACGTAAATCAACAACACCTAAAAGTAAATTGATCATTTAATCGAGACAAACCTTTTTCTCAAGTGTTTTGTTATTAATATGACATCTGTTAAAAGGAAATTTTGTGTTCACCGTACTTCTTACATACTAACCGCGAATAAACAATAAAAAAATCATAGTAGCAATTCGCACGCAGTAGAAGTGAAACCTTCAGAAATATGAAGTAGCCAAGAGTAGGGAGGCTTTTTTTACACGAGCTCCACGTAGGAGGCCCTAAGGAAAATAATTTCCCTCAGGGCCTATGTCATCTTTGGGGATGCTGTGTGGAGGGTCTTTTTAAAGGAAAGGAGGGGAGAGTTCTGGGAAGGAAGAAGGTTTAAGGGGTGGGTAGGAATCTGGGGTTCAGTGCGTCCTGGTCATCCGCCTTCAAGATCTAGACAAACCTCACCCCATGAACCCGGGCACCCCTGCTAAATCACCAAACGTAGCGAACCACTTGGGGTGACCTATGGCAGAGGTGTTGGTTATCCAATAAAGGTTCCCGGGGCGGCGGTACCCATTCCCGCCTCCCAAATTGAAGGCTACTTGAGAAACACCGCAAAAAGAGGAGACCGATTATTCTAGATGTCTCATTCTCTCACAGTCTAAATTCTATAGACGAACGAGTATGTGTTTATCTCTTTTTATTGCCGCTATTTTTCGTTTCATCGAGTTTCAAATCACAACGGTGCTTAAGAAATTTTCAGTCCAAAAATAGTGTTTTCAAATTTGGGTCACCAATATTTATGCTATTACAAACGATACTAGAGACAGAATGACGGTTTGTTTCAAAACGGCCCTGTCGTTCATAAGCGCATGCGTTTCACGCGCACTTGAAGTGAAACGACACAAAACTGCGCTATACAAATATATAACGTTATTATTATTATTTCCTGGCAACTAAATGAACATTGCCAGCATTTAAATTCAAATTACGAGGAGTTCCTACAATATAAAATGATGTTACAAAAAGAGTAAAATATGACGTTTCCGGTGGAAGCTTCAAACCAAACATCAAAATATGGCATCAACGCTATAAAAAGAAAAAGTTATGTAAAATTAAACGTCATATAAAAATAGAGTTGTAAGTGCAATCAGAAATAAATAAAAAAATCAAGGTTGGTGAAGTCGCTTCTGTGGTATAACTTTGTGATTTGATTTGTGCTTTCGTTTTCAATCAAATCGAGTTCAAGGAATTTTTTAGATCAGATTGAAAAAATAATCAGTGTGCAATTCACACACGGTAGAAGTGAGACCTTCAGAAAACTAAAGTAGACAAGTGTGGGGAGGCTACGAAGCAGTGGCGGCTCGTGACTTTTGGGTGTGCTAGGGTGTTATTACTAAAAAAATGGCATTACGGATGTTGTCGTAGCCGAAAAAAAATTTTTTTTTTTTTTTTTCAAAAATCGGTTTTTGTATGAAGATTTTTCAGGAAATCCGTGCGGCGCACGGACAAACTGAAACTTCCTGAAATTTTTCATACAAAAAACAAATTTTCGAAAAAAAAAAAAATTTTTTTTTTCGGCTACAACAACATCAATAATGCCATTTTTCGTAATATCAGCACTCTAGCACACTTAAAAGTCACGAGCCGCCACTGCTACGAAGCACCGCACGAAGAGGAGACCGATAGATAGGCTACAAAGGACCGCGAAAAGAGGAGACTCGATTATACTATCTCATTCCCTCCCAGGCTAAATCCTATAGATTTATGTGTTTTTTTAGTTTTAGTGTCGCTATTAAAAATAAATCACATCGGTGTTAAAGAAGTCTTTACTTGAAAAAAATCGCTGTCGCGTTACTATTATCTTTTAATGCGTCGAAGAGTGGAAAAGGCTCAAAAAGAGTTTTTTTAACTACGTATTTAGTTGCCGAAAAAAGGGAAGACGTTAAAAAAAATCGTGTGTCAAAAAGGAGTAATATAAAAACAGCCGGGCATAGGTAAAAAGTTTGAGAAACCCTGATTTAGCTAATAACGAATAAAACACAATCTTATGCAGTCACCTGCAAACATTTTAGCGGTGTGTTTTAGATGTCAATGCTGTTTTTAAAATGTTTATAGTAATGCCACGGCGACGGCAACGGCAAGTGGTGGCTTTTTTCTTCAAAATTTCGAAATTAAACTTTAAACTTCAAAACTTCATTTCCTATGGGGAAAACAGACATACATTACATCAAAACAGTACATCATTTGTTTCATCGTCTATCTCACTATTATTTAGTGTGTAAGAAAGAGATGTGTAGCATTATTGTGATAAAGAACGTATGCTTTATACCTTTTTGTGTGGTTGCCGTGCCGTTGTCGTAGGAGTATTAAAAGGGCCCTATGTGTGTGTTGTACTATTTATCTCCTTTCTCACACGTTTCGCGTAAAAACGAAAGAGACGGAAAATAAAAAGAATTCCGGATCACTCGCTTAACTTATCTAGCTAATAACGGATTTTCCGAGTCTTTCTTAATTCATACTGCTTGAATATTATTAAAATTACATATTTTAATAAATTGCAAAAATTAATTTTATCATAATTTAAAGAGCAAAGCTTTTATACGATATCAACTTTTTTAAATCAATATTCTATTTTTCTTCATGTTCACTAAGTTTTGCAGCCAACGGTTAACATTATCAAATAACTTTTTTTATAAAAACGACATTATAACACAACGACATGGCTGAATTTAAGCGGTCAGTGAACATATAACACCTAGAAATGTGATACAACTAACTAACTAACCATCACGCCGTTTTCCGCAGGGGTAGGCACAGATGACGGACCGACAAACAGCTCGGTCTTGGCACACAGGCAAAGGTGCCTCATTCACATTCATATCGTCTCATACATACTCTTCATTATTCTGACTCTTAACTTGGCCTGACCTGAGAATCTAATTCACTTAATCGTGCCATGTCTTCCTCATTTCTCCGACTTCTTCTACCTTTTATATTTGCATCATATATTCACTAGTTTTTTCGTTCATTTGCTCTAAACGCCCAAACCATCTGAGGGTCCCTTTCTTCATTTTACTCATTTTGCTTACATCAGATCTGCGTTCTTTGCGGATCTCCACATTTCTCACACGATCGTACATGGTTTTACCACACATACGCCTCAGGGATCTCATTTCAACAGCATTCAGTTTACTTTCATCCTTCCTGCCAGTTCCATGCCTCACTGCCATACACCAGGGTAGGTACTAACACTCCCTTGTGGACTGCTTCTTTTGACAGTTGTGACATATAAATATAACTAACTAACTAACCATCACGCCGTTTTCCCGCAGGGGTAGGCAGAGAGGACATATAACGATTGAAAGAAAACTAATATAACCAATTTTCATAAGACCATTAGACTCCTAGGCCCCAAATAGGATTATGAAATTGATTATCTGTTCAAGAAATAATTTTGACCTTTCAAAATATTTTATCAATTTCACCAGTGGAGGTTATCCACCTCTTAACCCGCCCTGGTATAAGTAACAGATGGTTACTCCTTCAAGGCTCTCGCAAGATTCTAATTTCTTTTGTTAAACGAAGCTACATTTATTTATTTTGAACGAATCTAGACCTCCAGTGTCCATGCAGACGTTGTTAGTAAGCAGTATGCAAGTGCTTAACAGGAAAAACAAAATGCAAAAAAATAGGTTAGTAAGTCAAAGATAAATTAAACAGGGCAAAAGAAAAACTTATTCACGAGGCTCCATGAGTCGGCATTGCATCTGTAAAAACCTGCAAGCACCTGTATAAAATAGAGAACATAAGTAATACAATAAATCTTAAATCAATTGGCAAATACCAACAAAAAATGAGTATATCAATTTCACCAGAAGTAAGGAAGAATTGAGCTTACTTCTGGCATACATGTATGCCACACAACACCCTTCTGTCGGTTTCTCGGTTCAGTGGACATGGCTGAATTCGTGCAGTGATTGAATTCATGCAGGGAAAATCCTTTGGTTTTTTATTAATTATATTATTTGCAGGGCAAGTGCGGTCATAGCTATAAAAAAACCTTTGCATCTCTCAGAGACCCCGTGCGGTCCAGAGATTTGCAGACTGCTAGAGTGGTTTTTTTATGACATATAAGTATACCACACCAGAGTTCCAATTGGCCGGATCCGGTGGGACTATGGCATCTTTAATAGGTTTTGTGATCAGAGGGAAGATTAAGGTTCTACTTAAGCCGCCGTTACCCGAATTTCTACCGATTTCTTACGTATCTCCCTTAAACATTTGAAGTTTTTAAGCTCTTAAAAAAATATATGTTATTTTTGAAGATAATATCTAGACGCGTTCCACGCCGAAACTCAAATTATTTAAAATTTCCTCGATAGAAAAAATCGCAAAGTATGCTCCGAAAATTATTATAAAAACGTTTGTTTCAGTTATTTTACAAGTTATAGTTGTAAAAAAATTCACAATGTTTCTTTAAATGATACTTAAGATGCCTTCTACGAGATTTTTGCTCTATTTTAAACGTGTCGTCTTTTATTAAACATTTTCGCATTGATTTTATCGCTTTAAATATTAGCGCGCTCCTATAACATTCGTAATTACATATCTCTCCATCGTCTTCTTTTTAGCGTGGATGCGGCGCCTTAAGGGTAAGGAATTGTCCTTAACCTTAAAATTTACGATTTTTTCGCTGTCATCCTAAAGATCTGGTATCGCAGCTTAACGAAAAAGTCGTTTATTTGAAGGTTAAGAAGAGTAATTCAGCGGTCATCCGAGAGAACTGAAATCGCAGTTAACGTAGAGGTCTTTCCACAATTCTTATGCGTAGGACCGGAATCGTCTCTGGGGTCACTTAACATGACTAAAACCATTATAAGCAAACTTTCGATTGCGATATTGAGAGTTTTTACCACCCTTAACCTGTGAAAGGCCAGGAACGTGCCCGCACGCGAAACTCGAATTTCAAAAAAGAATATTAATTCAAATAATTTGGATGCGATTTAAATTTTTTGTATAAAGAAACTGTACCAAGGAAAAGCTCAGAATAGCTTCCTCCATTCTTGTTCTTAAGGTAATTTAAAAAAGGTAAGGTAAAAAACCCTGGCCTTTGACAGGTTAAACATGTCGCAAATATGTGTATTATTTTTAATCGAACCTATGCCCTCTGGATTCGTAGCAATTCGTGCCGTGAACTAAAACACAAACTATCAACATGGCGTTGTAAATTGACGGTCCCGAAGAACAATGTCGGATGTGCGTTTTTGTAGTTTTGCAGTAGAATTGCATTTTTACTGTTTTTGAGATCAAGAAATATAGTGTTATTTTGATATTTTGAATTTCATTCAAAAATTCCGAAAATACAGGCTTTTCAAAAGGAAATTACAATAAGTTAACAAAACTATTTCCAATTTTCAGCAGATCCGATATTGTTCTTCGAGACTGTCGAAATAAATCCTTCAAAATTCATTTCATTCAAAATTCGCAAATCATGTTATTCCCAAAAGGCTGTCAAGTCAAACGAAATTAAATTATACATACATAAAAGTACATTTATCCGACTGTACGAACCTACAAAACCAAACACATAAACCATAAATACATTATGTACTTAAGTAATACCTATAAATCTATTCTAGCCAATTTGTTGAACGGAGTTATGTGGGATATTTTTCACAGAAATTCAAATGTAACATTGTCATCACTTACTTTTTTGTTTACATTTTATAGTTCCCTGTAAATGCCGATTCTCGGTCCGTTTCAGCTTTCTGTCAAATTGTGATCAACTAACCAACACAACAATACGACCGTTGAGCTTTTGCACTGCTTAAAAATTGCTGAAAAGCTGAAGCAGAGCTTGATCAATGATTAATGACAAACTATGTGCAGAAAATTAATCTTTCAAATGAAAAGAAAACAAAATGGCGCTGAATGTTATTTCAATTTTGGCAACACATATTATAACAATTTGTCACAAAAACTGCGCTATATAAGTGCAACATTAACAAATGTTTCAAAATCGCTTGCAACTTTTAAAGTTACACACTCAAAACAGAAATGCAATAAGTATGAATCAATAAAGTAAAAGGTTTGTGTGTGTTCAATATACCTACATAATAATGCAATCATATTTGTAATAAGGCGAATAATACTTTCTCTAACGAAGCAGAAACTACATTCAACTCTATATTACTAACTAACCATCGTGTTGTTTTCCCGCAGGGGTAAGCAGAGAGGATTGACCGCCACACAGTCTTGACACACGCTTTGCTTTGTTCATATTCATGTAAAATATTAGGTTCCATGACAATTCAGAATCATCTCAACTCAACACCTCTTTGAAAAGTCATTAAAAACTAACTAACTAAGCATCTCGCCGTTTCCGCAGGAGTAGGCAGAGAGGGCGGACCGCCAAACAACTCGGTCTTGGCGCACACTCTTTGCCTCATTCACACTCATAGATCATCTCATACATTCTCTTCTGAAACATATCTCTATTATTCTGACTTTTAACATGGCCGATTCAAGTATTTGATTTACTTAATCGTGCCATGTCTTCCTCGGGCGTCCCGATTTCTTCTACCATTCACTTTTGCGTCATATATTCTCCTTACATTCCTTTCTTCCTTCATTCGCTCTACATGATGCCCAAACTAACCGAGCGTCCCTTTCTTAATCTTGCTCGTTACATTACGTTTACTTAAGCCTTGCATTATTTGCGGATCTCACGTTCCTCACACGATCATACCTACATGGTTTTACCACACATTCGCCTCAAGGATCTCATTTCTACAACATTCAGTTTTCTTTCATCGTTCGTCTGCCAGTTCCATGCCTCACTGCCGTACATCAGGGTAGCTACCAGAATTCCATTGTGGACTAAAAAATTTTAAAAATAGTCCATAACCTAACCTAACGTAACCTGTGTAACCAATTTAAAAAAAAAATTGTGAAAAAAGTTTAGGTTCGGTTTCGGTTTCGGCAAGTTTCGGCAAAAAAATCTAGTTTCAGCATCATCAGAAAATCTGCCGAAACCGAATTTTTTTTCATATGTTAAAAATTGATTGTTTACTTATTTAGCTTATTTTTTTACATTTATTCAGACAGTTAACACGCTTTAAATTAATAATAATAAATAAATAATTATTTAAAATGTTTTGTTATTTTTTTATAAATTTTGTACTTCAATAAATAATTGTTTTTTTTTTATTATTTCATTTAATACGTATTAACTGTCTAAATAAGTATAAAAAATAAGATAAATAACAGTACTTAATAAATCGATTTTTAACATGTCTAAAAAAGTTTCGGTTTCGGCCGAAACTAAGACAGACGCCGAAGATTCGGTTTCGGTGGAAAGTCCTGTATTTTTATTTTTTTAATATTTATTTATTTTTTTATTTAATATAATATAATGGTATCAATTACATGTTTATATACAAGAAATAAAGTTTTCTATTAAAATACATTAAATAATACGTATTACACCCTTTTTAAGAGCAGAGCTCGAGTTAAAAAGGCGGATAAACGCAGATTAACCAGTTTAGCAAAGGAAAAATATATTTTTTTTGTTTATATATATTAAACAAAAAATAGATAATTAACAGTAAATAAGAAAAAAATATATAAATATATTTATTTTAAACTAAATAATAGATAAGAAATACTGAAGAGGAGGAGATAAAGAGAAAGGAAAAAAAATAATGAGAGAAAAAGGATATCTAATATTTTAATTGAGTTGTTGTGTTGATAAGTTATATAAAAAGAGTTTTTATTGAATTTTTGTATTTTTTGTAATTTGTTTCCAATCTTAATTTCAAGGGTAATTCGTTAAACCATTTAACTCCAATATATTTGTAGAATTGTTGGGCTGTGGTGGTGTTACAGCGTGGTATCGTTAAAGAACCAAGGATATTAATATTTGTTCTATTGCTGTTCGAAAAAAGAGTTAAGCTCACATTATTGAAACAATCTTTGTGTATTTGTAAGAGCGTAATTTTTTTTATAAATAGTATGAAGTGAAAGCATGGGCGTAGCCAGGGGGGGGGGTTTGGGGGTTCAAACCCCCCCCCCCCCCCCCGAAAAGTTAAAATATCAACATCAATAATATTAAAATAAGGAGAGTTAAGAGAATGTTATTTGTAACACTGACATCTTAAAATGATATTATGATATTATGTATCTAAAAAGATAAATGGGGACCTCTGAAAAAAATCAAATAATTTAACTTTTAAGTCCGTTTTTCGGTGAATGCGGTTGATTTTTTTTGGAATTCCGTTTCTAATCAGTGGTAAGTGTATACGTACTTTGAAATTATTATTTTACTTGGCAACAAATGTTAAATAAACATATATCAGGATTAGTGTTACAGACAGGTGTTAGTGTGTTGTGATTAGTGTTACAGTCAGACAGCATAAATGTCATTATTAGAATAATTTGACTGCTTAAAATGTTTTAACATGTACTACTAACGTTTATTATGTATTTTGTTTTGAAAAGTTTTATTTTCTATACACATTTATTACTTTAATTTTATTTAAAAAAAAAATTTAAAAAAAAATTAAGTAGTTACATAGAAAATAAAAATTTTCAAAGCAAATTCGACAAAGTCCCCCCCCCCCCCCCCCCCGACACGAATTTTGCACTTTGAGTAGTTTTATTTTCTTGAACCCTCCCCGAAACTAAAACCTGGCTACGCCCGTGAGTGAAAGGACTTTAATTGAAATAATTTGATGGTAGGGTAATCGTATGGCTTTTTTAGAATTATTTTTATTAATATTCTTTGGATAATTTCTAAAGGCAAAAGAGAAGTTTTGAAAGCACCACCCCAGCCAACAATTCCATATTGTAATACTGATTGAATTAGGGAAAAATATATGGTTCTTAATAATCCAATATTTAACAATATTGTTCTTTCAAAATCTGTGTAATTTTGTGTTATTTTGTTAACTTGTATAATTATTGTTAACCTCAACACAGGCTTGTCCTAGTGAGGTAACAAATTGTATTGTAAACATTTTTACCTACAGTGTAAAGAAACAATAAATAAATAAATAAAATATGTTTCGTATTCTAATAAAAACGTAAATTAGTTTTCTTAAACGTTCTACTGTTGTATTTATTGATTTGTAATTTCCATTTTATGTTACTATCTATAATTACACCGAGGTATTATACATTTGTTTTAACAGTGAGTATAGAGCAGTTAGGTTTACATAGATATGACTTTGGATTACAATTATGTGAGTGTATACATATGTTTAGATTCTCAGGGATAGTATTTTTATTCAAAGTGAATGGTATTACAAAAGTTTTTTCTGTATTTATTTTATATATATATTTCGGTCGGACACTAATTTTTTTCATCACTTTTAATGACATTTCAAAGGTTGTTGTTGACTTGAATTCATATTCATAGGTATCTATCTATCTACATACTTTTCTGTTATTCCGATTCTTGACTAGTGACGGGTAAATATTTCCGGGAAATATTCCCGAAATGGGGAAAATTGCGAGAATTTTCAAATAAATCGTGAAATCCACACGAGGTTGTCTCCTACAACCAAATTGTGTTTTTTTTTTTAAGTTTCATAGTATAGGTAGGAGTACGGGCCAGCAATTTTGGAAAATACCGAACGGTAAACCTACCTACCGAAGTTATAAGTCGTCGAAATGTTGATATTTGCGGCTGATTAGCGTTTGATGTCAAGCTACCTAGGTACATACGATCACGAGAATTCATGGAGTGAGGTTTGTCAAGTTCTTCGTGGCGGATGTGTCTGCCTGCCTGCTGCGTGGCGGGCCGGATCGAGAGACTGGTTGAGGTGGTCTTTTGACCTCTCCAGCCAGAATCTCTCGACCTATCGCCTTGCATCCCAGCTGAAGGGATGGATTCATACGTATGTCACATCTGGACACACTGACCCGCAGATTCCTATTCACCCCTCATACCTATTTCCTTCCCAGAACTTCCTCTCCTTATTTTCCTTTTAAAAAACCCTCCACACAGCATCCCCTAAGATGACATAGGCCCTCAGTGAATTTATTTTCCTCAGGGCATCCTATGTGGAGCTAACGTAAAAAAAACATGTCCAAACTATCTAAGCGTCCCTTACATTAAGCTTACAACAGCCTCGCATTCTATCCGGACTTACACATTTTTATTGACTGAGCGTAGCATTTGGCGTTTCATCTGTCTGTAAATTTGCTTGTTTCGTTTTCGGTTCAGGATGGTGGCCTCTTTCAATACTAAAATACCTCTTTCATACCACCAGAGGTCGCATGTATTCTATGTATGTAATTCCTTAAAAATCATTACATAGTATAAAATGAAGTCGCTCAAAATGTATGTGCGAAAAAATATTTTAAACTACGCAACGGATTTTCATGCGATTTTCACCAATAGATAGAGTGATTCAAGAGGAAGGTTTATAGTATAATACAAGCTCATTATAGTAGAGAAAAGCCGAGAAATTCAAATATTCAATTCAGGCAATTTGGAAGGCGGGAATGGGTACCGCCGCCCCGGGAACCTTTATTGGATAACCAACACCTCTGCCATAGGTCACCCCAAGTGGTTCGCTACATTTGGTGATTTAGCAGGGGTGCCCGGGTTCATGGGGTGAGGTTTGTCTAGGTCTTGGAGGCGGATGACTAGGACATACTGAACCCCAGATTCCTACCCACCCCTTAAACCCTTTTTCTTCCCAGAACTCTCCTCTCCTTCCTTTCCTTAAAAAAAACCTTCAACACAGCATCCCCAAAGATGACATAGGCCCTGAGGGAAATTATTTTCCTCAGGGCCTCCTGTGTGGAGCTCATGTAAAAAAACAAAAAAAAAAGGCAGCGGGCAGCTGGCAGCGGGTGGTGTGGATTTTATAAAGGTTGGGTAATGGTGTTGTGTTTCGTTAGCCACAACAACGTGTGGCCGGGTCTGCTAGTAAATAATAAAATGTAGGTAGGTATGTATTTAACCTAGGTACCTAGCTACTTACAAATCTTATGATTTCAAAGGAAATTTTGGTTTTGATTAAATAAATACGAGAAAATTATAAACATACTTTTTGGACGCAAAACTACCTGTATATATAGTTTCATTGGTTCCATGCCAACTCAAAATCAAGTCAACTCAACACCTTTTTGAAAAGTAAAAAGCTATGAAAAAAAATAATTTTTAAATAGCCCATAACCCTAACCTAACCCAAAGGAGGTTCTGAGTTCTGAGACGATTTCATTCCGAGTTGGTCCAGTCACCAGTTTCATCACACATACCTACTCCTCAGGGATCTCATTTCAACAAAATTCAGTCTACTTACATCCTTCCTCTGCAAGTTCCATGACTCACTACCACGTAATCTCAAAATTGGTAATAATAACACTCCAGTATGGATTGCAATCTCGCTATTAATTAGTTTACTTGCGAAAATTATAGCAATTGATATGCGAAGAAAATTATCAAATTATACAAAGATTTCAAACCCAGAAAAGCGATTAAGTACCTACCTATAATTATATTTCACCAGCACGATTAGTTTTATTCTATATAAACAAAAAAATGTAATATGTACCATTTTTTGATTCTGCCGAAACATAAATTGCCAATTTTCATGAGTAGGCAGGTACATTAAACCTATCACAAGCAACAACTAGTTTTAATAATAAAAGAAAATAAGGCAAGTCGAGATTGTGCAATTTATAATATTATAACATAGAACAAAAGCAAGCAACTCACCGATAAGTTATCGTGGGGCATTCCTCATGTTGCATTATATATCGTATACATAACGTCCACTCACAAAGAACACGTTTTACCTACAAAACCTGCCATGCTATAACCTATAACGCCAATACTCGTTATTATGTATTATAACCAACATTCAACACTAAAACTCGCTTATAAACACTTTATAATTGAATAATCCACAATGTTTCGGGTTTATTATTGTCACTTTTGTGTGTTTTATTCCAATTAGAGGCGTTCGCGAAAAAATTCACACAATGAAAGCTTTTGAGAGGTGCGGGGCGGAGTGACGCGGATACACAAGACGTGCAAACGTTCCGACGGACGAAACCAGACTGAAGTTGAAGCTGAAGAATAGGCAATAGAGTTGGTACGCCAGTCCAAGCCACTCGGTTGAGGGAGTAGGGATGTGATTCCTTTGGCCGTGCTCGGATACCGATTGGGATGGTGAAAATAACGTTGAGGTCGCGACTAGTAAAACTAACCACTCTGGAAAAAGAACGAAAAAATTGCACATGAAAATTTTTGAAATGAGAACTCCTTTAGCACCGTTGTGATTTGTAACTCGATGAAATAGCGATACTAAAAACAAACAAATACATACATCTTTAGGATTTAGCCTGCGAGAGAATGAGATAGAATAATCGGTCTCCTCTTCGTGAGGTGTTTCGTAGCCTCCCTACTCTGGTCTACTTAAATTTTCTGAAGGTTTCATTTCTACCTCGTGTGAACTGTACACTTGTTTAAGATAAAGTGCATGGTTTATAATTAGATGATAGGTATTTAAGTGCCAACATATTTACAAAGCTTAAGATTTCAGTGGAAATTTTGGTTTTGATTTAATAAATGAGTGAAAATTAGAAATGTGCTTTTTGGAAAAGATAAAAATTGAGAAATTATATTTTTACAGTTCCTATCAACAAACATTGCTGTGAACAGTAAATAAACCTCACGTCCAAAAAAGCATGTTTCTAATTTTCTCTAAGTAATTTAATAAATCAAAACCAAAATGTCCTCCGGAATCATAAGATTTGTAAGTAGGTACTTAAAAACCCATCTACCTAATTATAAACCATAAATTTTGCTTAACATTTTATTAAAAATTAAATTTTAAAGGAAAAATTAAGATAAATATAGGAGAAATGTGACATGACAGGACGAAGTGAATCAGATACTTGAGTAGGGCCATGTCAAGAGTCAGAATAATATAAAAGCATGTATAAGACGATGTGTATGTTGTTGCTACGCTGACGCGTTTAGGATTATTTCATGTATTGTTTAAACTAATTGTGGAACTAATCTCCTGCTGACAAGCTACTTTCAGTAGCTTAGCGGGTATTTTTTTTTTTTTTTTTTTTTTTTTATTTAATAAAGATATATAGTACAGTGGTTTTATATATATTACATATCGGTACACAAATTATTATTTAAAATTGCAATCTCACCAAAGAAGAAACTGGTTCTTGTGCTTGATGAGCGAGTTACACTAATTATTACAGAAATAGAATAACATTATGCAATGGTAAGTATATAATGGAATTGAAACTTCTGGATTATCTAAGTGTAGGTGTACATCCATGGGATATGGTTACAATGGTTACATACTAAAATATTGTGCACTTAAGAGAAATTCGAAAAGTCTAAATAAAATAGAGATGAATATAGATTGATAATACAAAGAAAGAAAGAGAAAAACAGGTAATTAGTAAGTTAATTATTCCTGATGAAGTGTATGTAGCTTCAGTTTGATTTTCAGTTTATTGATGTCTTTGGTTTTTTTTATTTCAATCGGAAGGTTGTTGAAAAACTTTATTCCTAAATAGATATAATTGTTTTGCATTAGTTTGGTATTAAATTTTGGTATTTTGAAGTTGTCTTGATATCTTTTTGATTGATGGGTTTCAAATTTTTTGATGATATTATCTTTGTAAATTTGGATAATTGCATTTTTCTTGAAGATATTCTCTACTCGAGGCACCGTGAAATCGGCGAAAAGCGTTTCTGTTGGATAAGTAAATTGGATAAGTATAAATTCCCATTGTATGTAACTTTTATGCAATAATAAAAAAAATTAAAAAATGTATGAATGTGAACGCGGCAAGCAGTGTGTGCAAGGACCGAGTTGTTTGGCGGTTCGTCCTCGGTAAGTTTTAGTAAGTAACATTTAAAAAAAATTGAATAAGGAATTATACAATTTCATTACTCAATGAACATTATTTTTTTAAACTTTCTTAAAAAAAGGTAGGTAGGTAGTGGGTACCATAATATTTAAAAAAAACGCTGGCGTGAAAAATCCTTGTGACGACTTTTCAGGCACGTAAGCCTGAAGAGCCTCGCTACTTTAAGCCACATTACTTATCCTAAAACTAGTCGGCCTCCAGCCCGGCTGCATTGAAACCCGTTCCAAACAAAAGAAGGGAGAAATGACAAAAGTCTGTTTACATTTTTGGCGACGAACGTCTGTTTTATAATTCGTATTGTGTCTACATTGTCTTGTGTCTTGTGTCTTGTCCTCTGTCTTGCTGTCATTTAGCTTTGTATTCAATGAACGGATATGTGATCAATATTATAACAGACAACATTGCTGTTAATGACATTGCCCCCGGAGGTATTTTCTAGTTGGATTCTTTTTTACGGGACTAATGATATTACTTATAAAAACATTTTACTGACATAATATTAAATAATGAAGAATGCATTCTCGGTGTTCTGAGTTTCTAGTGCTAGCGTAATATACTTTGTAGGTAGCTTAATATATTTTAAGCTTTACGTAGAATGTCGATAACTCGAAGCAATATCGATAGATTGAACTCTAGATAGGTACCTACCTTTCTGCTCAGTACCTACTCATATTATATTAACACAATCTTAATAAAAAATTATCGGTTTGGAAATCAGTTTATTGAGCATACTGTAGCTAATGAAACACAACGCCTCGCCATTACCCAACCTTCATAACCAACGCCATCTGTTAAATCAAATCCACACCACCCGCATGCCAGCCCGATGCTCGCTTGCCAGCCCGCTCTCTTTATTTATATATTACAACCAAATTACACCAAACCTAGAAAAATTATATACCTATCTAAAAACCTTCCTCATGAACCACTCTATCTATTGGTGAAAACCGCACGAAAATCCGTTGTGAAGTTTAAATGATCTAAGCGCACAGATAGCGAGAGCAACTTCATTTCATAGTATGTAAAGATAAACAAAACTAAAGGTCAACCGGTTTCGTCTCAGCATGAACCTTCCTTCGGGGATTTTTTTAATATGCAGGTACCTACATCTACGTATATGAATTTGGATTTGGTTTTCGTGAATGAATAAATGCAAATCTTGAAGTGGAAATTAACCCACTTCCAGACTTCCGATCGAACTGAAATTCTCCAGATAGACTTGTTGTCGATAACCATGCATTCTATCAATGGTGGCTTTGGTGGCTTCAGAGACTTAGAGACTTGTATATTTGTCACTTCTGTATGCATTGACATGTTTTTGGATTAACAATAATTTTGTAATTGAGTTTTGTAATGTTTGGATGTAGATAACTTATATTAGTTTTTCAAGAATTTCCCCAAGGAGTAATTCCATAACGGATAGTAGATTCAGCCAGAGATAAGTAGATTAATTTACAGTACATACCTTCTTATAGGCACGTAATATTTTATTTTTAAATCTTACCCACAAATAGCCCGTAGACGTTTACAAACATTAGTTAATTAAAAATTGATATAATTATTTTAGCATCTAGGTACTTTATTGCTTATCTGATGTACTTACGATTTATATATCATCAGTTCCAATTTTTAAAATTAAAAATTCAAAGAACGTTACGCAGGAATACGCAATCGGTTAAGCATACCACCCATGCCCCTAAAACCGAAATTAGTATAATAATATGTTCAATGCACAACAGATTGGTGTTAAAATTGCAAAGATCCTTTGACTCCTAGGCCCCAGACAGGCCAATGAAATTGATTTTCTGTTAAAAAAGTAGGTATATTTATTAATATTTTTGATATTTAAAGGAAGCCACAAGCAAACAAATGAATGTATTGTGAGTGTGTCTTATCCCGCCACGAATATAGGTAATAGGTGTAAAAATCGCTTAGCAAATGAAGTCTAGAGATCACCATTTCAAGCACCAAAGTGGTTTTTATTTATTTTGTGAATAATTTTATACGAAAGAAAAAAATAATCAAGGGAAACGGTGATAAATAATTTTAACCATAAAACTGCCTTTTTATAAAGTTATTTCTTTGGTGAATTAATTCATTAGTTAGTTCATTAAACTAAGTTTCGCCTTCATTGTTTATTATTATTTATTTTGTAATCAAGTTTATTATAATAGACACATACCTACAACGCGACACCCGCGACGCACTAGACACCGGGGGCCAGGTCGACTTCAGGGGAAACCCTGATGGAGGACCGAAGCGATTCTGACGTGCATATCGATCGTCCGAACTGGGTATAGGGGCGAAAGACTAATCGAACTATCTATAGTCAAACAGAAACTAAGTGAACGGTCAAAGTCCAAAGTCAGTAATAAAATTTACAGGTAAAGCAACACAAGAAGGTTCACGACTTAAAATTAATTTTACTAAACAAAATGTTTTTAGTATGTTCGGGACTGAATTTAAGTCTGAATAAGGATTGAATGAAAATGCGTAGATGTTTAAAAATACCTACAAGGTGTCCGGTAACTCATATTACATATATATTTCAGAATCAAGAAATTTCTTAGACAATTTTTATCAGATGCTAATTAATAAAGCCGTAACCAATTTATGAGATGTTTAAATTTTAATAATATTTGATTTTTACCCCCGGCTGGGATTTTACAAATTTATTTTTTTAAAGACAAAAATAGCTGAATGTGCACATCAACATAAAACAACATACTTTTTACAATACAATGAACTTGTTACATCGGTAAATTTTTATTTGTGATTAAAAAATATTTATTTTACATTCCCATTACAGAGGGTTCTTCGAGGAATGTCACAAACTGATTTTCAAACCAATTTTTGAAGACTTTGGAATTCATTTCAGAATGGTAATCTGTATTCGACATAACCTTTTTCGTACGGAATATAAATTTACTCCCCGTGATAAAACTGTTTTTCTCCACCCCCCAACCCCCACAATGCAAAATGATCAGCCGGCTTCCTTTTCCAACTGGCACTTTTAAACCCCCATTGCCCTCATTATTTTGCCACATATTTGTAATCGAGTGATTTTGATTCACCCAAGTCTCGTCCAAATAGACTATTTGCCATCCGTCGCTAGTTCATTTTCATTTTGATTCATTTTTCTCAAAAAGTCTACACGCGCTGTAGCAATGTCTAATCATCCCATTAAATACTTTCTTCCATCTTAGCGTATTTTTAATTTTAAACCAATATCATGCAAAATACATCGCAATGACTCATGAGATCCAAAAAAATATTTTATCCACCAGAACTTTGTTAAGATTTGTAAGAGTGGGATATTGTATATAGTGGGTTATTGGTATGTTTTGATGTATTCTGGATTGTCACGGATTTTTTGGAAAAACTTGATAACATTATAAACTATCGTTTTTTCACCTGCCTGCATTTCGTATCGTTGATATTAGATCACACAATATGTATTACAATCACACCGATTAAATAAACGGAGTCAAAATGACATCAATAAAGTATAGGTCAATACTAAATGTCTTATTACTGAATTTGGAATCCTTAATTATTTGGTTTTATAGTAAGTAGCGTGATATAAATAACAATGGAATTTCCAAAGGATTTAGTCGCCTAAATCACGGGAATAACCGCCATTGGAATTTCTAAATTTTGTTTCGCAACTTGTAATTATTAGGTATCGTCTGAAATACTGTTTTTAGAATCCAGTTTAATGTATTTTCGAAAATAGGAATTTACGAGGGACGTATAAATAATAAGAAATGAAAAATATAAAAATAATAATATAATGGTGGAGTGCCTTTCGAGTTTGAGTTTTTCGGAGTTTTGACTGTACGTTAATCCCCGTGTGAAATTTTGGGAGTGCATTTGGTATCTGTTCGACTATAATAGCGTTCCATCCGAAGTTTCCCTCAGGAAAGCTGGCGCTCGAGAAACATGACGGTTTTCGTGTAGACACAATGTTGGTAGTGTGGAGTGCTATGCGCGGGCAAGCACGAAACCCGACAATCATTATGGTTCATGAACTTGTTAAAATAAACTGTTAAATTGCTTGGCGAGCTCTAAATTGGACCAAAATGGTGTTACAGATCGACACACATAACCTTGCAGTCGGTGGCGCCACTAATGTAGATTTTTTTATTACAAAAAGTTGATTTGAATCGAAAACACTCATTTCGGGTGTGTTTGTCTGTGAGTAGGTAATTATTGTACCTATAACTCTGATTCAATGAACGGCCGGCGTAGTGCAGCGGTAAGGCTCTTGACTCGCAATCCGAAGGTCGCGGGATCGAATCCCGGCGTAGCAAATAAATATTATTTGATTAATTTGTGTTATTTCACAATTTATTCATTTAAAATAATATATTAATATATAGTAGGTATATTTTCGGCACTTTCCAGAGTGGAAGATACTCTCAGTATCGCCCTGGTGTAAGACCACCATTCAGAATTGAAACGTTGCTTGAAATGGCTTTAGCCGTGTTTGGTGACCAGATCTGAATAGCCAGGTACTTCCCCACCTTCCTCTTCCCTATCTCCTTCCCCTCTCCACTACCTTCAGCCTCACAAAATAGCCCAATTGGGGATGCCAAAATCTCACTGGCTCCAGACGGGATTCTTGTTGGGACTCTTGTGCGATATTCATTTTTAAAAAAAATCAACCCGATTGCGTCATTTTCAAAACTGGAACTGATTATGTCAAGAATTCAGACAGACGATAAAGTAACCAACTAGGTACTTATAATATAATATTATGACACAAAATTATTTTGTTTCTATATTTGAAATGTGAATTTATTTTTGGGTTATTATGCCGTACTGCGCTACCACCTACTTTAGTCAACTTTTTGGAGAGCTGTAATCAGTGTCCATCATCGGGACAGATGTGTCAATCATTATTTGGCCGTGAAAATCGCAAATCATATTTCTTAAGTTAATTTTGATAAGTAGGTACCTACCTATCTAAAGTTAGATTTCGTGACTTTAAGCGATTGCGCATTTTCCGTTTCCAATTCCAAGAAAGGTTATTTATGCTAACTTCTTCTTCTTGTGCCCTGTCCGTTCGATGGACGTTGGTTATCATGTTGGCAATGCGAACTTTGTTTACTGCGGGCCGGAACAGCTCCACGGTAGACTGGCCAAACCACTGTCTCAGGTTTTCTGCCATGAGGTTCTTCTTCTTCCAGGGCCCCGTCTTCCGGCAATCTTTCCCTACATTATGAGATGTAAGATCTCATACTTCTCTGGATGTCTCATCACATGTCCAAGATATTGAAGTTTTCGGATTTTTATAGTTTTAATAATACTAATACTTATAAGTATAATAATACTAATAACAACAAAAATAATAATACTATATGATGCATTGAATGAAGATAGTTTAGCTAATATTCTAGTAGAAGAATCCAATGATATTAGAGTAGATTCAAATAACTTAGACATTATTCATAATCTTAGGGAAATCAATATTGCAAATTTAAACTTACTAGATGATAATGTAATAGAATTAGCTAACTTGCTTCAAAATAATATAAATAGATATATAGATATAGAGCCCACAGTTAGACCAAAATTACCAAAATTGCATACGTCAAAGAAATTATCTAAATTAATTTCTGAATTAAATAATTTAATTTTACCAAAAATAATATTTGACGATATTAGTTTTTTAGATCTTCATACAATAGTGTACGCTAGTGCTATCACTATATGTAATAAGTTAGGAGTTAAATTAATATCCTCTGATGATAGATCATATAGTTATAGTAAACCAGAATGGCAGATTAGATTAGAAAATGATGTAGTATTTTTAAGAAGTAGTATAGCTAGAGTAATTGAATATAAAAATGGAAATAGAAGTAGGAATATTTTGAGATATGTAGATGAAATTGGGAGAAAATTTGGTTATAGCATTGGTAGTAATAATAATGAAAATATAATCAATGATTTATTAGATTTATTAAAACAAAAATTAGGTGTAAAAGCTAGTAGATTAAAAAGATATAATTATACGTATAATAAAAGAAATAATAATAGATTATTTCAGAAAAATGAGAAAATATTTTATTCCAAACTTGACGATAGACAGAATATTATTTCGAATAATAATATTCCGTTGCCATCTGAATCAGATATGCGCGATTTTTGGACAAACATTTGGAGTAAAGATATAAAACATAATGAGGCAGGTAACTGGATAGAAAATGAAGAACTCAATTGTTCAGACATTGAACAAATGAGTTTTTCTGATATATCGGTTGAATTGTTAGCCAAAATTTTAAAAAATACTCATAATTGGAAAGCCACGGGTTGCGATTGGATACATAATTTTTGGTACAAACGTCTAACTACTTTACATCCTCTTTTTGCAAAAAATCTTTCAAAACTTGTCAGAGAACCTCAAAATTTTCCTAATTTTCTAACTAAGGGCATTACTTATATGTTGCCTAAAAGCGAACATATTAATAATCCCTCTCAATATAGACCCATTACATGTCTACCGACAATATACAAAATTTTAACCTCTTGCTTGACAGATTTAATATATACTCATTTGAATGAAAAAAATATTTTATCTGAACAACAAAAAGGTTGTCGCAGAAAACATATGGGATGTAAAGAACAGTTAGTTATTGATTCTGTAATTTTAAAACAAATTCAAAATCAAAAGCGTAATTTACATACTTGTTATATAGATTATCAAAAAGCTTTTGATAGTGTCCCGCACTCGTGGCTAATCAAAATATTAAAAATATATAAAGTTAACCCAATTATAATTAGCTTTTTGAAAAATATTATGTCCTTTTGGAATACAGATTTGCTAGTTAATTTAAAAGGTAAGAAAATAGTAGTACCGGGCATTTCAATAAAAAGAGGGATTTTTCAAGGAGACTCATTGAGCCCTCTTTGGTTTTGCTTAGCATTGAATCCCCTTTCTAAAATGTTAATTAAAAGCAAGTTTGGAATAAAAATTAAGGGTAATACAAGAGAGAGTAGTATAGTTTCACATCTATTATATATGGATGATATAAAATTATTTTCAAATTCTGAATCAAATTTAGAGAAAATGATTAAGGTAGTTAAAATTTTTTCAGATGATATTAAAATGACTTTTGGTTTAGATAAATGTAAAACTATCCATATAGAGAAAGGCAAAATTGTAGATGGAGACGAGGGTATATTTAGAAATTTCAAAATTCAAAGTATAAAAGGGGATGAGGTTTATAAATATTTAGGATACCCGCAATCGAATAGATTAGATCACACTAGTATTAAAAATGATATTAGGATTAAATTTCAAACTAGGATCAGAAAAATTTTAAAATGCAATCTATCTGCTAAAAATTTAGTAAAAGCAATAAGTACTTGGGCAATACCTCTACTAACGTACTCATTTGGCATAATTAAATGGTCCAATACAGATTTAGATAGTTTAGAACGATTAATTAGAACTACGTTAACAAAATTTAATTGCCATCATCCAAATTCAGCTATAGAACGAATTAATTTACCTAGAAATTTAGGAGGTAGAGGTGTAGTCAAAATAACATCTTTGAAACACAATCAGGTAGAAATGCTTAGAAATTTTTTCCATAGGAAAGCTAATAGCTCAGAAATGCACAAAATAATTTGCAAGGCAGATAGAAATATTACACCTTTAAATTTATATGACGAGAATGCCAACATTCTTATAAATACTAACCAGGAATTATTAGATTCCTGGTCAAATAAAATTATTCACGCAAAACACTTCAATTATCTCAACCAAACGTATGTTGACAAACTTTCGTCAAACAAATGGTTGAGTATTGGAGAGTTGAGCGCAGAAATAGAAGGATTTATGCTTGCCATTCAAGATAGAGTCATTAATACTAAAAATTATAGAAAGCATATAATCAAAGATAATAATCAAATTGATGATTTATGTAGAAAATGTTTGGCTTTTCCCGAAACTATAGAACATATTATATCGGGATGTTCTATATTAGCGCCTTCCGAGTATACATTTAGGCACAATCAGGTTTTAAAAATAATTCACCAAAGTTTGGTAATTAAACATAACTTGATTGATTGCCGTAATGTAGTACCATATTATGAATATGAACCAAATTCATTTATAGAAAATGAATTTTATAAAATATATTATGATAAAACTATACTAACAGACAGAACAATTAGTCATAATAGACCTGATATAGTTTTACATGACAAAATTAAAAAAATAACTTATATCATTGATGTAGCTATTCCAAATTCCTGTAATATTCAAAAAACTGTTTCTGAAAAAATTAGAAAATACACAGATTTAGGAAATGAGATTAAAAGAATTTGGCATTCTCGGACTATAAAAATATTACCATTTGTTATTTCGGCCACTGGCATAATACCTAGGAATCTGATTCAAAATTTAAGCATATTATTAGATTTGTCAAAGAATTTGTATATAAAAATGCAAAAAGCAGTAATTTTAAATACATGTAGGATTACAAAAGATTTTTTAAATATTTATATTGAGGGATCAGTAGGATTTATAGGTTCAATTAGAAATGCCACAGAGCCGAACCCTCTGATATGAAAATATCTGGAGTCGGTGAATTATATTCCCATTTGGTCTCTAGTGGGTTGACATGTTGTTCTTGTATTGTTTTGTATTTATAATACTTATATACTGCAATTGCATAACGTGGATTCACTAGATGATCATTTGGGGAAGTGTATGAAAGGGTTTAGTTTTTCCTTCTTTTTTTTTTTTTTTTTTTTTTTTTTTTTTTTTTTTTTTTTTTTTTTTTTTTTTTTTTTTTTTTTTTTTTTTTGGGGGGAAAATTTAACCCGGACATTTAAATCTGGTGCGTAAAAAATAATAATAATAGTTTTTCCTTCTTTTTTTTTTTTTTTTTTTGGGGGGAAAATTTAACCCGGACATTTAAATCTGGTGCGTAAAAAAATTAGTTATATTAATACTAATATCCCCAGATTTTTACGGGTCTATGCTAGCCTGTAAATTTTTTAATGTATGATTAATCGTAAAATGAAAAAAATGATCCTGAAAAATCGTTGTCAACAAAAAATGTAAACATACCGAAATGGAATTTAAGTTTGTAGGTACCTAAATATTGTAGAAAAAAATTAAACCGGGCTTCTCAACCTCCCTCTACCGCATCTCTTTATATCCCCCCCCCCCCCCCACTAAATATACCCTCACAAAATTAAACATGAACGTACTTGTAGGTAGATACCTTTTTTAACATTAGTTACACACAGAAGGCCCTGAGGAAAAAAATCCTCCATCCCGGTTTAAGTTTGGTTCGAGTAATTCAATATTGTAAAGTTTTAGGTCTTAACTTCAACAAGAACTCCAAGGTAGATCAAAGATACTTTTATTGGCAAAAGAATATACAACAATCCCCCTTATAAATCCTGAAGTCCCCCCAACGGACCGATAATATAATGTTTCCTTTTTAAGTAAAACTAATGCAGAAGAGAGGAATAAATTAAATTATCATTTTTATAAACTTAGACTACAGGCAGGGCTGGGCAAAATACATGCTTTGCTGTAATTAAAATACAAATTACAAAATACTTTTTCGCATGTATTTAAAATACGAAATACTAAATACTTTCAAGTCGTGTATTTGAAATACAAAATATAGTATTTTAACCATTTTTCAATTTCAAATACAAAATACAAATTACAAAATACAAAACACATTTGGTTTTAGTAGAACTTTTGGTTGCAATAAATTGTCGTAAGTGCCCTTATCTAAAGGCCGTTGTACACGACATCCCTTTTCAGCCCGATTCCAATTAGACACAATGGTCATCACTGCAAACAATACATGAACCATGTTGTTTGCTGAGATGCCAACTGAAATCGTAGCTATGAAAATAGAGATGAAAATAGCGATCGCGTAGAGCGAGAAATGTTGACTTTTGTGTCTAATTGGAATTGGGCTGAAAAAAGATGTCGTGTATAACGGCCATAAGGGTGGAACCATAGAAGCAAAGCAAGTACAAAAATTGACCAATCACATTGCTCAGAAGACACGTCTCGTCTCCGTTCCACTTGTAAAGTTTTGCGGTATAGGACTTAGGTGTTAGATTATTATTATAATAACACTAGCTGGTTCCCGGCATGCGTTGCAATACTATATTCAAATAAATAATTTGTTTCTCCCTGCACGTCCTTTCCCGTGCGTCCCCGTTACCCTCCCGCATCCCCTTCCCCTCCCGCGTTCCCCTTCCACCTACCCTGCCTACCCTCCCGCTCTTCCGCTCCCCCGTCCCGCCAACCCCCCTCCCGCGTTCCATATATTCAGTCCCAGTACATTCAGTTTTCAAACAACTCGCGTGCCATCTATCAATCAAATCTGGTACCTGACAGTGGTACCTATATAAAATATCTATAATTTTGAAAATCCATAGACACTTCTTTTGTTACGCAAAAAAACAGCTGCCTGCTAAATTCATTTTCATCAAACGCGCGAACTGTCAAACGTGCGAAGTTAAAATAGTCGTTAAGTTTTCTGAAATTATCTAATTTTCTGCGTAATTTTCTTAATTTTTCTTTCCATAAAAACCTTCTACAAAGAATTAGAAAATTTAAAAAAAATGAATGAAATAGGTAAAGTCGTTCTGAAGTTATGATGTGACCAAGGGAAACAAGGATTTATTTTTATACCTATACATAGACGACATTTTTATAGCGCAGTTTTGTGTCATTTCACTTCAAGTGCGCTCTACAGTAATTGACTTAAAAATAATCTTGTATTCAGTCAAATTATTCCTATAGTGCTTGATCTAATACTGTGATACAAAAATGTACAATACAAATCAATGACAAGTATTATATAATATAATACAAAATGTACAATAACAGTGATATTATAGCACAGGACAATAATAATAACTAGCATGATATAAAAAAAATGTACAGTAAATTATAAAGCAATGATAAGAGAACTAGAAAAAATCATTAGTAAGATTGCTATAGCACAGGACAATAGTACAGGATTCTAGCGTTTTTAGTCTATGTATTATTATATTTTTATGTCAGTTTATTTTTCATTATCATTATTAAGATCGCTAAATGTATTTGAAAATGTATTTTGAAGCCGTAAGTATTTGAAATACAAATTACAAAATACCTCAGCAGCAGGTAATTGAAATACCAATTACAAAATACATTTTTAGGAAGTAATTGAAATACAAATACAAAATACGTATTTGTATTTCAATTACAAGTATTTCAAATATTGCCCAGCCCTGACTACAGGGTCCATTGGAAAGGGAAGACTATAGCTATTCCTGACATCTATGTAAAAAACCTTGAACTATAATTATGTCTGACATTTTTGTTAGGAGCAGAGAAACATTTTTCCTTTTACCTAATTAAACACTAGCTTTATTTCTTAACACCAGCCATTCTGGCTCATCCTCAGAGGATTTGGGAATGCTGTGTGGAGGGTCTTTTTAGGGAAAGGAAGGTGAGGAAGTTTTGAGAAGGAAAAAGGTATGAAGGGTAGATAGGAATCTGGGGTCAACGTGTGCAAGAGTGACGGACGTATAAATCCATTCCTCCCACTGCGGTGCAAGGCGATGGGTTGAGAGGGTCCGGCTGGAGAGGACTAGGTTAGGTTCCTCATCCAGTCTCTCCTGATCCGGCCCGCCACACAGTAGATGGGCACGCGTTCGCCTCCAAGACCTAGACAAACCTCACCCCATAAACCCGGACACCCCTGCTAAGTCATCAAACGTAGCGAACCACTTTACCTACCCTAAAATGGAGATGTTTCGATTCTGAATGGTTGTCTTTCACCAGGGCGATACTGAGAGTATGTTGCATCTACCATCTCTTAAAGTAATAACACATTTATTTAACTTTTTATTTATTGTACATCTAACAATTACTATAGGTACCTAATGTGTGGTTAAAACTGCGGGGATATAGAGCGAAACGGTGTGACGATTTACGCTTGACATACTTTGTTAAAAAAATATGTATAGGTATAATTAAAAATATTAATTTCATGGTGCGGGTCTGTCTGTGTAGCTCTGATTCCATGGACACGGATTTGCTTTGTTTTTAAGTGTCATTTTCAAAAGTGGAACTGATTGTGTGAGGAATTCAGACAAGCCATAAAGTGCCTACCAATAATATGTATAATATTTTATCTCAAGATTCGTATAAAATGCTTTTAACAAGGTTAGCTCGTGTGGGCCTTTTTCGAAAAAACCTCGTCGGGCCGTTTTCAAAATTTCGAACACGTCAAGTAGTTTGATTTTTTAGCCAATCACCGCTCTAACCTCTCGATGAGCTAACCATGTTGAAAGTATTTTCTACGAACCTTGTTTTTAACTGTCATTTTCAAAATTGGAACGATATATAGGTATATATATTTTTTTTATTGTGCAATGCGAATGCTGGGTTTTGTTATATGTAATTCGAAATCTTTTACGAATACGGCAATCATAAAAATGCTTTATTTTACTCTGGTTCGCAGCATTCTTGAGAGTGGATCGATAATATGGGGACCCGAAGATACCCTTTACTCAAATGATGTAGAAAAGGTGCAAAAAAAGTTTATGCGATACCTCTATATGCGAGAGTTCGGATATTACCCTTTATTGTATCCTTCTGATTTTCTCGCTGGAATGCTGGGGATAGAACGTCTAGACGTCAGGAGAAATATTGCAATGGTGTTAGTGGCGCACAAGCTACTAAATGGGCACACTTGCAATCCAGATATTCTGGAACGAATTTCTTTTTTCCCTGATAATTTCATCAGAGCTAGACAGCACAGATTATTTATTTTTCCAAGGGGCAGGACCAACCTACCAATGATCATGCCTTTGGGGAGAATAACTACTTTGTTAAATCACATTTCTTCTGTGATTGACATTTTTAATTTGAACCAAAGAGAATTTAAGACAGCAATAAATAAGCATACTATTTACCAAATCTGGCTAATCAGATAGTATTGATGTAATTACCCATGCAAATAAATGTATATACTTACTTATTATAAACTGTAATTTATAAACTGTTATTTGTGAAATGTAAATGGATTATACTGTTTTTCACAATAAATCAATAAATAAATAAATACATGTAATATAATCATGAGTAATTACATTTTCAGGTTACAATCGGATTAAAATCAAATCATTGAATACTAACATGCAACATTGATTAGAAACAGTATAAACATATATTATATGTATATAATATAAAACATTTACAACTACTCGTGTGTAAAGGGAAGAGAAAATATATATATATATATATATATATATATTTTTTTTTAATTAAAAATTATAACACATACATTATATTTACGTACTTACACAAATCAAAAGTATAAAAAAAAAAAAATATTAAAAAAATAAATAATAATATGTGAATATTAATAATATATTATGTGAAGAATTCAGACAAGCAATACGGTACTTCGGTACATGGGCTCTAAATTACCTAGTGCATTTTAATATTTTTTCTTGATCATTCTGCAGCAATTATCCTTGTTCTGATGTAAACTTAAAGCTTCACAAATCATACAATGTATTGATTATATTCATATAGTTTCAATAGATGTCGATAGCTTTGTTAGTAGGTAATACGAAGTTTTGCTATATCCAAACAGATGGCAGTTGAGTATGATATATATTAGAAGAGTACCTACCATCTATCGCCGTTCATGTCCTAGGTATGAACGGTTACGATGATTGCAGAAGGCATCGGCAAGTTGAGCGAGTAACTCCAGTCCACCTGCGGGAGCAGCAGAACTACGTAGTGCCTAGTTTAGCAATTTAATATTATTGTAAATATTTACGATAGCTAAATAAATCAACTAGTAATCCGACGAATCGAAAATCTTTTTGGAAGCTAATCAACTCATTTTAAGTTGTATTCATGTTAATCAAACTCTTAATGCTTTGTTTCGTAACGAAATACAACACTGGCAGTAACTCCAGAGGAAAGACGTTCAGTGGGACGCCCCAGGCAAAGTTAGAGAAATCAAGTCCAGAGGTTGTGGGAGGAGAGGCTGGGCCTCCTTTGGACGGAGGCCGCTAAAGTATCACTGGACAAGGACGCCTGGAGGCGCCTTACAAAGGCGGTGGTCCCCCGAGTCAAATAAGACAAGGGGAAGAAGAAGATGATCATGTAAAGAAATACCATTTTGTTCAACAAAATATTCACGTAATATCATACCTACGACAATGGATCTTGGATTTATATTTTGGGGGAAAGTGGGATTTTAGTCCGCCTCAGTAATGAGGAAAAAAATACAAAATTATCTATATGATAATACTATTTTCAGTGAATATGCATAAGTTGCTACCTTTAATTTATTTGACTTCAATGAATAACGTCAGTGATTTCATTAACTTCTATGAGGTTTAACACTTCCACTATAAAAATATTGAAAGTTATTTGTCTTTAAATTAAATAAATAATGCCATCACAGAGTGAAAACCACTTAGATGAACTTTCCTACGAAAAAAATAAATGTCATAATGGAAATTCAATAACCCGGGCACGCCAAGGAGCTCAACGCCATTTTGAAAAGCGTAACTTGAATACTTTTATAAGTATTGAAAAAACTGCGCATTGCACTAAACCTTAAGGTAGATAGAAGTACTTCAATATTTAAAAAAAGAGCTTAAAGAATTGTGGTAAAGTCAGGAAAATATAATAATGGAGGGCCAAAATAATGTCCCCAGCGCTAAAGAGATAAAATAAAAATAATAGTTTGATTTGCTTGAAGTTGCCATATTCAATAGCTTAATAATTTGACGTTTCACGAAATGCTTTTTCTATGGTCTACTTCAAAATACATGTGCGTAAATAAACTAAAATCTAGTCGAAATCTTTGCAGTATTTATAATATCAGTTATTTTGTGATATATTAAATCTTGTTAAAGACAAGTGTAGAAGATGCCCGTCGACACAAAGCGCATTGCCGGTCCGGAAAGCAGCACTCCTTATAGATTATATTCCGTCAAGAATGTTAAGACATTTGAACAACTGCGGGCCGATGTATTGAGTGAAGATAATCTAAGAAAGGATAAGAGGAAATTGAATGATCTGAGAGATATATGTATGTGAATATTCCTGCTAATATAATATATTTATAATTACTAGTTTTTACCCGTAAAAACCACAGGACGTAACTTGAATTGCCAAGATGAAAACTGTCAATTTTTTTTTCTAGTTGGGCGACTGGGGGTGGTGACGCAGGCCAAGGGATCTGCCTATGTGGAGATGGGCAATACTAAGGTGGTGGCCACGGTCTTTGAACCCAGAGAGATACCCAAACAAACTGAATTCAGGTATCAACTATCTCATTTTCCTGGCAGGAACAATCTTCCGTCATGACAAATAATGTTAAAGTGAATCAAATTTATGTGTTTTCACAAAGTATTTATGTGATCACTTTATGTGATCCGTGAAGTTTCACGATCCGATTAGACCTGTCAAAAAACTTGCAAAAGAACAAGGGGAGGAATGCAGATCCGGGCACAGCTTGTTTTTGGCAAAAAACCATGTTTTCACCACGTTTTAAGTTGAGAACTTTAATCTGGAAGGTGAAAAAAAGTGCGGAAAGCAATAGAAAAAAAAATTGAATAAGTAATTAATTTTCAATTGCGTTAAGTAAAATTTCTCTTCGCGAACCGACACTATGACAGCCCGCCCGTCATTTTATCAATTGCCACTATTATGTTGGTATCCCTGACCTGATGCAAACAACAGCTAGACAGCTAAACATGGTTTGTGATACAAAAGAAAGTGCCCCTTTATAACGCCTACTCGCGTCAAGGCAAGAAAAACATCCCAGTTTTCAAGTAGTTTAGCGGCTACGCTAGGTTTGTGTAACATGGTTTGTGATTCTGGCGTACTATTAATTCTGTTTTTCATAATTACGCGCCTTATCATTTATCCCACGAAGTCGGCTACAATCGTATCTAGGTTTGTATTAGGTCTGGGATACCAACATAAACAGTGAAAAAATGGTGAACGGACTGTCAGAATATCAGTTCGTGAAGTGAAATTTTAAATACTTTGAACGGTTGTATCTCCCTCAATTTTGCCGAGCGCGCCTTAATTTATTTTTTATTCATCTTCTCCACACTTTTCTCATCTAAAAAGTGCCTTTTTATTAAATTTCCAAACTGTGCCCGGATCTGCATTTCACCCAGAACAAGTTCTGTAACTTGCTATAAATTACTTTAAGTGACTTTTGGTGTCGTTTACATTGGTAATTTGGCCATAAATTGCTTGCGTGAGCGACTTACGGAAAAAACTGGGTAATTTTTTGGGATTAGTGTCCATGGCTATTACGAATAATTTTTAGAAAAAAACTTTAGATTCGCCTTCATTACTATAAAAGAAAACTTTTTGCATAACGGCTGGCGGAAAATAATGCATTTTAATTTTAAATTTCGTTAAATAAAATTTCACTTCGCGAACCGATACTACGACAGCCCGCCCGCCATTTTGTCACTGTAAACCATTCAAATCCTGGGATGTTTTTTAAAATAAAGATAATATACACAAGCCCGCTACACAAACCCTGCGTAGCCAAACAAACCATTCAAAAACGTAGGCGGTTTTTTAAAGTAAAGATAACATACACAAGCCCACTACACAAACACTGCGTAGCCAAACAAACCATTAAAAAACGTAGGCTGTTTTTTAAAGTAAAGATAACATACACAAGCCCGCTACACAAATCCTGCGTAGCCAGACAAACCATTTAAAAACGTAGGCTGTTTTTCAAAGTAAAGATAACATACACAAGCCAGCTAGACAAATTTCATAATTACGCGCTTTATCATAGGTATATCCCACGAAGTCGGCTACAATCGTATCTGCTCTTGTTTGACAAAACAGTGACAAAATGGCGGGCGGGCTGTCGTAGTATCGGTTCGCGAAGTGAAATTTGATTTAACGACATTGAAAATTAAAATGCATTATTTTCCACCGGCCGTGATGCAAAAAGTTTTCTTTTATAGTGATTAAGGCGAATCAAATTTTTTTTTCTAAAAATTATTTCTAATAGTAATAACCATGGACACTAATCCCGAAAATTGTAAAGCAGCTGAGCAGAGGCAAGGATAAGTTCCTAGATTCAATTCCTAAATGCTACCTATTTTCTTCTGAACTTTCTGTTTCAAATTTTTGTTTAACAGTCGCTAATATCGTCTTCAACGATTAAATATTACATTGTAAAGGTTAATGACTGTTTTCCATTCCAGCTATAATGGAGAGCTGTTTGTTGAGTTGAAGTATGCGCCGTTTTCCTGCACCAACCGCTCCGGTCTGCAGCCCGGCAGTGAGGAGAGAGAGCTTGCTTCCTCGGTGAAGAGCGCCCTGGAGCCCACGGTGCTCCGACATCTCCTGGAGAACTTCCAGGTGAGAGCTGCTACTAACTGTCCTAATTAAATATAATAAAAACAAAGGGAGATTTGTCATGGAAGTTTGCCTACTCTTACCGAACTAAGACCAAACTGCGCGGACTATTAAAGCAGCTATGCAATGAAAGTTTTTCGTTTGATGTGTACATAGAAACAAAGGCAGGGCGCCGCTATGCGTACAGGTGGACGATATTGGCAAAATGCTTTGTTCATGCTTTTTCAGTTCATACTAAAAAACTTTTTAAAATTTTACGCAATGCTTACCATACATAAAAGGTTTTGTATCAGTTGTTTTTTTTTTATTTATTTAGGAGAAAATACAGATACAGATATTAATTGGCAAGAATATACAAAACATCAACTAGAGAATTCACCTGCATCCAAACTATTTCTCACGAATTGACTTAAACGGCAGTTAAAAACATATACAAATATTTTGTCTTATAAATAGGGGAAAAAATATATAAGTACATAAGAATATTATTTTACAAATAGAGATATGAAATAAATGCGCAATATCCTTATAAGAATTTACAAATTATTTTTGAAACAAAAAAATATAAATATAGATAAACAATGTTATACAGAAATTTAAAAAAAAATATATATATATAAACGAATGTATGTCAAGTTGTTTACTTTGAACTTTGTAGGAAAACAGCCTTCATTTTTCTACTAAAAGTACTGCGTATATCAAAAAATAAGTCAGAATCCTTGAGCTTTTGATTCTGATTAAGTGATTCGCACATTCTTCTGATTGGGTCCCTGACACCAGCATTTGTACGCGTCCGGCTAATGTGGAATAAGTCGTTAAGCCTTGTTACTCTGGGTGGTACTTTAAAGTTTATTAATTTCAGTAAGTCGGGACAGTCAATAACGTTGTTACAGATTTTATATAGAGTCATGAGATCAAGGTACGTTCGTCGGTTAGATAGCGTGGAGACGTTATAACTCGAAAGCATATTTATGTACCCGCGTTTAGGTGCGCTCATTCTGTAATTGAGGCACTGCAGAAATTTCTTTTGAATACTTTCAATGTTTTCTTTATAGATACCGTAAAGTGGATTCCATATGGAGGTGCAGTATTCAAGTTGAGAACGGACCAGCGTGTAGTAAAGAAGAAGATATGTTTCAGGTTTTCGAAATTCACGGCTGTTTCTGATGACAAATCCTAGCATGCAGTAAGCTTTATTCACAATATTATCAATATGCGCATCGAAATGGAGTTTGGAATCAAAAAGTACGCCTAGATCTCTTATACAGTAAACGCGCTCGAGTAAATAGTTACCAATACAATAATTCTGTATGATGGCGTTATGATTTTTAGTAAAACTTATTTGTTTACATTTGTTGTAACTAAGGTAAATTTTGTTTTCATTGCAAAATGCTTCGAACCTTACTAAGTCGCTTTGGATTAGCAGACAATCGTTTAAATTCCTAACAATGGCAAATATTTTTATGTCATCGGCGTACAAAAGAAATAAACAATGCAAGAAACATTTAGTAACAGTGTTAATAAAGAGTATAAACAACAGCGGACCCAGGATTGACCCCTGTGGCACGCCAGAGGTAACTGGCTCCCATGTAGAAGTGTGTCCTCGCAACGATACGGCTTGTTGTCTTTTTGTTAAATATGAGACAAACCAACGGAGTAAATTTCCTCTAATTCCGTTGTACATAATTTTTTTAATAAGAATAAGGTGGTCAACCTTGTCAAAAGCTTTTTTAAAATCGCAGTATATTGCATCTACCTGGTGGCCTCGATCCATGCTGTTGAACAAGAAGTTTGAGTAAAGAAGTAAATTACTCATGGTAGATTTGCCTTTTACAAACCCATGTTGTTGTTCCGTAATTATGGAGGCAAGCTGGGGATATATATGGTCATGGACAAGTCTTTCCAAGAGTTTAGGGATCGCCGAGAGAATGGATATTGGCCTATAGTTTTCTACTTTTTGCCGTGAGTCGCCCTTGTGGACCGGTATAATATAGGCCAACTTCCACCTATCAGTTGTGTAAAATTTTAAACATGCTTTTTAGTAAGGGGGTATGTGCATTATTTTTTAACGTCCTGGAGTGATATTCACACAAACCAACCTATCTCCCATACTTACATTACTTTTTTACAAGGTTTTCTGTGCAACGTATCGCCTGCATGCACAGGTCCCGAGAAAAATAATTTCCCTAGGCATATGTTGTCTTTGGGGATGCTGTCTTGATGGGATGCTGCGGGGTCTTTTTGAGGAGGAAAGTAGGAGAGACCCATGTTGTAGAAGGGAGGAAACACAGAGGAAGGAAAATTGTTCCACAAACGGGCATGCAAAAACAGATTTTTTTTTCTCCACACAGGTCCTGAATGAAATTATTTTCCTCTGGACCTATGTTATCTTTGGGGATGTTGTGTGCAGGGTCTTTATGAGGAGGAAGGAAGGAGAGACTCATGTTGTAATTGGGAGGAAACACAGAGGCAGGCAAATTGTTCCACAGTCGAGTTGTTAAACTGAAAAACGAGTCGTAGAAACGACCCGTTCTAATGCGACAAATATTGGGCTCGCGCTTAGCGTGTTTCCCGACTATGCATTGGTGCCCGATGGGTTCGATGATGCTAGTTTCTCGGAGCAGCTTCCACTGAAATACCGATAGAACAAGGACAGCATTCCCAACTGACGCGTATGATCAAAATGCTATCCGTCTGTTAAGATAGAGGAATCTAACAAATGGAATGCCTGTTTCTGCAGTCAATGGTTTTTTCGAGTATTAATTGTAGGCACATGGTTTATTTTAATTATGTAAGAAACTTATATTATTATGTATAATTTTTCAGGTTGATATTTTCGTGTACATCCTGGAGAACGACGGAAGCGTTCTCTCCACGGCCATCAATGCTGCTGGTCTGGCCCTCGCCGACGCTGAAATCCCCGTCTACGACATCATCACGGCCGTGACTGTCGGCATACAAGGCGATCAGTTATTCATAGACCCAACTGCGGCCGAGGAAACCTACTGCCTGCAGGGATCCGGGCAGGGCAGAGACAAAGAAACCGATCACGGAGTAGTCATGTTGGCGCAGCTGCCGGTCCTTGAACAGATCGCAGAGTTCTGGCAACATGGCGCGCTGACTTTGGAAAAGACTTTGTCTATGGTAGATACCATAAAGCCCAGTTGTGATATCCTGTACGCAGACATTCAGTCCATTCTCATGGATAAATTGGATAGCTATTTACAAAATAAAAATAAGATCGAGAAAGAAAAGAAAAATGGAGAACAGAAGGGATTATGAAATTAGTATTATGTTATATTTAAGATTAAAGCTTTTGTGAATGCTTTTAGTGTTTTTATTATTACACAGTAATATATAGACTTATACGAATAACTTTGCATCGGCAGGTACTCTCAGTATCAGTAAAAACCAACATTTAATATAGAAATGTTGTTGGAAATGGCTGCAGTCACGTTTAGTGACCAGATCCTTTTAAGGCACTTAACTTTCCTCTTCCCATCTCCTTCTCTCACTACCTTCAGCATCACCATACCCAGATCGGGGATGCCATTAGCTCCACTGGATCCGGATTCTTGGGATTCTAACGCGGTGTTCACAAAAAAAACAAAAGTTCTTTAACTATATTATATCTACTTTTGATCTATTTGTGCCATCTCTTGGGCTGGCTAGTAGCCAAATTCAGAGTTTTTTTCTGGTTTGTCTGAGGACTGAACCTTCCTCCCCAGGGACTGACTAAAATGAGTGAACATTGCTAACACTTAAGCCAAATCATAACCAAATTGGATAGTACCATGATTTATTTCATATATTAACGGCTGTAAATTTTTAAATATAATGTTATTCAATTTCAGAAAAATGCCGTGGGTGCATGAGTGTTACCAAAAGTTGATAGAATTTCAATGGATGAATGAGTTGAATCAATGAATAAGTTGGAGGACTCATCAAATTGTTTTCGAAGAGTTGGCCTGCCAAGTTTCAGCTCGAATGGATGTCAGGAAGTGGGTTAATTTTCACTTCTAAAATTTGCATTCATTCATGAAAACAAAATTGAGATTCAAATAAATGTATTTAAAAAAAACAATTGAATTATAAACAAAATATTAATTTATTAAAATACACAAGAACACAAGTCTGATGAATCATTCGTCATTCTTGTCTGGCGGGGGACCACATGGCTGCAGCATGTTCTCCATGAGGTTGAAACGTATGCGGGCCTTGGACTCGTTCTCACACAGCGCCAGGAAGTTAAGCAGGTCGGGGTGGCCGAGGTAGCTGGAGTAGCTATCCCGGTGCTGGTTGGTCAGCCACTCGTATTTGCTGGTGTCCGCATGGCCCGTGCCGATATACTTGCTCTGCAGATGCTCCAGCTGGGAGTGGATGTTGTAGCGCTCGCCCATCTTTGATCTGTGGAATTCAATCAGTTGTAAATATCGATAGAAATGCAATCCATTTTTATTTTAAACTAGCAGACCCGGCCACATTTTGCTGTGGCTAACGAAATAATGCCACGCCATTACTAAACCTTTATAATGCCATCTGTTAAATCAAATTCACACCGCCCGCTTGCCTGCCTGCTCCCTTTATTTATACATTTCGACCATTTACACCAAACCTTGACAAATTATATACCTAAAAACCTTCCTCATGAATCACTCTATCTATTGGTGAAAACCGCATGAAAATCCGTTTCGTAGTTTAAATGATCTAAGCGCACAGACAGCGGGAGAGAATTCATTTTATACTATGTAAAGACTAGCTAGTACCCGGCATGCGTTGCAATGCCATTCAAAGACATAAATTGTTTCTCCCTGCATGTCTATTCTCATGCGTCCCCGTGAACCCCACCTTCGTTCCCTCCACCTCCTGCCTTCCCTCCCTCCCGCTAAAATACATGAAGATACATTTTCAAAGCCGCTTGCACACCAACTGTAGTAAATTTTTTATACAAATTTCGTAATGCCAGAGTTTACCATTATAAATAGAAACCTACCCAGGCGTGCGCATAACAAACCACCAAAGTTTTATCGCAATCAGATGAACGGTATGACAGCGCATAAAATATGAACAAAGAAATATAAGACGAATAGCGAAATGAAATATCAGGCATTGTCGAGCAATACATACATTAATATCGATCAGTATAACCGGTAATCCCTATTTATTTGATTTTTAATAGAATGGCGACATTCAATGTCAAACAGACAGAGCGCGCACCCATAATAGTGATATTTGATTGGCAGTCTCGATCTATTACAATATACTCTCAGAATCTCCCAGGTGTAAGTTCAGCATTCAGACTAGTGCTTACATTTTAACGTGGGCGTGTCAGTTGCCTGAAGTAAGCTCATTTTCCTTTACTTCTGCCGAAATCAATCAAACGTTAAAAATCGAAATTATTTCATTAACAGAAAAACAATTTCATTGTCTGGGTGCTGAAAGGCACCGTGTAAACTGGCGACATCATTTTTTTTTTCAAATTGGTATAGATCGCACTCCTAGTCGTACAGGAATAATGAACAAAATATTTTTTTAGGTTATTCGGAAATTATGTTGATATTTTTTCATCTGCGAGGGCTGTCTAATAAACAACATGAAATAGGGATAAAGTAATTAAAAAACAGCTACTTACAAGTTAAAATAACACAATCAAAAATGTATTAACGTTAGGAGACAAACTAAGACTTATTCACTCAGTCGGCAAAACGAAATAACCGAAGCTTTATTTTGACTTCACTTTTTTGACAGCATTAGCGCCGTTTACACGCACACTTCGGAGCGACCGAGTCCCGCGCCACTTCAGGCCGCCGCGCAGAAAAGTCTCACAGTGAACTGCGCCGTAAACCTATCGGTCTTTACTTTTCTGCGCGGCGGCCTGAAGTGACGTGGAACTTGGTCGCTCCGAAGTGTGCGTGTAAACGGCGCTATGACAGCCAAACGTTTGCTTGTAGAGATGGTCGATGCTCGATTTTCCTGTCGCGGTTACTTTGTCCCGGCGACTTTCTGTCACTGGATCCCTCATTCATATCGTGTTTTCTGTGGAACCGCTTAGCTTATGAATTTTTATGATGCGAAAATTTTCAAGTATGCCAACGAATAAAATATCAGAAATAAAAAATGCCAGATTTTTGTAGAGATTGATACGCGCGCTACTTATGACGAGTTAAAAATTAAATTAATTAAATAAAAAAGGAGGGAACGAATTAAAAGAGCTACTGATGTTAGGACTTACAGGACTTTTATTTTTTGATACAAAATTGCATGGGTTAATTATAAACTTAGGATTAGTCTTATTGCTACTTAATGTCTGTTTGCTTAAGCCTATGAAATTGTTCTAAATTTATTTAAAAGTCTTATTCACTTCAATGGTAAAACAAATAAAATGTTCATTCACTTCCCTTTTTGATGATGGTCCTCGACTTCTTGCGTACCCACTCAGTCGCATCATGAAAAGATAAGATACTGTCTCTTGAACTGAACCCCAAGAGTGGATTTTAGAATAAGTAGTCTGTCCAAAATCCAAAGGGTGGATTCGGCAAACTGCACAACGGGTGCGGAGGTTCCTGGTCAGAAATCTCTTGACCACTCCAAAAGGAGGACAGGGAGGACCAGGAGGGACTTGCTTTGGTGGAAGGCAGATAGTGACTCTCGTCGGAGAGCCTTGGTGGTAATTCCAAAGGGCGGAGCTTCCTTGATGGATGGCAGGCGGTGATTAATGTAACTCCCTGGTCGGAAGATTCGCGCAGACGTTTCGGAGAGCCTAAGCACCAACTCCGAAGGGCGGAGGGGGACAGCTTCCTCGACGAAAGGCAGGCGACGACTGACTGCCCTGCGGTGGTGAAGTTCCTCCTTCGTGGATCGCTCTTTCTGCTTGGCCCCCTGTCGTAGGATCGTAGAACTATTTCATTTCCTTATTATTCCGCTTCTTAAGACGGCAACGGATCCCTGGCGCTGAGGTCTTTAATTTTAACATAATAGATGGCACTAGCATAATTACACGCATAATTACAAAATCTGTACCCTTTTAAAATTATGTGGTAATTCAACAGGTTATAATTACATTTCTTAAGATATGTTTACAATTGTTGGTTACAAATTGCTCTTATATATTGGTTAGTTGTAATCATTTTATAAAAATATACTCTAAAATATTTAGTCTATATAAATTGTACCTAGACAAGCTTTGAAATATTCCCGTAGTCCCAGTTGCCGCCTATCTCGTGAGACAAAGGTCAAGGGTTTATTGCTTGGCATTGGGTGTTTGTCAACTGCTGACCAAATGACTTAACTTCCTACATTTTTATTAGCAATGTGTATATTAACAAGATTACCTGGATAAAGAACCGGTTCCATGTCGGTCTCCGGTAAATGGAACCGCAGTGACAGTCCATTTCAGATGTCAACCAATCGCCGTCTTGTTTATTTGTCTATGGTTTGACGAAAACGTAGGAAACTCAATAAAGATTTTTGTAATGTTTAGTCTATTGACTAAAACTAGAACTAATACAAATAACTTCTACAAACCGTAATTTTTTAGATGGTTATTTTAATCATTTTCATACAACTCGCCAGGTGACAGCAAAAACTTATAAGCTAAAATGGACAAGACATAAATAATTAAATAATCATAAATTAATTAATAAATTGTCTTTTGTTGACTATCTCAAACACGAAATTCAAAATATGACGAAAAAATATTTTGGTTGCTTGACCATTTTATCTAGATTTATGTCAAATTCTGCATAGAAAAAGTATTTTTTATTTTATATTTTTTCTTTTATAATCGAATTCAAAAAATAATTTGTTAAATCAATATCTTGATTGTATTTTGGGCCTTTGTTTACATTGCAAGTGAAATGGAACTTAAAAAAATTAACAACAGCATTACTGCCGACCTGGCCAGTAAATCTACTCTAAAAGTCAGACCAATTAAAATCACACACATTTATCAAAATGATAAATTCTTAAAAAGCATTGTAAGTTGATAAACATTTGAAAGCCCTATTTTTGCTAAAGACAATATGATTTTTAAGAAGCATTTGATAAATTGGGTATAGTAATTTAATACTAATTATGTCAGTGCTGATTTTGTTTAATTTTTTATTCTTATGGTACGGCCACACTGCGGCCAACTTCCAACTTCAAACATTTGGACGATTGTGTGGAGGGGTATTCGAGTTGGCCCGGGATCGTCTCCGAGGCGATAGCGAAGGCCAACTCACATGAACCAGCCTGCTGCAGCTGTCCACACATCAGTCTGTGAACGGCAGGCGATCAAGAGATGCGTGCCGCGTACCATTAAAATGACAATATCATTACGGGAGAGTTGTATAACAATTGTTTGAAAACATGTTGTGTGAATGCATGATAATTATAGGCAACTGATTAGATACAGTGTAGCCACAGCTGTTCGACGTCCGCCATGTTGGAGGTCGGAGTTCGGAATTGGAGGGTTGGCCGCAGTCACCACACGATCAGACAACCATGGCTTCAGTGTGGTAGTAGCATTACCCTTGTCTTATTCGGATTGGGGACCCATAGTTTTGACAAGACGGTTACTTCAGCTTCTCGGGCTTTACTTCAGCGACCTCCGTCCATTGCCCAAGGCCCATCCTCTCCTTGTCAAAGCCTCTGGAGTTTATTTACTGTTTTAACCTTTAAGTATGGACGTCAAAAACTTTTTAACACTAGTGTGGACATGGAGTCTCTCAGGCTACTATATACTACACATACGATTTTTTTCTAGAAACTAATTCCGAACCGAGGTAAAACCCTATCTATATCTAAATAAAGTCTTTAATAAGAAAAAAATAAGTATTTGTAATCAATTTTCTTTATTACAATTATACAAAACATGAAAAATCAACTATCATAGCACTTTTTCAGACTTATAATTTTGACACATTAAAAGTAACTAAATGTAACACTAGAACAAAAAAACTTCTTTATCTACTAATTCAATATACGAACGTATAAAAAAAACATTTATCATAACAAAAATCTAAAAAAAGCACAAAAACTATCAAAATATTTTATATGTGGACGTGGAGCCTGACAGGCTCCAGCCAATATTTTGATGATTATTACTCACATGCTATGCACCCAGCGACGCAACCTCCTCCCTCACTGTCTATTTTGCTGCTAAAAGTGAAGCTACTGAGACGCTCGGGTGCGGGGAGCAGGGGGAAGTGTGTGAAACAAAGAACTTGAGAACCGCGCGGAGCCTCTGAGACTCCACGTCCATACTTAAAGGTTAAAATAGAAAAATAATGCATACTAAAATAATCAATAAATAAAAATGTTTTTCAGCCAAAAATATCAGAGCCGAAGAATATCCTTGTCCTATATTTGCACAACAATTATATTGAAAAGTTGGACAACCTGGAAAACCTGTACAACCTAACGCATCTCTACCTTCAGTGGAACAAGATATCGGCTATTGACAACCTCGAGTGTCTGCGGAACCTGAAGAAACTGTACCTCGGATACAACAACATCACAGTCCTGGAGAAATTGGAAGGACTGAAGAAGCTGAAAGAACTGCACATTGAGAAGCAGAATGCAGAGACTGGGGAAAGAATATGCTTCGATCCGCGCTGCTTGGAGGCTTTGGGAGTAAGTACTGCCGGCCCAGGAACCGTTCATTGGATAATCAACACTTCTGCCGTAGGTTACCCCAAGCGGTTCGCTAAGCTTAGTGACTTAGTAGTGGTGCCCGGGTTCAAGGAGTGAGGTTTGTCTAAGTCTTAGCGACTAATGAGTTTGCCCACCTACTGTGGATCTTAGTTGAGGGAGATCTAACCTGGCCCTTTCCAGCCGGATTCTCTTGACCCATTGCATTGCACCGCAGTGGAGTGATGGATTCATACGTCCGTCATTCCTAGACACATTGACCCCCAGATTCCTACCCACCCCTCTTACCTTTTTTCCTTCGCAGAACTTCCTCACTTCCCTTTCTCGTCTATTCGCAATTCAAACGGGCACAACACATTTTAGTATCCCTGAAAGCACATAGAGATCGCCAAACCACCACTTTGTGATATAAATATTTAAAATTTATAATCGAGATAAAAAAAAGATGCCTAACCAATACTCCTAATTTACACAATTTTTTTTTTCAATAATTTGTCAAGGTTTACTGTTTTCATCATGGAAGCATATTTTCCAGCCCCGTCTCAGCATTCTCAACATTTCTGGCAACCAGCTGACGGACCTGAGCGAGATCCCGTACCTGTACAATCTGTCAGTGCTGGTGGCGCGCGACAATAGTTTCCGCCAGTTTGAGCCCGTAGCGGACTGTGTGTCCCGACTGATGAACCTGACTTCCGTGGACTTCACGGGGAGCCCCATGTGTTCCAAGCACAGATACAAGGAGACCATGATCGCCAAGTGTTTTAGGCTGGGTAAGCCTTGATTTCTATAGTGAATCTGAATATGTATGTAGTGTCAATGTCTCTCAACAGATGTCATTAGATTATTTAGTTTCAACGTCTCTCATAGATGTCGTCAAGAGTATACAGGGTGTTAAGGGACGTACTTGACTTACTTTAACCAGCGATTCCTGACGTTATTTGGAGTAAAAAATTTAAAAGAAATTTTGGTCTCCGGTGACTTTTTATGACAACTTTTTTTTTTTTTTTCAAAAATTTTTTCTTCAAAATCAAACAAAAAAATTTTTCTTCCCAACTTCGTCACTGGTCACTCAGCCGAGAATCCGACCAACCCCTTACCCCGCCTCCAACTGTCCAACACCTACCATTTTTTTATGTTTTTGTAGAAAAAAATAAATAAAACCGGTAGACGGAAGAAATATCAATAAAGTGACGTAAAACAAAGTGTTTTCTTTTTATTTATTTAAATAAAAAAAACATCAAAAATGTCACCGGAGACCAAAATTTCATTTAATGTAATAATGTCAGGAATCACTGGTTAAAGTAAGTCAAGTACGTACCTTAACACCCTGTATAATTTCAATGTATCTCAATAGATGTCATTAGAGTATTTAGTTTCAACATCTCTCATTAGATGTACTGTCAACCATACCAAAAATCCAAATTATGCCATTTCTAGGAGAAAACCAACACGGTTTCATGCCAAGAAAATCCACGGTTTCAAATTTGTTAACATTTTCGCGATTGGTGGCCGTCGGACTGGACTCGAGACACCAAACAGATGTAGTGTATACGGATTTTGACAAGGCTTTTGATCGAGTTGATCATGATATTTTATTACTTAAAATGTACAAACTTGGTTTCGATCAACAAACACTTATATTCTTCGCGTCCTTTTTAAAAGCCAGAAGTCAATATGTAATAATAAATGGACATGAATCTAAACAATTCCCGGCGTTATCAGGTATTCCCCAAGGTTCAAACCTTGGTCCTTTGCTGTTCCTTATACTTATAGATGACATCCAGGTTTGTGTAAAATATTGCAAATGTCTTCTATTTGCAGATGACCTTAAACTTTTGATGGAAATAATCTGTTACTATGACTGCTTAAAAATGCAATCTGACCTTGATGCTATGGCAGAATGGTCAGTAAAAAACAAATTAGAATTCAATATAAAAAAAATGTGTAACTATGACATATACCCGCTCCCAGAAGCCCATAGTTTTTGAATACAACATTAAAGGGAAAACATTATGCCGAGTCAATAGCTTTAAAGATCTCGGTATCGTCTTTGATCCCAAACTGACATTCTCGGATCATATATCACGGCTCACTCCAGCGTGCTACAAACTCCTGGGTTTCATCATCAGAATATGTAAGCAATTTGATGACCCAGATGCAATGATAACCATGTTCGATGGAGTCAATAAGAAGTAAGCTGGAGTATGCTAGTGGTGTGTGGACTCCGCACCAAGCTAAATATATTAATATGCTAGAACAAATTCAGAAAAAGTTCCTTAGGTATGTCTATATGCGGATGAATGGAACGTACCCGAGATTCATGCACCATATGGAATTACTTGAGGCAACAGATAGATTTAGCTTGGAAACTAGACGTTATGCAAATCTTGCAATTCTTAGTTTTAACATAATCCATAATCGTATTGACAGCCCATTCCTCTTGGAATGTTATGGCTTATACATGCCTGAAAATTTCAGCCGTAGTCGTCGACACGACTTGTTCAAAATACCATACGGCAGAACAGATGTTCTAGCACAGCATAGCATGACAAGAGGAATGGTGCTGTTGAACGAAATATCGGAAACACTAGATATATATAACTCTTCTTTAGATAGCCTTAAGATTTTTTTGTATAATAATCATCTTTCTAGGTGTTAAGACTGTCAAAATGAGAAAATTGTACAGTAATTGGATAAAAAATCTGTTGTACAATTAAAAAAAAAAAATAAATAAAAAAAATTAGTATATAGTTTTGATGTTGGTTAAGAGTATATAGATCTCAATAGATGTCCTCTCAACTCAACTCAACACCTCCTTTGAAGTCATTAAAAGTGATGAAAAAAAGTATTAAAATTTGGTTAAATAAATTATGTTAGGTTAGGTTATGGGCTATTTTTCAATATTTTTGTTGTCCGGTCACCCTTGAAACTAAATATAACTGCATACTCTAACGATATCTGTTGAGAGACTTTGAAACTATATACTCTTAATGACATCTAGTGGGAGAAGTTGAAACTAAATACTCTAACGACATCTATTGAGAAACATTTAATCTATAGTTCCTTGAAGTTTTCATTTTTTTTATTTTTGTTTATATTAGCTCCACACACGAGGCCCTGAGGTGAATAATTTCCCTCAGGGCCTATGTCATCTTTGGGGATGCTGTGTGGAGGGTCTTTTTAGGGAAAGGAAGGAAAGGAAGTCGTGGGAAGGAAAAAGTATGAGGGGTGGGTAGGAATCTGGGGATCAGTGTGTCCAGGACGTATGAATCAATCCCCTTACTGTTGATGTTGGAGAGGTCTACAGGTCTTCCTCAACCAGTCTCTCCCGATCCGCTTAAGAAGTTTGGTTTTTTCGGTCCCTAAGACTGAATGGCCCAATTTAGCCCACATATAAAGTTTTCTGGCGTAAGAAGTTTTTTCCGGTCTCTTGGAAAACTTCATAAGAGGGTTTCACTGTAGTTAGAAAGCGAAATATGTTTCTTTCTTTAACTACAAAAAATAATACATAAAATATATTACGCCTCGACCAAGGAGGCCTTCGTAGCCATCAAATATTCTATGCTTTTATTTTAATTCATAATTTTAGGCACCTCTTGTTTTCATTATTATACCAGTCCCTGCGAGAGATTGTACGTGACGTCATCGCTCTAGTATCGTCTGCCTTTTTCATTTTCAAACAAGGCACGTGAGAAGAAAGAAGACCAACGTCTATGACGTCCGTACGAGCTGTCACTGAGACTAAATTATGCCTATTACCTACGTACATTGTTATACAGTCTTACTTCTTTACTATAAAAATACAGTTTTGTAATTATGTACATATTTAAAAATAATTTGTATTTGAACTGATTTGAAATCTCTATCGGCTTCTTTTCCATATTTTACTTATAATTCCAGAAACGATAGATGGACACTCGGTGCCAGATCCCACAAGAGTATTCCTCAAGTGCCTGGACGAGAAGCGAGCCAGCGTGCAGAGTCTCCGTCAGGCCGCCGCCGCTAATGCAGTCTCCGAGGACTCTCTGTTCAGCGCCCCCGCCGAGTCGCCCAATACACACCTCGAGCTGGTGGAAGCAAAGAGGCTGGCGGCTTCCAAGGCCAGGGAACTACGGAGTAAGACCAATCTCGATGATATCAATTTTAAGTCCATCAAGAAAGTTAAAAAATTTAATGATATGGATCTAATTCTTTTCATTGAGTATACTTAAAAGAATTCATAATCTGTTCTTTCATAGAGGGCGCTGATTTCATTGTTTTAGGAGAAAACACATGTTGCTAGTAGTGCTTTAAAATAATATATTTGTTTGCGCCTGTACGTACGCAATACGAATATGAATAAATAGTTTTGAACAAATGTTCAAGACTCAAACTCAAACTCAACTCTTTCAAGAAAGGCAAACAAATTCATTATTGTATCGGTGATTCAATCCAATATTGTATTTGTATGTTTAACCAGCGATTCTTGATCATATTTGGAGTAAAATGAGTAAATGTCATTTAGCTGTCTGATGATATTTTTTTACTCACTCTTCTAAATGACAGTAAAATAACATGGTGCAACTTTTCACTCCCCTAAATACAAGTAAAATAACACCGAGCGACTTCTAAACCCTCCATATGGCAGTAAATTACATGGTGTGACATCTCACGATCTCACTCTTCTAAATTAGAGTAAAACTAGCCGATCGGACACGCATTGCTGTGGCTAATGAAACACAAAGCCATCTACTGGATGGCTATCCAACCTTTATAACCACCACCATCTGTTACTTTACAAACAAATCAAATTCACACTGCCCGCTTGCCAGCCCGCTCGTCCACCACATACAGACATTCTCCTTTATATTTTATATATTTCAACCAATTTATACAAAACCTTGACAAATTATATATCTAAACCTTCCTCATGAATCACTCTATCTATTGGTGAAAACCGCATGAAAATCCGTTTAGAAGTTTTTGAGTTTGTCTGCGAACAGACAGACGCGGCTGAGGACTTTAATTTATAATATGTAGAGATACTATGCAACTTCTTTCTAAATGAGAGTAAAATAACACGGTGCAACATCTCATTCCTCTAAATGACAGTAACACAATATGGTGCAACTTCTCACTCTTCTAAATGACAGTAAAATAACAGGGTGCAACATCTTATTCCCCTAAATGACAGTAAAATAACACGGTACAACTTTTCGCTCTTTTAAATGACAGCAAAATAACATGGTGCATTTTTATCTTCTCTTAGTGAAAAAGCTGGACTGCTCTGGAGGTCAGGTACCTCGCTGCTTCTGGAGGAACAAGGCCAGCGACAGGTCCAAGACTGCGGAGGATCAGGTCCAGGATACCACCAAGTTGGATGGACTGGAGATCACCCAGGAATTGTGGCCGTGAACCACGAGTCTCTCTCCATCGCCTTATATGCTTTCATTTTGTATTTAATTCTTAATAAAATTCTTTTAAATGTGCATGTTTTTATTTTATTGTAATTTTAGGATTTATAGTATACTAGCTGACCCGGCGAACTTGGTACCGCCTCAGAATCAATAAATGTTGTTAACATATTAGCTGAATTAAATTCAGTTTTTTTATTAAGTTAAAAATTACACAATGAAGCAATTATCGATGCACAATTGTCCGTGTTTTGTTTTTGTCAGTATCAGAGATGGCGTTGGGTATGGATTTTTTGTGATTTTCTTACTTTTCCACTTACTTACGGGAATTGCGTTTCATTTTCTTTACTTACTTACTCTCTCAATTTGGGAGGCGGGAATGGGTACCGCCGCCCCGGGAACCTTTATTGGATAACCAACACCTCTGTCGTAGGTCACCCCAAGTGGCTCGCTACGTTTGGTGATTTGGCAGGGGTGCCCGGGTTCATGGGGTGAGGTTTGTCTAGGTCTTGGAAGTGGATGACCAGGACACGCTGAACCTCAGATTCCTACCCACCCCTTAAACCCTTTTCCTTCCCAGAACTCTCCTCTCCTTCCTTTCCTTAAACAAACCCCTCCTCACAGTATCCCCAAAGATGACATAGGCCCTGAGGGAAATTATTTTGCTCAAGGCCTCCTGTGTGGAGATCACGTAAAAAAAATATATATAAATGTTTGACGGAGATTTATTATAACTATTGTATTTTTTCTTTGGAGGGGTGCACACTTACGTTCACCGTTTGTCTCATCTTCGACTATTGACATTTAATGTGTAAGAAAAAGGGGCAGCATATACAGCATGAACAAAGGCAAAACAATCAGTGGGTGATCATATGAGTGAGGGGAGTGTTTTGACACTCCCCCCACTTATATGATTTGGTTCGATTTCCGACTAAGAAGGGTTCGGTGAATGCGCATATGAAACCGGTGGGGTTCAGTACCTCCAACAAAGTTAAGAACCACGTCTGTGGACTGACTACAGACAACAGGGTTATCACTTCAATACTCTGAACAGGCGTGTTATGAGGTTTGAGTGTCCGTAGGCGCACCTTCTTTAGTTACAATAAGAAATTTATCGATTTTTTTTACACCGTTTGCAATTGCACCGTTTTTCTGTCTAAAAAAATTGCGGAATTTTATTTTTTTGACTGAGGGTAGCGAAGTCCTGTTTTAACTAGAACGATTGTCATTTCATCTGTCTGGACTAAATTTGTTTGCATACTCCGTTTCCGATTCAAGATGGTTTCGAATTGCATACTACTTTTTATTCCGCCAAGTTCGCATGAGCGTGGATCATACGGAGGCGTCTACTAATATCTACAGGAATTCCAAAAACTGAAAAAATCGAACTAATATCTATGAGAAGGAAAGTGTTGACGAATATCTACAGCTCAAACTGTTGACGAATATCTATGAGAACCAGTGTTGACGAATATCTACAGCTGAGGATCCGGCATCGGGAAGTACTCCATGTTTTACAAGGGCTTGATGTTAATAAAGCTAGTGGGCCTGACGGAATACCTGCCCTGGTACTGCAAAGGTGCGCTGCAGAAATAGCTCCAATTTTGACGAAGCTTTTTAAACTGTCCCTGAAGACTGGCTCTGTGCCCTCTGGTTGGAAAAAAACGGTTATCCATCCTATTCCAAAGAAGGGGGACCGCTCCAACCCGGCCAACTACCGCCCCATAGCGATCACATCAGTTCTGTCTAAGGTGATGGAACGTGTGATCAACGACAAACTGCTCACATACCTCGAGAAGAACAAAATCATTAACGACCGTCAATACGGATTCCGGCGGAACCGCTCGTGCGGTGATCTTCTCGCGTATGTGACGCATGTTTGGGGGCGATGCCTGGAACGTTTCGGTGAGACCCAAACGGTTGCACTGGACATCTCCAAGGCCTTTGACCGGGTTTGGCACCGAGGACTTGTCAACAAACTGCATTCTTACGGACTTCCCGCATCCTTGTGTACGTGGATTGCCGACTTCTTGAGGGAGAGGTCGATTCAGACGGTAGTCGATGGTTTCACCTCTTACTCACACTCAATAAATGCTGGCGTCCCACAGGGATCGGTTCTGTCTCCGACTTTGTTTTTGTTGCACATCAACGACCTTTTGTCATGTGCACCAATTCATTGTTACGCGGATGACAGTACAGTTCATGATAGCTTTTTGTTTGACAAGCCCCCAAAGGGCTCACAAACTCCAACAGCTCGTAAGGCTTTGAAGCAAAGAATGGACGGTTACCTCGAGAGTGTTTTCTCTTGGGGTAAAAATAATCTCGTTGAATTTAATGTTTCAAAGACCCAATCTTGTCTGATTACGTCTAAAAGGGATCGAAATGAAAATCTAGTCGCTTTCAACGGAAGCAATCTTCCGAACAGGCCCTCCATTGATATGCTTGGTGTAACCCTAAGTGACCAGCTCAGGTATGGGGGCTCCATCGAAGCCAGAGTAAAGTTAGCCTCCCAAAAACTGGGCGTACCTACTGTACAGGGCCCGCAGATACTTTAATAGTACACAACTGCTAACCCTGTACAAATCGCAAGTGCGCCCCACGGTTGAATTTGGCAGCCACCTCTGGTCTGGAGCTCCAAAATACCTGAAAAATACCCTCGACTCTGTGCAGAAACGGGCGGTCCGTTTGATAGATTCTCCCATCTTAACAGACGGATTGCAATCTTTAGAGCACAGGCGTCGGGTGGGAATGCTATCCTTGTTCTACCGGTATTACAATGGAAGATGCTCCGAGGAACTAGCATCATTGATCCCTTCGGCACCGGTGCATAGTCGGGAAACACGCCAAACGCGTGCCCAACATTTGTACACAGTTGACATTTGTCACATGAGAACGGGTCGTTTCTTCGACTCGTTCTTGTGTTCAACAGCTCGGCTGTGGAATGATTTGCCGGCCTCTGTGTTTCCTCCTTCCTACAACATGGGTCTCTTCAAGACCAATGTTCATTCCTTCCTCTCCTCAAAAAGACCCTCCACACAGCATCCCATATGACATAGGCCCTGAGGGAAATTATTTCCTCAGGGCCTCCTGTGTGGAGTTAATGTAAAAAAAAAAAGCACTGGCAGAGGTTGGATTTGCAATTATGTATAGCATATTGGAATAACGTAATATTGCGTATGCAGTTTAAAAAACTTAATTTATGTAAGTATGTATGTAAAAATCCCTAAAAATATCGGACTATTGGACACATTTAGCTGATTAATCCAACCTACGCTCTATAGATATTAGTTCAACCTACGCTCTGTAGATATTAGTCAACACTCTGAAGTTGGTAGATATTAGTTCAACATATGAGCTGTAGATATTCGTTCGACATACAGGCTGTAGATATTAGTATTTGGAGTCGATCATTTGTATGTTGTTAAATCGGAATAATCAATATTATGGTACCTTCCTGTCTGATGCAGAAATCTTTTTATTCAAAATACGTTTTAAAAAAAAAACATGTTTTTTTTTATCCCTGAAATATGGTTTTTCATTTTTGGGATATGGCATCACTGGTACTGGTGATGTTTTCTTTTATTATTTAATATATTTCGATATGATTGTTTGAATTACTAATACCGAAAGGACAAAGCGTCCATATGTGTGTATAATATATGTAAAATACGCATCCACATCTTACCGCTCGAAATTCACGCACGCGGCGCGTGACGACTGGCGACGCCTGTCAAATCGTATAACGAAAAACAACAAACCATTTTCGTGACGTCCGTTCTCATTGAACGAATTATCGATTTCCGTGTCCAAAACCGCCTATGCGCAAAGAACCACATATACAAAACTAACTCTTAATTATAAATACACCAAAGTCCATTTTCCCTTGCGGAATGATTGAGGGAAAATTTCAGAGGAATGCATTTTCTTACCCCCTAGAAAATTGTTCCTGGGGTTGGTAGACACGCCAGACGTCATTCGAATCAAATTGTTACGATTTTTCAGCAAAATGCTGACTTTATCTACAAAAGTGCTGGTTTACGAATATAACGTGTTATTTTTATAAATACAAGTAATTAACAGTATAAAATCATAACTAAAGTGACATTACGTGCAAAATATACGTTTTATAATTTGAAAATGTCTAGTTTTTCTCTGTCAAAAACGGGGTATCTGTCAGTCGCGTGGAATAAATAATTTAAAAAAGTTAAAAATAGTTGTATATCCATATTGCAATCATGTAAAGGAATGTATGGATTTTATTTTATGGGCTTCAGTGTACATAATTGAATTTGGCATAGAAATATATCATTGCTTTTTCAATGAGGGATTGCCGTGTTTACTTCGACGTTACGAAATAATTATGAATATACTTGATTATTGACTGACAGAAAATAATATTTACCATATTTATGATTGAATAATGGGTATTTTATGAGTGGATTAGGTTCCTAGTAAAGATGCCGAAGCGAATCGGATTTCATGTTATTTATGCCACAAGTAAGTGAACCTTTTATTATTATTTGTAACATTGTTAATATTTATTTATTTATTTACTGTACCTACAAATAAATAGTTACCTTTAAAAAAAACATAAAGATGGATTACAAAGCAATTACCTATACAGTGTAAACATATGATTTAAATTAAATAGATTTTACAATTTTGGAAGTAAAATTTAATAATTGTTTTAAAAAAATATGTGAAATTCTTTTTTGTAAGTTCTTTCGGTGCTATTGAAAATATCTGATACTTCTGCATATTGGTTAGGTACCTAAGTTGTGCATGCATGGTACGTATATGTCAAGAGTATGCATGAATGTGAAGGCATAACTACCCTGCAGGGAAAGTGTCGTGATGGTTGGATATACGTAGATATAGGGTTGCCATCTCTTAAATTTGGCAACCAGGACAAGACGCGTGAAAACCCCGGATTTTAGGGTCCAGAACCCGGACATGTCAACAGGTTTTTTTAAACATAGTCAGTGTAATAAAAAAACAGTTGAAAATGCCATAAATCACCTTTTTATTTATTTTAAAATTAAATTTAGTCATCTTTTATTATCATTTTAAATGTATCTAACGAAACAGAATCTTATTACAGTTTACAAATTGTTTTAATAATCAGTTAGAATTTTTTTATTCTTAAAATATAACACAAATTACTAATATACTCTGTTATGAAAACAAAAACTTATTAAAATATTAAGCCTAACAAAGTTCAATTAAAATCAGTCTTCTTAAATCTTTAGCAACAAAACTGAAACTTTTTAAAGTTTAGAAGTACCTACTGTAATGTAAGTAACATTAAAAAAATTTTAAGGCATGAAATAACCAAAACTATATTAATTTATATCACCTTAAAGTTTTAATCAACAGCCATATTGTAAATTTCTTTTACGTAATTAATACCATCACAACTCTACAAAAATTAAAAGAAATTATTGCACTCATTAGTACATTATTTGATTATCTAGCTATTAAAGCTTTTTCCTCAGCCTCTCGCCTTTTTTACTTTTCAGTGTTTTTGTATTGATCACTCTTTCCGATAGCTTTTAGAATATCTTCCCTTTTTAAAAGGAATTTGTAAAAATCAGTGCAGCTGTATTCTTGGAAATTGAATTTAATTTTAATTAAAGATAAATGAAACAATGTTACTTTGTTTGAACCACTTTTATATTTGTTTAAAGCCGACCGGTTTCAGAACGACCGTTCCTTCCTCAGGGCAAACGTATACGTTTGACTTTAAATTATTTTTTTAAACCCGGACATCAAATGAAACCCCGCCCGGACGCTCCCCGGACGCCCTCTAAACTAGGACAAATCCGGGGAAACCCGGACGGATGGCAACCCTACGTAGATAGATGTTGATGATTTATGCATTAAACTGCTTACTCGTTAATACGGAAAACTTTTTATCCAAATAGTTAGATTTAGCTTTATTATTACGAAAAGTGAGTATTTATGTCGGGGGAGACCAAAAAACATGCAAAAAATATGCATTTAACATTTTCATTTTGCTAAAAAATTTTGCTTTCACTCGCGCGGTAACGCCATGTTTATTCATCGTTTTTATTTTAACACTAGCTGGTTCCCGGCATGCGTTGCTATGCCCTTTAATAAAGAAAAAAAGGTAATTGTTCGGAACAAACGTCAACGGTTAATACGCACTTTTTTTATAAAACTTTTAGATTCTTCTTAATTACCATAAAAGACAACTATTTGCATTGGGGCAGGTTGAAAATGTTACATTTTTAATTTTATTTACGTAAATTGAAAATTTGCTTTCACACTGTCAAATCACTCTGTTTGCAGTTTTTTTTTATAAAACTTTTAAAATTAAGATAATATACACAAGCCCGCTACACAAACCCTGCGTAGCCAAACAAACCATTCAAAAACGTAGGCTGTTTTTTAAAGTAAAGATAACATACACAATCCCGTTACATAACCGTTGACGTTTGTTCCGAATATTGACCTGTCAGTGGTTGAGTGGGCATCGTGCTTGGGTCCCACCCGAGCGTCGCGTGTTCGATTCCTCTGCTGACTAAGTCCTCCATCACAACACAAGCAACATTTTCGGCTTTCTGTGGTGGCAGTAGGAGATTTTCAAACATTGTTGGGTTATTCGTAACCCGGGAATGTTTGTCTTTCTTTTTTAAAAAAAAAAAAAAAAAAATATTTACCGAAAAAAATTCTCCCTGCGTGTCCTTTCCCATTCATCCCGTTCCCCTTCTGCCTCCCATTCCTCTCCCACGTCCCCTCCCCTCTCGCGTTCCCACTCTGCCTCCTCCACTTTCACACTCCCCACTACACTCCCCCCTACCGAGTTCCCCCCCCCTCCCGTAAACCCCCTACCCGAATTACCCTCCCTCCTTTCTCTACATTCAGTCCCTGTACATTCAGTTTTCAAAGAGCTCGCGTGTTTTCTTTTTTTATACAATTTTCATAAAACCAGAGCTCACCAGTACTTTTATACAAACCTTGTCCTGACAATAACGAACACAACAAAAAAAGAATTATCCAATTTGGTGCAGTCGTTCGGAAGTTATGCACGTACATACATTTCGGCGATTCATTTTTATTTATTTAGATTTCATCAATGCTGCCAATCATAGAAAAAATATTTTTTCGTAAAACAAAGTGAATGCATCATTGACAAGTTTGTACCTGTATTTATGACAGTAGAACATGGAAAGAAATGTATTAAAATAATTACACAAACCCTCTACACAAACCCTGCATAGCCAAACAAACCATTCAAAACCTGGGATGTTTTTTAAAAGTATGATGAAAAGCAAGTTTATTTTAGAATTTATTTTATAAGATTGGTACTTCCGACAAATGTCATATTTGATTGTCTATTAGTTAAAAAAGGAACATTCCGTATTATCCGTGCATAAAACTTCGACAACACGAACGTTCCGTATTATCTGTGAGGTGGACTAACTGCATATTTACCGAAAACTTGAGTACAATTCTTTCATCTGGAACCCACATTATAATATTCATGTACTTATAAGCTATTTAAAGAATACAAAATAAATTCTTATGCTTTCTAAGTTTTAAAATTGGTATTCCAGCAATTTTATCAAACAACTAGCTGGTACCTGGCATGCGTTGCTATGCCATTTAATAAAGAAATTGTTTCTCCCTGCGTGTCCTTTCCCATTCGTTCCGTTCCCCTTCCGCCCCCCCTCCTCATTCCTCTCCCGCGTCCTCTTTCCCTCTCGTGTTTCCACTCCGCCTCTTCCACCTTCCCTCTCCCCATTCCACTCCCCCTCTTTCCCTGTCCCGCAAACCCCCCTCCCGAGTTGCCCTCCCCCTCCCAGGTTCCTCTCCCCCCCTCCCGGCGTTCCATAAATATTTTTATACAAATTTCATAATGCCAGAGCTCACCAGACAATAACGAACACAACAAAAAAAATTATCCAATTTGGTGCAGTCGTTCAGAAGTTGTGCGCTAACATACATTTAGGCGATTCATTTTTTTACAAATTTCATAATGCTCACCAGTAGTTTTATATAAACCTTGACCTGACAATAACGAACACAACAAAAAAAGAATTATCCGATTTGGTGCAGTTGTTCGGAAGCTGTGCGGGAACATACATTTCGGCCATTCATTTTTATTTTTTACTAGCTGATTCCCGGCATGCGTTGCTAGGCCATTTAATAAAGAAATTGTGGGTGAAATGCAGATCCTGCCAATGTCTGGGAATTTAATAAAAAGGCCCTTTCTAGATGAGAAAAGTGTGGAGAAGATGAATAAAAAATAAATTAAGGCGCGCTCGGCAAAATTGAGGGAGATACAGCCGTTCAAAGTATTTAAAATTTCACTTCACGAACTGATATTATGACAGTCCGTTCACCATTTTTTCACTGTTTATGTTGGTATCCCAGACCTAATACAAACCTAGATACGATTGTAGCCGACTTCGTGGGATAAATGATAAGGCGCGTAATTATGAAAAACAGAATTAATAGTTAGCCAGAATCACAAACCATGTTACACAAACCTAGCGTAGCCGCTAAACTACTTGAAAACTGGGATGTTTTTCTTGCCTTGACGCGAGTAGGCGTTATAAAGGGGCACTTTTTTTTGTATCACAAACCATGTTTAGCTGTCTAGCTGTTGTTTGCATCAGGTCAAGGATACCAACATAATAGTGACAATTGATTAAATGGCGGGCGCGCTGTCATAGTGTCGGTTCGCGAAGTGAAATTTTACTTAACGCAATTGAAAATTAATTACTTATTCAATTTTTTTTCTATTGCTTTCCGCACTTTCTTTCACCTTCCAGATTAAAGTTCTCCACTTAAAACGCGGTAAAAACATGGTTTTCGTCATAAACCAAACATTGGCAGGATCTGCATCCTCCCGAAATTGTTTTTCCCTGCGTGTCCTTTCCCATTCTTCGCGTCCCCCTTCCGCCCCCCCCCTTCCTCTCCCGCGTCCCCTTCCCCTCTCGCGTTCCTACTTCGCCTCCTCCACCTTCCCTCTCCCCACTCCACTCCCCCCCTTCCCCCGTCCCGCGAATCACCCTCCAGAGTTGCCCTCCCCCTTCCCCCTCCCCCTCACGCGTTCCATACATTCATTCCCGGTACATTTAGCTTACAAACAGCTCGCTTGCCATCTATTGCAATTGTTTTATACAAATTTCATAATGCCAGAGCTCACCAGTAGTTTTATACAAACCTTGTCGTGACAATAACGAACACAGAAAAAAAAGAATTATCCAATTTGCTGCAGTCGTTCGGAAGTTATGCGCGTACATACATTTCGGCGATTCATTATATAGATAGATAGATAGCACTCTTTTAAATGATAAGAATATGAAAATTGTCAGACAGAAGGATTTTCACTGACTTAGTATTTTTTTATAAAATTCTAAATGATGCATTTGATAGTCCAGAATTGCTTGTATTGATTAGGACCACTACTCTTTGTTATATTCATAAATGATCTCACGGTACAACTTTTTTGTAAATGTCTATTATATGCAGATGATTTAAAAATCTTTCATCCCGTAAATTCACAACAAGACTGCGAAACTTTACAAAAAGACCTACTTACGTTGTCTAAATGGTGTACAGATAATGCCATGGAATTAAATATTAACAAATGTAATATCATCACGTTCACGAACAATGTCCATAAAATTGATTCCCCTCACACGATCCGTGATGAAATCCTGAAAAGAGTAGACTCCATTAGAGATCTGGGAATCTTTCTTGACTCGAAGCTGACGTTCAGAAACCATTACCAACACATTGTCAATCAAGCCAATAGAATGCTCGGTTTTATCACTAGAATTACCAAATCGTTCAAGAACCCCAGTAGCTTCAGAATCTTGTACTACTCGAATGTAGTATCTTAGAGTATGTCACCATGATTTGGTCCCCACACTATGCCATTCATAGCAATAAAGTGGAGTCTGTTCAATAAAAATACTTAATAATACTAGCTTACAAATCAGGAGTTCATCGGAATCTAGATGACTATGCTGAGAGACTCACTCACTTTAGAGAAGTCTCACTCGTCAAAAGAAGGCACATTTCAGATTTGATTTCCCTGTTTAAAATCATAAACAACATGTATGATTCATTTTTAATTAATCAATTTAATCTTAATATAAGGCCGAAATTCACCAGAAACCTTGAAACCTTTTGGATCGATACTTACCGTATTAATACAAGTTTCTTCAAACCAACCTCGAGAAAGACTCAGTTATACAATAAATATTGCAAACGTGAAGACTTAGATGTATTTTCAAACTCAATTGCTACCTTCAGAAGGAAATTATACTTACATATCACTGATGATCTCCTCACCTAGACCTATAAAATGTGTATAAATGTATGTATATGTTCATGTGTGAATATATTTTGTAATTATTGATTCGTCTTGTTTTATGCATGTACTTTAATTTATTTTATGTATTACAACTAAAGAATGTTGTGATGAATGGTGTGCTCACCTCTCATTGGAATTATCACTGTAACCATATTAAAATTGTTAACTGATGTAATAATTATATGTGATATATTATGTTGGCGAGCCAACAAATAAATAAAAAAAAAAATAAGCTTTCAGATTCCACTGCGTAATACTAGTCGGGATTTATTTCAGTGTAGAAATTCTGGGACTAACTACTCTACGTATTCCTAATGCCCAGAATACCAATGGAGGGAAATAATTATACCAAGTCAGTGGGCATCTTCAGTTTATCACTAAACAAATACAAAATGTTATTACTGAGGCAGTTCAGTTATGTATAACAACCAAAGATATTGAAATATAAGAGAATATAAATGTTTTTACTGGGTGGGACTGTTGTTTTCTGGCGTCGCCGATATTGTTAACCAATACTACTGCACACCTTCAAAAATCAACTAAATGAACAAATTATTTCCATATTCAAACTATTCCCATTAGACGGTAGTCCGCCGACGAACGGGCCATCATAACACATCTCTTGTATTTCAATATCTTTGATAATATCTGTGTATAATTTCTATTCATGTGTATGTAAAAGTTAATAAATAAATAAATGAGCACTGTTCTGTCTCCGTTAAGGCGAGGACCCGGGCCACCTGGGCAGTGAGCTGGGCTGGGCGGGCCCCTCCAGTCGGGGCTGGCGCTCGGCTGCTGGGGCGCGGGGCCCCCATGACCTGGTGCTGCAGCTGGAGATGCGCGTCGCTGTCACCAGGGTGCAGTTACTGGCGCATCAGACACTCATACGTAAATATATATATATATTTTTTTTTATATGAGCTCCACACAGGAGGCCTTGAGGAAAATAATTTCCCTCGGGGCCTATGTCATCTTTGAGGATGCTGTGTGGAGGGTTTTTTAAGGAAAGGAAGGAGAGGAGAGTTCTGGGAAGGAAAAGGGTTTAAGGGGTGGGTAGGAATCTGGGGTTCAGTTTGTCCTGGTCATCCGCCTCCAAGACCTAGGCAAACCTCACCCTATGAACCCGGGCACCCCTGTTAAATCACCAAACGTAGCAAACCACTTGGGGTGACCTGTGGCAGAGGTGTTGGTTATCCAATAAAGGTTCCCCGGGCGGCGGTACCCATTCCCGCCTCCCAAATCCCAATATCTTCAATTACAAATTAAATTCACAGTTGGACAATAATTTTTTTGTTTATTCTTCTTTCGTATGGTGGGGGGTCAGAGGGGGACATCTAGGTCTGCGAGCCAGTCTAGGGCCTCAGGCGTTGCCCTGTGGACCTGATCAATCCCGCCGGGGAATGAATGGAGCAGGCATTCGTTGACCACATGTTCGGTGGTCTGCACCGCACCGCATTCACACATCGCCGACTCTCTAAGGCCCCATCTATGCATCATGTGAGCACAAAGGCTATGGGAGCACCTTATTCTATTGATGGCGGTCCAGAGTTTGCGAGGCAATGAGAATCCAGGCTGTCTCTCAGTGGGGTCTTGAACGAGATTTTGTTTATTGTCCAACTGTGAACACCGCCCAAGTATTCCCAAATAGTCCCAACTGCTCCCAACAGTGAGACTATGGCATCCTCAATTGGGTTATTGTTATGAGGCTGAAAGTAGTGGGGAGGGGAAGAGGAAGATGGGGAAGTACCTGACTATTCAGATTTGGTCACCAAACATGACACTTCAAGCAATGTTTTAATTCTGAAATTAGTCTTACACCAGGACTGATAATACTGAAAGTATATACTTAATAGAAATTTATTTATTAAATTGTGAAATAACACAAACTAATCAAATAAAATTTAATCATTTATTTATTTACGGACAAATAGTCCAATTAACAATATAACAATAACACGAATAGAAAAAAAAGAGAGATCACAATGAAAGGAGATTACGTATAGATGAAGAGCATTGACAAAATTCATATAATATAAAAGTACATAGAGAAGATAACTACAAGTAGCTTGAAGATGGATTTAAAAAGACTTTAAAGAAACCACATTGCGTAACGACTGCCGAAAGTCATTTAGGCTTACACCAAAAAATTCAATGCTTTGATTTGTGTTGACAAGTCTCGACATTCTGGATAAAGGAGAATGATATCCATAATTAGTAGAATGTTAATTGAGGAACAGCAATTCATTATTTCGGAGTCTACGGGAAGGAATGTTGAACTGGATGAGTTGTAACAAAGCAGGTGTGTCAGTAATACTGTTGATAATTTTGAAAATGCATATTAGATCAGAGTCCTTTCTACGTTTTTCTAAAGAGGAAATGTTTAAAGTTTGTTCAATTTCATCATACGAGTATTCTCCTGTTTCAAGTCCTAACCTCCAAGCAATTCCTCGTAGGAAGCGATGTTGTACAGATTCGATGTAGCAAATGTGGACAGCATAAAAAGGAGACCAAATGACACTAGCATATTCAAGGTGAGGGCGGACCAGCGAACAGTAAAGAGTTTTAAGTGTATTTATATGTTTAAAGTCAGAGGTAATTCTATGAATGAAGCCGAGTAGTTTAAGTGATTTGTTTACGATGAAACAAATTTTTATCATTGAAGCAAATGAAAGTTTGAAACAGAAAAATCAGAAAAAGATACGGTCGCATCTAGGAATTGAATTCAGGACCTTACTTATGCTTAGGACCTTGCTGGGGCTCTGCTCTAACCACTGTGCTAATTTGGCCCTATCCTTTTCTGTCATATTTAACTGTATCGTACTTCGATTGAACTACCAACATCATCTTAATTTTCTTAAAGCCTCTTTTTATTAGCTGCTATCTTTTTATGTATGACATAAATATCCCAATTTGAGATTTTACTCATTAATTTATTCCAAAAATAAAATTTACTTGCGTACGCTGGGATTTGAACCTACGATCTCCGGATTGCCTGCTAAGAGCCTTGTCCCTCGATCACAGAGGCCGTACACTACATAGGGAAATAATTTTACTCAGGGCCTATGTCGTCTTTGGGAATGCTGTGTGTAGGGTCTTTTTTGATGATAGGAAGGCATGAATCTGGGTCTTGAAGAAACAAGTGTAGTAGGAAGTTTTGAAAATAATTTAATTGATTTTGTCTTAGCCGAGCGCATTGAGATCCTAGTCCACGACTCGGCCGGTTCCGGGGGCGCACCACGCACCCCGTCCAGCCCGCAGTACTGCGCAGCGGGGTGGGTGGGCCTGGCACCCCCCGCGCCGGGGTCCGCCCCCACCCCGGCTCCAGAGGGGGGACCCAAGTCCCGCGAGCTCAGGACCGCCTCGCTACCCAAGATACCCGCCACCTATCTGCGCCTGAGAATGTCGGAACCCTACAAGTGTGATGATAATAAAAATAATCAGGTAGGTTCATTTTCAGAAGACAAAACAGAACAGCGACAAAACCGAACCATTTTGAATAGTTATGTAACCACTCGAGTGGTAGCATATTTATAAAAAACACATTGAGCTTTGGAGATTTCTTGTTTTAGATATAGCCATGCTCATTTCGAAAATCATGAATGCAAATATTATTACAGAAATAATAAACTGCTTCCTGTAGTTTAAAGCCAGTGAATCCACTAGTGAATACTTTTAGGTTATATAAGAAAGTAATAAATTCATTTCATTTCTACAAAAATCAACTAACTACAGCTACCCAAATTTGCAATTACTCAAGGGCATTAGTGCTACCACCCAAATTTTGGTAGCTATCGCTCAAGTATTTAAAGTCATGAAAAGTGATAAAAAAAACTAATCTAATATCTAACCTAACCTATTATTTCATGTATTATGTTCGGTTTTTCACCTGTTTTTTCACTATTCGGTTCTGTCATGGACCTGTAAGGTAGGTTAGGTTTTTTTTTTTTTTTTTTTTTTTTTTTTGCTTGGGGTGGCTTAGGATGGCTATTGCAGGTTTGTGTTTTCCACTCCCTGAGCGATGGGTTCGCCACACTCCCTACGCTAATAGGTTAGGTTAATCTCTTCGACATTTGAATGCCAAAATCAACATTGTAATGTTTATTTATTCTTGCTATTTGTTGTGAAAAACAGTGAATCGAATTATGTACATATTAAAAAATACTCCAATTAAAACATTTATTTATATATTATGGTTAGATACAAAACAAATTACATATGTATTAGGAAGCTTTGCCTGTCCAACTAGGAGAGTTTCCCGTTCCAGGACAGACAAATTTGGGTAGCTACATTACAATCACAGTTGAGTTGCAATCAGTAAATACTGAAGTTTAACTGAAAAATGTGGAAAAATAAAAAACCCCTGCTGCCGAGCTCTGGTGAAGTTATCGGAGACATAAAGCGTAATACGTTCCAGAACATCAGAATTGCAAATATATCCATTGAGCAACTTATATGCTAATAACGCAATTGAAATTTTTCTCCTAATGTTTGTATTCATAGGTGGCGCTGATGGGCGTGAATGTGTTTGGGGTGACACTGGACGGTGAAGGGGTGGAGGTCCCGAGCCCCGCGGAGACCTACTCCCCGTACGATGACCTCGCCTTCATCATGTACGTGGACCCCGAGATTGCCACCATCATCCGCCAGTTGGAGGAGAAGAAGCACGGGGCCATCTTGGGTTTGTATCTCTGCTAAACTGTCATGGCCAATCAAAACTTTTATTTATTTATTTTATTTTATTTAAACGTCCATAGGGCTTTTACATATAATGCAGTACATGTTTTTTTTAAATTACAATAAAAATAAAGAGTTCAAAAAATATAGGTTACACAAAATATAAGAGTTTACACAAAGTAGGTAACATAAAATACAAGAGTAAAAATAGATAATCTGCCAATATCCTCCAACTCAACAATAATATTAATAAAAATGTTTAAAATTGGTGTTCACAATAGTTTATGAAATAGGTAAAAATAGTTGGCACATACGGCGTTTGAAGTTTATCAAGATTAAATTGTTGTCAAATATTCATTAACAACGGGTAATTTATGTGCTCTAAAGAGATGTTAAGTTTAAAATTTACAAAACGTAAAAATCTTCTTTGAATTCTTTCAACATTATGAATTTTATAGAAAGGCGACCAGACTATGGAATTATGTTCTATTAGGCTTCTAACAAGTGCAACGGTTTAACGATTTGTAACGATTCGAAGTTTTTAATTGTTTTTAATACAAATCCTAATGTTTTTATACCTTTTTTACAGTTTGTTGAATGTGGACCGTTAAGTTTCTCATCCATTATCCAAGATTTCGCATTTCCGTTACGCTTTCTAAATTTATTTAATTTATTGAATAGTCCAAAAATAGTGTGTTTTTTTCTGGAAAAGGTCAAAGTTTTGCATTTATCTACATTTAAATATAAATTGTTTTGTGAGCACCAGTTATTTAGAATATCTGTGCCAAATTTGTTTTATGATCAGCTATATAATATGATATGATTTTAGATTTCCACGGCAAAAGTATTTTTGTTAGTTGTTTTAGGGGTGTTAGTTGTCTTTAACTTTATCCAAGGCCTTGGCTAAAGAAGGAGGTAGCGCAACACGGCATAACACCCCAAAAACAACTAACGAAAAAAAAGAAGCTATATAATATATCTAGCTTGTTAACAAGCTTATCTAAGGAGCGAACTGTCACGGTATAATAAATATATTGTGGTCAATGTTAATTGTCAAGTGTAATTGTCATGCTCTCTCACAATACGGTTGATTTCGACTCAATGTTGACTTTCATGCTAGGGCGGTTGATTTATTGTTTTAATATTTGCGTAATTTTTAGCGGAGCGCTTTGAGTATGCGCGCAAGCTGAAGGCGGCCACGCTGGCCCTGTGCAGCGGGGGCCGCGCACTGGGCGCTCTGCAGCTGCACAAGCGGCTGGCTGCGTTGGCCGAGCAGTACGAACGGGCCTCGCGCAAAAGGGACGCTATCGCCACAGGCCGCGCACGCCTCGCGCAAGCTCTGCGCATCACCACCCTGCTAGAGGCTGACGGAGTAAGTGGAAGTGAATAGAATTGAAATAATTTTCATGGAATCAAATGGAATTGAATGGAATCAAATGGAATTGTATGGTATCAAATGGAATTGATTGGAATGATATGAAATTAAATAGAATTTTATGGAATTTAATGTAAATAAATTCACTCACTTAGATATATATTTGGATGAAATGTGTTGAAAACAATGGATTCCAATCCATTTAAATCCAAGAGTATAGATTGGTATCTGCCACAAAAATAATATAAGTTGACAAAATTTTTATTTGGATATAATAATTTCTTTTTATACAATCTTTCCAGCCTGACCCCGCCAACGACGAGTATTCTGAAGAGATCTCATTTACGATGGACATGCTAACCCAACCAACCTCTCACATGAGCTTTGACGCTCCCTCCCCTCCCAATCCACACCTGGTGGCGCCCCCGCTCTCCTCAAAAGACAGCAACGTCAGCAGTTGCCAAGGAAGCGAAACCCTGACAGACAGAGTCGAAACTTCCTCAACTTACGTGAACACCATCCCCAAACACAACAGAAACAGCCTCATTATGGATGAAAACAGAGCCAATAACTACATGAACGGAATGGATGACAATATCAAACAACAACATGTTGCTGAAACGAGCAACCAAATGAATGGAAATTACAATAACGATAATAAGAATTACCGCAGAAGCAATAACGACGCTTGCTCAATCAACGATTTGTCCGACAACAGTCGTATAACTTCACCTCAGCTGACAAACAATCAAGTCTACAATGAAAACTTACAATTGAGCAAGAAGAAAATTAACGAATCTAGTTTAGCGTCGTACAATCACATTTCTAGTTCGGAGAATGATCTTATTGACGGAGGGAAGACGTATTTGGAGGAACAGAGTTCAGGTTTCGGATCCAGTATGGATGTTCAGCTGAGGAATGGTAGTCCGCAGCAGACCAGAGGGGCAGGAAGACTGGGGGGCGGAGAGGGAAGTTATTTCAACAGTCCCGCCAATAGTGTGAGCCCTACGAACATGCAGTACACGGAGTCACTAAGAAATGGTAAGTTATCGTTACATAGTTGTTTTGCTCTCACATGATGCAAAAAGAGTCGGCCATATGTGAATGTGGTGCGGTGCATTCACCGAACATGTTATAAACAAATATACATTCCAATAATTCCTCAGCAGGATTGATGAGGTCCACAGGGCGACCTCATAGACCTAGATATTCCCCTCTGATCCTGTAAGAAAGAGGACGAAAAATCGCAGCTAATTTTGCAGTCGGTGGTGTTTTCACTGTAACCCACCTTATTATAGTTTTGAACAGGCGCGGTTCGCTCTATCGTTCACTTGTGCGCCGAACCTGCAACAAAATTGAACATTTTACAGCTCATCATATTTCTACCTAATATTTTTAAATTTAAATTACTCACAATGTTAACATTAAAAATTAATTACGTATTTAAATGCATGAATTTTGGAAGAGTAATAATGATACTGACCGACTAAGAATTAGTAACCTAGGTAGATATCATTCCGCGCGTTTCAGTCAAACGCTCCATTTGGGAATTGTCATTTTGTATTGTGCCCCTAGAAAACACGTCCAGATCGTCAAAACACAAAATGTAGCCAAAATCTGCTTCTGAACGCGCGTCGCCCGGCGAGGCCCGTACAAGATATGAAAAGCATCGAAAACATTGGAAGTACCTACTCTGGAAAATAAATAAGTAAATACTAAGCGAAATAAATACTCTGGCAGGTTTGAATAGGATAGTACTTAAGTATCTAAAATTTATCTTGCAAAATGAAACCGTAAGTCAACGGCTCTTGTTATGCTTAGGATTTAGGGCATCTATTTGACAATGACATTAGTTTTTCAGTTAAAAGTGACCTTTTATGTGTGTGCGTTTTAAATACGCTACACCGGTATCGGAAAGCGAATGATGTCTTCGTTTGGCAAAAGGACCGAAGAAGTTTATTTATTTAATATCTTTAAAATATTATTCTACATAAATAGGATAGATACTTACCTAAATTATATATTATGTTTTTGATTTACTGCTCGGTGAACCACCAAAAATTTTATGCACCAGCCGTGCCTGGTTTTGAAGTGAAATGATTTGATGGTTTTCAGGAGAGGCTTCGCCCGTGCCGCGGCCCCAGACGGCGCATGCGCCCCCTGCTTCCCTGCCCCCCGGCACGGTGGTGCGGCGTCGGAACAAGAGCGCCGGCCCCGCGCCCCCCGCGCACCATCGCTCCTCCTACGAGGCCTATGAAGAGAGGCTGCTGCCCGCGCTCAGACAGTGAGTTCACTCTAAATAGTCCTGGATCGATCGAATTGCGTTGAACCGATCACGAACCACCAACGATCCATACACTTTTTTATAGAAGATTCGATCATTTGATAGCTGTCGCACACCATCTCATACATAATCTTCTGTTGTTCTGATTCTTGACAAGGCCCGACTCAAGTATCTGGTTTACTTGATTATGCATGTCTTTCTTGGGCATGCCCGACTTCATCAACCATTTACATTAGCGTCGTATCAAATTAACCTTTACGTACCTGAAAGTAAAAATCACTTATCATCCGAAGGGGGGTCACTAGGGTCCCCCATATATCGCAGAGTGATCAAGTCTCTTAACATTGCCCATCTTCGCCTGTCACCACACTTACGGATTGTTTGCGGCAAGAATTTTTATTAGAAGTTATGTGGATCGGGGATGGAGGGGAGTAATTATTTTGGAATTTGATAAATTTTATATATTTATATTTTACATACAATGAAATGTATGTATGTTTGTTGCAGTTCCCACACCAACGAGTTTCTTCGAGGATGCCAGACAGAGCCAGCCGACCCGCCCAAGGGCAGACCCAAGATGGGAGAGAGAGACAGGAAACAAGCTGCCTTACCCATTCTCATCTTTGGGGAAGACTTGGTGAGATCTTTCATTTCACAAAATGGAGTCTACTCGCAAGCAAAATCATGACACTTAAACCTTTTTTTATCGAAAATTTAAAATTTTACGAAAGATCAATAGTGGTGTTTTGTTTTTACGAAATACCTGTTTTAATTTTGAGCATATTTTGTATGTATGCACTATAATGTACTATAATTGAACTATAATTTTTTTTTTTTTTCTTTATTTATTACACGCCCTAGTGGACTTTTCTTATAAAATTTTTACAAACTATTTGTATCAAAGTAAATACTTAAAAATTTAAACAATAAAGAAAATATAAAGATAATGAAAAAAAACGTTGCAACAAAGCACAAAACAAAATACATAGATAAAAATATAAACAGAAACTAAGAATCCTCATGCGTATAATTGAATTTAAGAGATTCTTCCAAACAATACAGTAGTAGCACAGAAGTTATTTGGTAGGTACATAGGTCTATTTGTGTCTTAAAGAATAAAAGTGAGAAAATATACAATATTTATACTGATTAGTTTTAATATGAAATATATCGCCCAAATTAGAATATTTATTTCCGAGACTTCACAGTCATACATAGGTCTATTTGTGCCTTAAAGAATAAAAGTGAGAAAATATACAATATTTATACCGATTATTTTTAATATGAAATATATCACCCAAATTAGAATATTTATTTCCGAGACTTCACGCCCAAATTAGAATATTTATTTCCGAGACTGTGAAGTCTCGGAATAGGAGAATTTTGATAAGCTAGTGTCTTGGTGTTATTGAAGTAAAAGGGTAATAAATGTCGGCATGATTTACGTATGTATGCACTATAATTCACTAATTGGACACTTGCCTGGTTTTTGGGGTGATGAATTATTGAGAAAGTACTGTATTATCGTGTTATATTTCTTTTTCAGGTGGAGAAATTTTATTCCAAACACTTTTCCGAGAAGGAGGAAGGATTGCAAAACCTAAAGGTAGGTGTAGCTGACTTAACAAATTATGTTCAGACGGTTTCGTGGTCCAGGGTAAGTCCCTCGACTATGAATCCGGAGTTCAGGGGTTAAAGTCCCAATTGATTGGAATAATTGGATGGGGGGGTATTTATGATACCCATATTAAGCAACTAGAAATTACTCAAAAATTAATAATAAAAATAATGTTGCATAAAGATGTTACCTACCCCTCCTTGCAATTATTCCAAGAAGCTGAACTCTTAGATATAAGAAAAATCTACTGTATGCAATGTCTGAAATATATATTTTCACGAAATGTATATTTTACAAAAAACGAAAAATGCTCCAGCTGTAGAGTAAATAATGCATTTGAGGTTCCCCTATGCAAAACTAGGCTTGCACAAAGATATGCTTTTTTCTTTGCACCAAAAATCTATAATGCACTGTATCAGACTATAGAAATTAAATCTAAAAACATATCCTCTTACAGCATATACAAAAAATTAATGAAGACTTAGGTAACTACAAATGACACAAATACCTAAACATCTTACCTGTTATAACTTTACAAATCCCTAATTTTTATTTAACCTTTTTTGTTTTTCATATATATATATATATATATATATTTTTTTTTTTTTTTTTTCTTAACTTTTGTTTTTTAAATACGGAATTATTTGTTCTATAAATATGTTAAAACATAATTATGTTTCACTTTACTAATTTAAAGTTTAATTTGCTATGTTGTATCTTAACTGCATTAAAAAAAAAACTTAAGTATACCCACGAACTGGCGATGCCTATGTGGGATTTTTTTTTGTTACCATACATATATGTATAATATTGTAATATCTTTTTTTGTTGTTAAATTGTATTATTGTTTATCGTTAAGCTACATATTTTTTTTTTTTTTTTTTTTTTACTTCTTATCAAAAGAAATGTTTTTTGTAATATTTTTATGTATGTAACAAAAAAAATTATTAATAAAAAAAAAAAAAAAAAAAAAAAAAAATTGATTCAATTCAATTAACCAGTTAAGGACTACCCCGAGTCTCCTCGGGCGGCTATAATGTGCCAAAAATCCCATGTTTTTATTTTAAATAAATTTTTTTTTATGATTACTGAATGGGTTAATTTATGTAATTCACTTAGTTCATTTAATATAAATAATTCAGTTAAAATAGATAGTAATAAATATCACCTGTATTTGCAGCACGTTTCAGAGCGTAAGTATCGCCCAGTATCACACCATTCTGAATAGAAACGTTGCTTGAAATGGCTTTAGCAGTGTTTGGTGGCTAAATCTAAATAGCCAGGTACTTCCCACCTTTCCTTACCCATCTCCTTACCCTGGCTCTGAAGTAAGCATTGTTAAGCGTGGTTAAGATTAAAGGGATGTATGGTTGGACGTGTAGAGCGAATAAATGAAGAAAGAAGTATAAGGAGAATATATCATGCGGAAGCTAATAGTAGAAGAAGTCGGGAACAAATACTAGAGTCGGAATAACAAAAGAGTATGAAAGTGAATGAAGCAAAGAGTATGTGACGAGACAAAGTTATGTGGCGGTTTATTCTCTGCCTACCACTGCGGAAAAGGCATGATGTCATAGGTCACCGCAAGTGGTTCGCTACGTTTGGTGACTTAGCAGGGGTTCCCAGGTTCATGGGGTGAGGATTGTTTAGGTCTTGATGGCAGATGCACGAGCCCACCACAGGCCAGATCAGGAGAGACTGGTTTAAGGAAACCGATTGACCTCTCCAGTAGGACTCTCTTGACCCATCGCCTTGCACTGTAGTGAGAAAGATGGATTTGTGTGTTTGTCACTCCTGGACGCATTAACCCCCAGAATTCTACCCACTGTCATACCTTCTCAGATCTTCCATTCCGTAAAAAGAAATTAAAATTATTTTCTCTCCTTGGAGCTAATGTAAAAAAAAAAGTAAAAGATTTTCTATTCAGTGCTTCCAACATATTTTTCTCTGAATGTAATATGATAATCTGGGTTTCCAGATGTCCCTTCGCAACTTTGACACCAAGCCGGCGGGGCCTGGGCCGGGGGTGGGGGGCAGGGGGGTCCCCTGCTCGCTGAGTCCCAACAAGACGGCCCGGGCCGCCACTCTGCTCCTGCACCGGGCCCTCAGGGACCCCGTCCACTCCGTCTATAGCCTGGCTGCTGATACTACCAGGATGTTCTTCACAGAGTTTATACAGGGGAGGTAAGACTTTTTTTATTGGAAAAATACAGGTAATCTCTTTGATATACAGGGTGTTAAGGGACGTACTTGATTTACTTTAACCAGTAATTTCTGAAATAATTTGGAGTAAAAATGTAAATGAAATTTTGGTCTCCGGTGACATGTTTGATTTTTGGATTGGATTGGAACTAAAAACATTAGAAATCAGTAGATATTGTACAAAAAAAAGACAAAAACAGTCATCAGAGAACAAAATTTCATTTACATTTTTTACTCCAAATAATGTCAGAAATCATTGGTTAAAGTAAGTCAAGTACGACCACGACCCTTAACACCCTGTATAGTAAAAATGTTGTGCTTGTTCTACTGTAGGTGCTCTAAAGATCTAGCTGTTTTGATCTTCTTTGTTTTTTAAATGTTAATTCCACGCAGGAGGCCCTGAGGGAAATTATTTTCTCCCTCCACACAGAATCCCTAAAGATAACACATGTGAGGGATCAGTGTGTCCAGGAGTGACTTATGAATCCATCATTCCCACTAGCGATGTGTCAGTTCAGCTGGAATGGGCTCATGTGATCCGCTCCTTTGCGGGAAGCGGTTCCTACTCCCACTCCTTTTTCAAATCGACTACTCCAAGAGAACCCTGTCCCGGAACTCGGGCTCATTCCCAAACCCGAAAAACTCGGATGCCTCCACCGGCCGGCGGGTGTCCCCGTGTTCGCCGCGAGGCGAGGTACTCCGGTACTAGTGAGTCTAGTGACTGAGTAGTAGTAACCGTCCGGTGTCTCCACTCCACTCACGAGTCGCGAGTCTCGGCGAGTGTCGGGTTCTTGGAACTGCGTGAATCGTGAAACACTCGAGCTACTCAACGCCGCAGCGCGAAGCCGCGGCGCAGATTCGAATTACAAGTCCCGAGATCGCCGAGTACGAGTATGCATCTTGGTCCGAGCGACGTAAGTCGTGAACCGCGACAAACACCCGCCACTCTTGTCACTCCCTCCCACTCCCGCGACTCACGAACCACGATACATTCCTCATTCAGTCTTCAGTCATTCCGACCCCGGCCGGCAATCAACACGCACGTGCCTGACCGCTTGGCGTAACAGTATACTGCTGCCTAACGTCATCGCGGAATTGTTTAGAATATTCGACTAGACACGGAGTAATTTTCAATTAGAGCGTATATTGGTATTGTTACTCAACGGGTGAAGTGCATTATAAAATAATAGTTTATAATAAAGCATTACAGCTAATTTACTTATTATGTAGCATAGGCTTTATTTAAAACCTATAAAGTGAGATAAACATTACCATTTTGCAGCCAAATCGACGTTCCTTACCAATATTCGTATGTAATTTTCAGTTTAAATCTGCCGCCAATGTCACCTGGCAGTTCCAATTGTATCCGTCAGGCGGCGTTACTAACATGGAATGCCCCAATAATATTCATTAGCATTTATTTTGCAAATGTCGAACACGTTCGTTTTTGTTTTGAAACTCCAAAATACCATAAAAATAGTTATTCTACAGTATTTTGTGCAAAATTTTTAATTTCGAGGATATTTTTAACAGTGATACTGTTCGAATCCCGAAATTACATTCCAGTTTCGTGTGTTTTGTGATTATGTCGAATTCGGGAAGCTCGGATTACGGGGGAGCCGAAATTTCGAGAGATAAACGGAGATTATGAAGGTTATTCATACGGACGCGCGAGGCAAACGTTCGAGGGTCTGTGGTGATCCCAAAAGGCAGAAGGTCTGTGAACCGATACCCGGCGACCCGCGAATTGACATGCACACACAAATGTCCTAGATGTAGGAGATGTTGCATCTGTTTTTGGAAAAGCGGTCGGATGTCCCTATCCGTGACGCCTCGGAAGACGATGATAAGGATAGCATCTACCTGGACACCCCCGCGTCGCTCAGGGAGGAATTGGCGAGGAAAGCTGACAGAGATGAATGTCTCACCTGTCCCCTGCCATCTCGTGCCTTGGATCTCGGGACTGGACGAAAGAGCTAAAGCAGCCGAAGATACCGTCGGCCGACCCAGGGAGGGTGAAAAGAGTAGAACTCCTTCAGCATCTGGGGTCAGCTAATTGGAACAATGTCCGCTACCTCGAGATCCAGAACCGCAACCCCTCTCTTCTCAATGTTGGCATTGAAACCGGAGTTGAAGCGCGTAGCCCAGGAAGAATCGGCCAGTACGTCAACGGACTCCTGCGTATCCCTGACCAATGCGCTTTCACTGCATGCCGATCTCCTGACGGCCTCACTGCAGGAGCTGGTCAACTGGAGCGCAGAACCGGGCATGAAGCTGAGCACTTCCACTCTTTATGAGAAAGTACAGTCTCTCTTCGCCATGATTCCCAGAAGGTGTCCAAAGACATTGTGCAGATGGTGGGTGGAGTCTTTCATATGGCCAAAATATTCCACCATACGAAGGATTCCACCCACATCAGAATATCTCTTCAACCCAAACATCCTGTTGGCGCAGCTGGATAGGTTGGAAGGAGTGAAGAAGTGCTTCGCTCCTCAGCCTAGCACATCACAATCTACTCCACCCGTTAAACCCGTTGCAGCACAGAACTTGCAGCCCTTTTCGTCCCAGAATGCAGCAGAGGAGGACCATCGCGAGAAGGGAGCAGCCAGAGAGCCGAGAACAGGAACCAGCCCAGAACTGCTAAAGATTTCATTCGCCGAAACAGGTTTAGGCCCATTGAAAGGGCGGGGAAGTCAGATGGTAAGAGGTTTTAACCCAGCCCTCTTTTCTGGGGGGTCAGTTGCAATCATTCGCAGGTAAGTGGAGGAACCTTGGACCCCTACTATCATTCTTAAGATATTGGAGGGCTATTGAATTCCATTTTCTTCAAAACCTCCGCTGAATAATAATATTAATTTATTTAACTCCCCATTCGCTTCTAAGACTTCTGTGGCAATGACGGAACAAATTGAAAAACTCAAGGCCCTTGAAGTTTTAGAGTCGGCACCTGCCACTCCCTCATTTATTTCTAACATGTTTCTCGTCCCCAAATCAGATGGTTCAAACACAACTTTCTGAATATTAGTAAATTTTGTCTGGTAAATGTTTACTGAGTTCCTATTTTCCTACAACCAAACGCCTGGATTTCCATGTGCCTGTGAGTGAGCAGTATAGATGTTTCCTTATATACAGGAATGAATTCTTGATGACATCCCTCTCCTTTGGCCTGGCCGCTTCACCTGGCACCAAGGCATTCGCAACTATCACTAACTGGGTAGCGCAGGAACTGCGGAAGAGAGGGATGAGAATTTGAATATATTTGCATGATTTTTTTTTATTAGTAAACCAATGCCTGCTTACTTTAAAACAGTAGTCTGGCGAAATGGTGAAGTTTTTACAAGACTTGGGATGGCAAGTACAATTTGATAAGTCAATACTAGGAACAAGATTTTAGTCCTATCTTATCTGTTAAAGGGTTTGAATCAGACAGGAAGGTGGTCACTAAATAAGGGGCGCAGCCTCTTGGGTTCTTTCAACTTTGCTAGTTTTGCAGTTCCAAGAGGCAGACTCAACAGCCGGCATATACGGAAAGGGTGCTTAGGACTCTAGACACTATCACCCTTGGGAGTTATCACCACGATTCCTGCAGCTACCGCTTGGGAATTGAGATGGTGGGTTCGATCGCTCACCCTGACGTCACCTATACATCTGCCGCTGTTTGAGCATTACCTGACAACTGTGCCCAGCTAGACGAGAGACTTCTCTGTGGTGTGTGGACTTAAGATCAGCTGAATCTTCACTCCAATATAAAGGAGATGCTCGCCGTGTTGGCTGCCTTGTCTCCTCACGCGCTCGAGCTATCCGGCTCGGGTCTTCTGATCCAGTCGGATAACAAATCTGTAGTACCTTACCTCCACAAGGAATGTGGTACCAGGTCAACTCAACTCCTGAACTGTACTAGACTTGAAGATCAGCTGAATCTTCACTCTAATCTGAAGGAGATGCTCGCCGTGTTGGCTGCCTTGTCTCCTCACGCGCTCGAGCTATCCGGCTCGGGTCTTCCAGTCGGATAACAAATCTGTCGGATCTTACCTCCGCAAGGAATGTGGTACCAGGTCAACTCAACTCCTGAGTTGTACTCGACTAGTGCTAGATGTTTTGGACGAACACTATATCTCCATGACAGCACAATACTTACCAGGTCGCTTCAATGAAGTAGCGGACTGTCTATCTCGTCATCGTGCTGTACCCGAATGGCACTTGCTACCCTCTTTTACAGAGGTAGTATTCAGAAAATAGGGACGATCCGAGATAGACCTATTTGGCTCTAAGACAGCACAGAGGTTCAGAGGTAAGTTTCTCTTGATTTTCAGGTTGACAAAGCAGATACCACAATGCTTGGACCAGGGATTGGGACTATCAGCTGGCTTGGATCTTCCCTCCCCCATGCCTCTTGCTAAGGGTTCTTTGCCACCTGAACAGAGCAAGGGAATTATACCTGATAGTGGCTCCTCGTTGGGAGAGGGCATTTTGGAGAGCGGATCTGAAGTGTCGGGCCTTAGGTCCACCTCTCACGATTCACAATCTAGAAGAAGCACTGGTAGACACCAGGACCAACAACCCTCCTCCTCAAGTAGAATCCTTCATTCTGGAGATTTGGCTTTGTGGGGATGGGACAAAAGGACTGCAGAAGGAACTTCTTAGATCTGGGAGGAGAAGTTCTATCCTTCGCACTTATACTCTGGCATGGCAGAGGTGGCAGCACTGGGTGTCAGAGAATCAGCTCGATGCCATATGTCCCAACCTGACCAGGTTCCTAGCCGACCTACATATTAAGGAAAAGCTATCGCTATAGCTGAGGACCATTTTAGTTCTTAAGTCAGTGGTGTGTAACTTAGGCTCTCCAGACGATAATAGAAAGCTGAACTCCAATCTGGTAGTGAAAAAGATATTAAAAGGGAATATCTTTAGCTGCAGTGAAGCCTTCGAAGCCCCCCCCCCCCCCCCCCCCATTTGGGAAGATTGTATCATCTTGGCTGGAGAAGAGTTTGCCTCAACACATAACACTCTTTGAAGCATCAAGGAGAGCAGCCACAATCCTGCTTTTGGCATCAGGGCGCCGAGTCCACGATCTCACCTTACTCCACTGCACAGCTGAAAGACTGTCAGTGGACAGAGAAGGCATCTCCATTTGGCAAGTGGCTGGTGCCAAGACAGATTCGGTAGACTGGCAGCAATCAGGATGGAAGCTGGCTCGCTCTGAGACAAGGAACATAGACCCCGTCTATTAAACAGATAAGGTCCTAGAACTGTCAAGGGGACGGAAAGCGCAGGCGATATTACCTAATCTATTTATTACAACTTGTAGGACGGTGAAGGCGGCCTCCAGGGCAGTAATTGCAGGTTGGATTAGGACAATCCTCAGGGATGCCGGAGTAGAGGATCCACCTGACAGAATCCGTTCAGTGGTGACATCCCTGAACTGGTTGCAGAAGTATTTACTGATATAAGATGATGTACTGTCGTGTGGCAACTGGAGAACTCCTAATACCTTTGCCAAGTTCTATAGAAGGGAAATTGCAGAATCCCATCTATTGCTGACCTTTTTCAACCACTGTAACTGGTTAGCCGATTCCTAGAAATTTTGCCCCAATTTCTAGCTTATAAATATTATAATTGATTCACATTAGCATCATGTCACCAGGCGATAACAAACAATATCTCACTTTATAGGTTTTAAATAAAGCCTATGCTACATAATGAAAAAGTTTTACCTTACAATAAAACTTATATTATGTACTTAGCTTTATTTAAAACCTAGGCAAGGGCTGCCTGATGAGATCTAATGAATATTATTGGGGCATTCCATGTTAGTAACGCCGCCTGACGGATACAATTGGAACTGCCAGGTGACATTGGCGGCAGATTTAAACTGAAAATTACATACGAATATTGGTAAGGAACGTCGATTTGGCTGCAAAATGGTAATGTTTATCTCACTTTATAGGTTTTAAATAAAGCTAAGTACATAATATAAGTTTTATTGTAAGGTAAAACTTTTTCATTTAAATTCTCAATAAAAGCCCGTGCAATGTAGGTCCATTGAATGTACCTACATTGCACGGGTGACGGGTCCGAGCCCTCATGTGGGTCTTGTCCTGCTCCAGGGTTCTGAGTTGTCGTGCGGGTTCTACGAGTAGGTCCTGGCTCCAAGTTCTTTGAACCCGTGCGTCCCGGTTCGGTGCACCGCAACAACATTCAGTGCTCAGTCCGCAGTGTCCGCACCTAAGAACTCGGACCCGGGACCTGCTCCTAGAACCCGTGTACTTTTAAGAGGAGGCAAGTCTCGGAGGCTTCCGGTAAAATGCAGAACTTACCCACCTCTAATTCCCACTGCTGTGCAAGGCGTTGGGTCAAGAGAGTCCAGTTGTAGAGGTCAAAGGGTTTCCATCAGCCGACCTCCCGTGCAGTTGGTGGACCGACGCATTTACCTCCAAGACCTGGACAGACCTCATCCCGTGAACCCGGGGCACCTCTGCTGAATCACCAAACATAGCGAACCCCTTGGGGTGACCTGTGGCAAAGGTGTTGGTTATCCAGTTAATGGATCCAGGGCGGCGGTATCCATACCCGCCTCCCAAATTGAAAACAATTTCTTTGATTGAAAATAAAAAAAAGTATGTAGTTTTTCTGATAATCAAGAAAACTTTGAAATATTACGTGTCGTTTTGTCTTCAGGGTAAATGCTGCCGAGATAACTCGGTGTGTGGAGAAGCTGGTACCAGAGCTGCTGACCAGGGCGGGGGATCCAGCTCCTCGTGTTCATTCCCTCGCAATGCACACTCTGCTCAGCATGGCGGACTGTCCACCCGTCAGGTCTGCCTCCCTACCTAACCTACCTACCTGACCTGATCACACCTTATTAATGCTTCCACAAGCTAAATGGCAACCAGACTTAATTGCATTATATTATGGAATATTAATACTTAAGACAACCAGACTAAATTAAATATGATCAATTTTATTCAGTCTCCACCTATTTGACCGATAATTTTTTTTTTAATTTATTTCATTCATAAGTGTGCCCCAGTCTGCACACATTACTGACAGGGGAACTATGTCACCACCTGGTGGCGCAGAGCTGTAAGGGAAGTTAGGGGCTGGTGGAAGGGATTACATGAAGCAGGAAAAACAGATGCCTGTAGCTCGTTCCACATAAGAGTCAACTTACACAAAAACCAGTCGACGAAACAACCCGCTGATCGACGATTAGCATCTATTTGAATAGTTTAACGATTGAAGGATGACCGTTAACCACCATGTCAGTGTTTGTTGAATTTTTGATGATCATTTTGCCTGCCAAGGTTGAGAATCGACGGTTAACGAGGACCGTCCAAATGTCAAAAAATTAAGAATGGTGCTGTTAGTCGAATGTGACTGTTGAATCAGTTGAACAACTGGTCCTAAGAGATGATTAGATTGTGTCTGTATTCTGTTGTGTATTTTAGGAGCCTGAATATAATCCCGCTGCAGTTGGCGCGACCCCTCACAGCCGGCACCGCCCCCCGCCTCGCCCTCTCCAGACTCCTCATGGTGGAGCAGCTGTTACTCAATCATGGCATTGATAAGCACAGGTGAATTATAATATATCGGAATATTCTATCATCTTTGTCTTGAACATAGATCACATAGAACACAGATCGGAGAGGGGCAAGTCATTCCTTTTTGCGAGAGCTCGCTAGACAAAACCTGGCTTGTGAATTATAAGACTCTCTGAAAGAAACTGTCTGTAATATTCCAGTGGCCTGCGCGCACGTTGTGTGGCAGAGTTGGGTGCCGGGGGGCTCACGCACGGGCAGGGGGCGGTGCGGCGGGCGGCGGAGCGCCTGCTGCTGGCCGCCTATCGCAAGGCGCCCCGCCTCGTCAGGGCGCAGCTCCCGCCCGACGACCCCGTCACCAGGCGGAACCTCATCTACAGGCACCTCTTTGAAGGGTTCGACAGGGTCGATCAGAAGGTACAATTTTTTATTAGATAAAACGGTTCTGTGACAAATCAGAACATTGAATTAAACTTAATTGGCACTGTAAATTCATTCTTTTGAAGTGGTGAATGGCATGAATCATTGAATCACATGAATCATTATCGCTGGTCTCTGTGTATCCTCCCTCCTACAACATTGATCTCTTCAAAACCCATGTTCACTCCTTCCTCTCATCTAAAAGACCCTCCACATAGCACCCACAAATATGACATAGACGCTGAGGGAAATTGTTTTCCTCAGGGCCCCCTGTGTGGAGTTTTGTAAAAAAAAAAATGCTCAAAATGAAATGAATTTATTCACTCATCACAATTGATTATCATCAACTAAATCACACTACAGTGATTCAAATTAATCAATTCACTTGCCATGGTAAATAAATTCCGAAATAAAATTAATTACTCAATTCACTTTAATGTAATAAGTCAAATGAATCAATTCCATTGACGTCGTTAATTGAATGAATCACTTTAGTTTGAGGTGGTAAATCAAATTAAACAATTCATTTTACATCGTTAATTAAATTAATCACTTCAGTTTGAGATAGTGAATCAAATGAATCAATTCATTTGTTATTGTTAATTGAATGAATCACTTCAGTTTGAGGTAATGAATCAAGTGAATCAATTCATTTGACAATTTTAATTGAATGATCACTTCAGTTTGATGTGATGAATCAAATGAATCAATTCATTTGAAGTCGTTAATTGAATGAATCACTCCAGTTTGAGGTGATGAATCAAATTAATCAATTCAAAAGACATTGTGAATTGAAAGAATCACTTCTGTTAGAGGTTATGAATCGAATGTATCAATTCAGTATATATTGATAATTGAATGAATCAATTCACTAAACAAAATTAATTGCATGAAATAATTAACCCCCAAAACGCAATTCTTTAAATGTTTATTATTTTTTTGTGTTAATGCTAGAAACAGGAGGAGTTGATGGGAATCAGTCAGAACGAAGATTGCCCCCCCGATCGATCCCGCAAATACCAGGATGACATGTCTAAGATGGCCGACTCGATGAAAATGTCCCAGATATCCAACATGAGTTCCTCGCAGATGAGCGGCTCTTTAATGAACTCTTCCATGATGAGCTCTTCCATCATGAGTGGCTCGCAGATGAGTGATTCGTTGCTGAGTAGCTCCATGATGAACAATTCCATGATGAAATCTTCCCTGATGAACTCTTCCCAGATGAGCATGTCTGGATCCATGACCAGCTCTATTTACCAGCCAAAAAGCAGCATGAAAAGACCAACGAAGAAACCCGGAACAACGGCTGTTGGATTTAACGGTGTTAAAAACGATACGGAGTACCCAGGTAAGAGTTTGGTTGAAAGTTATGACATCATCATAAATTGTGATTGATTTGTTGAAGTTCAGTTTCTCTCTTAAAAATCCTTACTTACTTTATGGATGTATTGTCATTTTTTGGAACACGGTGGGAATGGTTTAGGTCACCGACCGGTTAGTGACCGAGTCGGCATCGCATTTGGGTCCCACCCAGGCGTTGTGTGTTCAGTTCCTCGGCTGGCAAAATCCTCCATCACGACATAAACAACATTTTGTAATCCGGGAATGTTAGCCCAGTTAGTTTTCTAAAAAATAATGATAATAATTTTGCTGAACCAAGTTTTGAGTTCTCTCCTTTCTATAACATAGGTTTCAAGATCCATCTCCTTGAAAATATTATCCACACGATGACATAGACCTTCTTGCATGAAGAATGGAAAATATATATTTTAATGTGTTTGTTTATTTCTAGGATATAATAAACTGAGGCTCGATAGTGCAGTGAGCCCAAAACACCAGCCCAAAGTCAACCGAACACCTCAAAACCCCAGAAACTATGTTCTAGAGAAGAATTGGCAGAACAGCATCATGCAGAACGGCAACTACTGTCCCCAGGTCGACAATTCCACCGGTAAACTGCCACAGGACATACAGGAAACTAAATACCGCCAATACCAGACCACGCAGCAGCAGGACTATCCGAGAAACGCACCAAAGAATGATAAACGGTTCGAATCCAAGATGAACGGAGACGCTAAACATTTGATGAATGGCTCAATGACGAATCTAACAAACGGACATTCAACCAAAATAGTAGCGAGGAATCTACATTCTAGCATTGTATTTGATAACAGAACGAGTTATAGCGACGGTGAAAACACCGCAGCCGTCGAGAATGATATCAAAAAGATGCAAATAGACGATGATCAAAGTGTTTCGGAGGTTATGAGTACTTGTTCGAGGACTAACCCTAAAGGTAGCCCGGTTGGAAGTCTCAAAAGGAATAAGAATGCACGTAATGTGATCTACAGGAGCAAGTCCGGCCCGAACGTGTCCACCTGTTATATGGATGATAATTATGACAGTTTCGACGACAGTCAGATGGAGATAGAAACGTATGAATACAGCAAAGAGAACGGTGGCAGAAACAGTCAGGCCAACAGCCGCAGTGGGTCGAGCACTCCAAAGGCTTGTGAGATGTGAGTGACCTAACCTATATAACATTGCTTTATTGTACACTTCTTAAAATTATTATCACTAGTAACTCCAGAGACTGTTAAGATTGATTAACCTTTTAAAGACTAGGTCGTTAAAGAATTTGCGATACCCGTGGACTGGGATTTCAAATTCTCATACATATTCGTCATGTATAGATGACGCTCGTCTTTTAGGCACGCGATAGGTTGGCATGTATTCATGACGCTCGTCTAAAAAGGGTTAATTAAGACTGATTTCCCTATTTCCTCACTGGATTTTGATACCAGTGCAAACATTTTTGAAGTAAAACTTCTTTACGCACTCGACTTGGAGGTAAGCTGGTGAATGCATTACGAAAAGTGGTATTGTTATGAAAAATGTCATGCGAATGGTAATCGATGCGAACGGTGATCGATTGCTAGGCGAACGGTTGGGCCTTTACGCACACTTGACTTGGGGAGTGATAAGGATAAGGATGGTCACCCCAAGGTCGTAGGTCACCCCAATGTCATATGTCACCCCTAGGTGACCTCGTTCGCTACGTTAGCAGGAATACCTTGGTTCATTGGGCGTGGTTTGTCTTGTAGTTTTACTTCAGTCGTGTGGTCTAAAGCACACTCGTTTATATTTATTTAATATTATGTAGATATCAACCACTGGCAAGTCCCTAAGTTTTGCTTTTTTCATAATTTACTTCTTATAGGTGTTAGGACCCCCCAAAAATCCTTAAAATTGCTTGGTTTGAACGCCATCAACAGACATTCAATGTACAAATTTCACAATAAGCCTGGCATTGATCTCAGTGATATTTTATTCAAACAGTCTTGTTTAATAAATGGCCTTGATTTTTGTTTCTCAGGAGAAATACCTGTGTGGAAGCAGAGACCTGCCCGTTCTGCCTGTGCGAGGTGGCAGACGGAGGGCTGGACACCCACTACTGGCGCAGTTGCCCGCTGTTGGGACGCTGCCCCTCCTGCCGGGCCCCCCTGCAGCTGAGGGACCTTAACAATCATGTCACAGGTTCTCCATCTCTCTAATTTCCTGATTTATCTGATTAGGGAAGCCAAGTTCTGTAGTCATTACTCATGGATTGAGATGCGTAATCTCAAAGTCTAAAAATATAATATATATAAATATGTACATTCATATCTGGTACAATTTTTATTTATTTTAATTTTGCAGGAGACTGTCCCCAGAGCAACGAGTATCGCCTGTGCGGGAGATGCATGGAGCCTGTTAATATAGAGAACTTCCAGAGACATGTTGCAGATAATGATTGCATTGGTAAGACACTGGAAATTTGTATCTAAAAAAAAAAAAAAAGAATTATAAATAGTATACAGTACATAATGATGAAAATTTACGCTAAATTGTCTCCACAAATTTGTAATCTAACCTCCTCATCATCATCATCACTATTGGCTCTACAACCCCTGGTGGGTCTTGGCCTCCTCAAGAGTCTTCCTCCACTCATCTCGGTTTTGTGCCAGCTCTCTCCAGTTTGGAAGCTCCAAGATAGATATGTCTTTGAGGACGTTGTCGCTCCATCTTAGTCTTAGCCTTCCAGGCTCCTTCGCCCTATTGGTCTTGAGTTCAGCAGGGACTTTGGTGCTTGATGCTCGGTCATTCTCTCCACATGACTCAGCCACCGAAGTCTTCCCAATTTTATAAATTTTGCAACGTTTAGCTCCTTAAACAAGGTATAGAGCTCATTTTTATAGCGTCTGCGCCAAAATCCATTTTCTAGAACCGGTCTGAAGATGCGCCTCAAAATTTTTCTTTCAAAAACGTCCAGTGCTCGCTCATTCCTCGTAGTTAGTACCCAAGTCTCAGCTGCGTACGTAAGTACTGGTCTGATAAGTGTTTTGTACACTAATATCTTCGTGTTTCTGGACAGCAGACTGGACTTTAATTGGTTTTGTAGGCGGAAATAACAGCGATTTGCGTTCACTATGCGCTTCTGGATCTCCTCTGTGGTATTATTGTCGTTTGTTATCAGGGAGCCTAGGTATGTGAATCTTGGTACCGTTTCGAAATTTTGGTTTCCACATGAGAGAGTTGGGATTTGTTGGGTGCATCCTACAGCCATGTATTTGGTCTTTTGCTGGTTTACTACGAGACCCATATTTTTGGCAGAGCTTTCAAGATTTATAAAGGCGTTACGTAAAGCATCTGGAGTTTTCGCGATTATGTCGATATCATCAGCGTAAGCCAATAGTTGCACAGAGTTGTCAAATATCGTTGCTCTTATCTCGATGCCTGAGTCACGAATAACTTTTTCTAAGGCTATGTTGAATAAGAGGCAAGCCGATCCATCTCCTTGTTTCACCCCGTGGAGCGTTTCAAAGGGCTCGGACAGATCACTGCCAACCCTGACTCTACACAATACTGGGGACATTGTTAATTTCACCAGATTGATCAGCTTACGCGGTATTCCGAACTCACTCATTGCATTGTACAATTCATTCCTGTTTATGCTATCGTACGCGGCCTTGAAGTCTACAAAGAGATGATGTGTTTCGACATGCGTCTTTTCCAAAATCTGTCTTAAGGAGAAAATTTGGTCAATATGTACATGATTTGCCTGGCCTGAAGCCACATTGGTAGTTGCCAATGATTTCTTCAGACATTGGAAGCAATCTTTTGTACAGGATGTTAGACATAATTTTATAGCCGGTGTTTAATAGCGTTATTCCCCTGTAATTGCAGCACTCGAGTTGGTCGCCCTTCTTATGTAGTGGACACACAATTCCTAGTCTCCACTCTTCGGGCATCTCTTCTTCTGTCCATACTTTTTGGATAAGGGTATGCAGGTATTGGGTAAACTCTCCACCTGCTGCTTTAAATAATTCAGCCACCAGCTTGTCTGACCCGGGGGATTTGTTGTTTTTCAGCTGTCTTATTGCCTGCTTCACTTCCTCCAGTGAAGGGGGTTCAGCATTGTCAATGTGCACCAATGTGTGTCAATCTAACCTCCTACCAGTTATGAAAACCATTTTCATCTATAATAAAGAATTAAACATGTTACAGAGAGCAGTGAAGAATACTGGAAGTGCCCCCTTTGCTGCATGTCCGTGGAGGCTGATGAGGACTCCTGGAGGCTCCACCTGATGGGGGCCAGCGGGGTAGGGGGCTGCCCCATGAACCCCCGCTCTCCGCGCCCCCACTGACTCCCTCCCCCGCAGCCGCTGCACTACTGGGGCACCCTACCCAGTCTATTGATTACGTGTCATTAGCTTCGTCCTTACCATAGACAACAGAAACCAAGGGAGGTACGGCGTGGAATTGCGCCAAACTACTATAAAACTGCAAGAACTAGCAAAGTGGCTGAGCAATGCGTTTTGTTGTAGGTAGAATCAAAGGCGGGTCGTCACTATGCATAAATGCGAGCGGTCGTAGTGTATGGTTAAATAATGTTGTAGTGTAGCGCTGTGTGCAGATTTCATCTGTCGGTTCATGGTCCAGACAGACGAGGCGTGCGTATAATTTAGCTAGACAAGTGCAAACCCCTAACAAGTAATAGTGAACATTTATTGAAAGGTCCCAATACATATTTATGTTATTCCGATCATTGATCTATTTCTTACACTTGCTTTCGCTTATTTGCTAAAATTCCAAAACAAAAGACTGTTCCCTAGCATCGTCCGAAATAAAACAAAAGTGCGGGAAGAGTGTGCAGTGTGGCAAGCCACCAATGAACACTTGCGAACTATGCGAACTAATAATAAATCATGCCCTTTTTGCGCCTGGCAAGAGATATGCGTCTGTGTACCTTTTTTTGCTATCGGGCTATATCCGTCGGACATCTGGACTAAGATATCTATTAAGTGGTTTCGAGTTAACATGGATTTTTATGTATACACGCAATGCTTTATTCGGTGGTTTTTTTTTGTTGCTGCATGTATTCTACCCTCTGCGGCTCCCAAACGAAATTAAAAATGGATAGATGGTTAAAATCACTGTGCAGTGCTAAAGGCTGAAAAAAACTTGTTTTTACAAAAAGTGTTATTTTTAAACAGAGATGTCTAGTGTGAAAAGGGTGACCAATTGTCTCATAATATGATTAGTAAGTGGATGAAAAATGTCAAGAACGTGACTCAAGGTCGTACCGAGAGGATACATGATGTGCAAGTGGATAGGAGATGATATATGTATATAGATGATAGATGATATATTGAGGATATCCCAGGAAGACATAATGCCATATATCAAATTATGTAAAAAAAAATTTTGGTAAGTCGTGCCAAGAGTCGAAATTATAAATATATATGAATGTACATCTGGAGACACCTTGTCGAGGTGATGGATCCCCAACCCGAATACGACAACGGGAAGAAGATAAGATGAATGTGAATATAACAAAGAGTGGTGTGGGGCGTTCTGCAGAGGTGACAAAATGGTTTTATATATACATATATACATTGTTTCTTATTGTTGAGTGTTGCAACAATAAATAATAATTTTCTTTACATTGCACCGGGTGGAAATGTTCACTATTTATTTACCTCTTGAATATTGCTGAATTTAATCATAAGCTATCTTACCTTTGTACTGTGACTACTACTTTGCATTGACCAAAAATGGTTTCATCGTTCGGCGTGCAATACCTCGAATGTGATAATTTTTTCAAGTGATAATTTAATGCCATTTGATTGGACGCTTTTATAATTACCATGACGATTCACGGTAACGGTATTGTGATGGCAAAAACAGGCAATAAACATACGCTCTGTGCTATAATTCTGCAGCTCTTTCTTACCCATTAAATAATGGTGCGACAAAAGATGAGATACGTGTGTCTGTTTCTTCCAAAGTACTACTTTTTTCCTTTGGAGGAAACAGATATACCTACGGCTCGACCACAGTGACAGGAATTGTGTTTCATTTTCTTTATACGTTTGAAGGAGGTGTATGATAATATTTGTACGTTTCCTCTGGGGGGTTGCAGACATATGTTCACCATTTGTTTTATTTTCGACTGCTGTTATTTAGTGTGTAAGAAAGAGCTGCAGCATTATAGTTTAAGAATAAAAGCAAAACCATTAGCACATTGACATTTGACATTTTTGAATTTTTGGAATTCACTCGCACTTCAATATTATCCTTGTAACAATATTCCATATTTTAAAAATTATCGTCACGGCTAGTAGTGTTGTAGGGGTATTTGTGAGAGAAGCAAGAAGATTATGACTTTTATTCTTTGGAGGAAACAAACCTAAGGACATTGTGTAACTCATCTTTTGAAAGAGTTGCAACACTATTGTGATAAGGAATGTATGTTTATTCCCATTTTTATTTTTATGCCGTCACAGTACTGTAACCGTGAATCGTCACGGTAATTTTAAAAGCGCTCATTCATAATCATTTTATCTGTACACATTCATTCAAAGAATATCGATATTTGTTGAAATTAATATTTTTTGGCAATACTGCTTCCAAGGAGAATTCAGCATATAGTGTGTCGTGATTTTTTTGTCTTTCTCGAACAATTTGTTTCAACCAGATTTGCAGTATTGTATGCAGAACGGAGATAATCGGAAAAACTAAATGTAATATTTTCATCATTGCAACCTTTCGGAAACAGGGAATATGTATTACAAACAACCCTGTGCTAAAGTTTGTGCAAAAAGATTGCAGATTTACCATTAAAATTAACCGTGCTTTTCTTTACAACATTTGAATTAGACAAATTATGTTTTTGCCTTGGAGCACTTTTAAAAGGCTCCTCAAATAAAATAAAGTCAATATCCAACTTTATACATTCGAATGAGATAAATTGTTGTAATAACATATGTGTTTGTGGCACATTGTAGATTTTGTATATCTGTGAAAGAAGAAAAAAAACAGTAGTCATTGTGGAGCTCATGTTTATCAAATACTTCGGTACTGTGGTACATCTCTGTATTCGTAACCGAGGATTTTAACTGGTCTGCCATGGAGGTTGTCAATCTAACCTAACCTAGATATAACCTTTTGTCATCACAGTATCCTGAAATATTTGAGAAAACAAAACGCAATAAAATTGACAAAGACGAATAAAAAAAAAATAAAAAAAATGGGAGTGTGCCAATAAGTGTTGTGTTTGCACTAAAAGAAGTAATAAATGGTTGTCGATTTAGCTTAAGTTTGGCACACTTAAGAAAATATTGCTGGAAACAATGTTCAGGCGTGTATTGAGCACAAGAGTTGGCCTTATAAATGAAATATAGATTGTTAAATTATTATAGTTAGTCTGTTTGTCTGGGAAGTGTTCTGGTCCCGTTATATTGTTCAGTATGAAGTGTTCTGGTTCCACTAGTTTGTTCAATTTGAAGTGTTCTGGTCCCATTACATTACATTTGTACAATGTGAAGTGTTCTGGTCCCATTATATTGTTCAATACAAAGTGTTCTGGTCCCATTACTTTGTTCAATACGAAGTATTCTGGTCCCATTACATAATTCAATACGGTGTTCTGGTCCATTACATTGTTCAGTACGAAATGTTTTGCTCCCATTACATTGTTCAATACGTAAAACGCTAAAGTCAATTTAATAGAATATTTATTTCACCGCCGTTGCATGGCACCAAGACTTTATGAAGTGCAAAAGAAAAACTAATAAATGAGCTCGTATATATTTTACTAAATTATTATTGCTCAGTTTCTTTACAAACCGTCCTAAAATAACAAGTCCATTCTCTCAAGAAACTCTATTTATTGCCAACATAACCAACAAGCAATAGCTTTTATAATATAATATAAACATCTCTTTGAGTGTTGATCAGGAAACTGTAATTTGCAACCTAACCTAACCTAACCAATGTAACCATAGAAATATTTACCTAACCTAACCTATTAAATGATTTCCAAATAATTTATGCTGTATTTCACCACTTCTGAGTAAACTGCCATTTAGTACTACTTGTCGTGTAGCCTAAATTATCTATAGTTTCATCACTGATGAACGAGTAACGCTATCCGTCAAATAAATGCGTGATTTCCGTCATTCAATCATCTGATTAAAGTTACTTGATTAGTACAGTCACTTAACAGTTTACTCAGAGGAGGTGAAAAACCCCCTTAGTATTATAGTGCTCCGAATATACAGCTAAAATATAATTCTGAAGAGTTACTCAATGAATTTCTAGAAAACTAGATAACTTTTGTTAAAATAATGTAGCTATATTAACTAGTGACATAAGTAGCCCGTCCACCATTTTGAATAAATGAAAAAAAATGTCGACGAAATTTGAATATTGAAACTATTTATACATTGTCCATTATACGCAATATGCTCACTTTAAAATGCTTATTTTATGATCTTATTACTTTAGTCTTTTGGTCCGAAGATATTTGAGAAGCTGGAAGCAATAACAATTTATGATGAAAATTGTAGTTCTGAGGAAAACAGGTTCAAAGTTTGTTTTGAAATGCGTTATTGACGCCACTATATGCATCTGCCTTTAACATAATATATGTTCCCTCATTCTCCCAAACCTATTACCCGTGGTCCCATTACATTGTTCAATACGAAGTGTTCTGGTCCCATTACATTGTTCAACATGAAGTGTTCTGGTCCCATTACATTGTTCAACATGAAGTGTTCTGGTCCCATTACATTGTTCAACATGAAGTGTTTTGGTCCCATTACTTTGTCCAATATGAAGTGTTCTGGTCCCATTACATTGTTCAACATGAAGTGTTCTGGTCCCATTACATTGTTCAACATGAAGTGTTCTGGTCCCATTACATTGTTCAACATGAAGTGTTCTGGTCCCATTACATTGTTCAACATGAAGTGTTTTGGTCCCATTACTTTGTCCAATATGAAGTGTTCTGGTCCCATTACATTGTTCAACATGAAGTGTTCTGGTCCCATTACATTGTTCAATATGAAGTGTTCTGTTCCCATTACATTGTTAAATATAATACCCAATTACCTGCCCCATAATAATGGATAATGGAAGGCATCAGTCGGGTGTTTTCGGCTGTCAAATTTCTGTGATTTTCTATGGCTATTAATGGCTCATCTACCCTGTTGTGTATTGCTGTCATGATTACCTACTCAAAAATACAAGTTACTATTTATTAGTTATTATAAGTACTTACCTATAAGTCCAATAGGCTTTCGTAAATGACCGTTTGTCGTATTATTTTGATGTTTATATGCATTGACATTCGATTTGCAAATTTTCCCATGACTGACATCTCTTACGTGGCAAATGCGCTGTCATCTCTGGCATTAGGGTAACTACTTTTAAGAGTTGTTGTAGGGGCGTGTAAATAGCCCCAGACACGAGGGAATACTACTCTATGTAAATTAATGAAAGATGAACTCTTCCCTATGTGACACAAAAATAGATTATACAGCAATTCCAAAATCCTCAGTGAAAACAAAACAATACTCACTCAGAGAATGCAGCTCTCCACACGATGTCCAGACAAACGACACTAGTTTCTTTCAAATATTGAATTTTGCCAAGGCGGTATTGCATAATCTCAACAGATGTTTATCACATTAAGAAAGTTCAAACAATGAATATGAATTTTGCACATTAATCGTACTTGCCAAAACTTCACAACAATACTTCAATTATGGGTTAATTTTGATTAGGACTGACATCTATTGGCGTTAAGCAACACTCACATCGAAAGTAATTGCCTGCCCCACAGAGGTCAGAAAGTGCCTGAATTCACTGCATTTCAATGTCACATAGGGAAATTCAATATAATACAACCACCATAGATGGCGCCCCCATGGCCCCATAGCATAAATTATTAATTTAAATGAGACTAATGCCCAAATGTATTTAAATATATTTTATGGCGCGTATCCAGTTGTTGTCTTAACACAAGGCAGTATTTATAACAGAATACTACATTTAAGAAAAATGTTAAAATGTGTCTTATTTGGCCGTTTTAACAGACATTACGCTGTCCCAAAAGATACAGACTCACCTCTCCAAATGACTTTGCGACAATTGTACCAGCAGTCTTTTTACGGAAGCCTGTGCAATGATCAATACAGTCATCTCTCAGTGCCATAATATCCATTCTCACCAAAACAATGTAAAAGAATAAGGCATGTCAGATTCCTTGCCAATTTCATTGTTCACCACGCTATTCCCATTCCCGTAGGTGTGTCATTTTTTATTATATATAAAATACAAATTAATTTGCAGACAAATATTGCGACTACATATTATTGTGTAGTATTTACTTGTAACTATTGCTAAAACTTTTGTGTGTAGCCCCATCTGTGTAAAACCTACAGAAGTAATATTTACACAGCAGATAAAGAAGGGTTTTAAGATACCATAAAGGCGATGGGAATGAAAACAGTTTGTAAGTTGTTATTGCTTCCAGTTCCTCATTAAAAAACAATTAGGATATTATTATAGCGTACTAGATTACATACTCTGTATCGCAAATTGCATTCCCACAACTTCACTGCCGTATGTCAAACAGAATATTATTATTGTCTTTGGATTTTTACATCTTCACTTTGTCTTTGGATATATATTTATAAACATGAATCAAGATTATTATGCAATACCGGGAAGGTGACAATTGAACGTTGTTAATCGGTTTCGATTGCATGTCTGAAGCCACGCCTTACACGCCACACCGCAAATAATATCTGTGAGATGGATTTTCAGACAAAGCTACCGTTGTAATTCGGTGTCTAATTCAAGAATTCGTCACAAGATGTCGCCACTTTCGTTGGCAAGACGCATAGGGACGCGTCCTTCTTAGGCTACTAATACGCTTAAGTTTGAGATTTGGTAAATTTTTGTTGGGTATTGTATCAAAAAGGCCGCCTGATGTGACAGATTGTTTTGTAAATATCAACTCAAAACACCAATTTTTTAATTAATGAAGACAATATTAGCGAAACTCTATTGAAAATCTGAAACAGAAAAATCAAAAAAAGTCACATCTGGGACTCGAACCATCGGTTTTCCCGGCCGCAACTCTTCCAACTGAGCTAATTTATCCCTATCAGATTCAGTCATTTTTAACTGTATCATACTTCGACTAAGGACTACCAAAATTATTTTAATTTTCAACGCATATTTTTATTGGCGGCTATCTTTATCTATGATTGCAATTCAACCAGAACTAAATAGAACTAAATGCTAACTAGATAGTGTCTTGGATAAATTTATCCATTTTTATTTAATATGCGACATCTATTGACTTTTCCGCAAGTCCAGGATGAATATATTTTTTTACTTAATGAGTAAAACCTCAAATTGTAATATTTAAATAATGAAGACAATATTAGCGAAACTCAATTGAAAATCTGAAACAGAAAAATCAGAAAAAGATATGGTCGCATTTGAGACTCAAACCCAATTTTTTACTTATGGCAGTGAAGTTTCAGGAATATGAAAAATTTTCAAAATTATGCAATATTTTCAATTTTGCATGTTTAACTTTAAAAGTTGTTAAATCTAGTCAAAAGTAAGATTTTTTCCAAACTATAGTGTATCCATATAGATATTATTAGTATTCATAATAAATAGGTCAGAAGTTTGATAGTTATACGAATTTTCAAATTAGATTGGAAGGAACGTGATATAAAATAAGTGACATTTTTTGTTAGTGATTATTTTTTAGGGAAACGCCAAAGATAGAAAAACGTTAAAAAGAAGCAGGAGTGGTTCTGCTTGTAGATTTAATTTAATGTATTGAGTAATTATTTTCATTAAAGTTTATGTAGTGAGTCCACTTAACGGTCCTCCACACTAATGACCACGTTCTTTCTTGTAAAGGATATTATGAATTCTAAGAATCAATCGAAGATGGAAGTGATATAAACATCTATCGATCTCCATGTTTATATTTATAATTTTATTATAATAAACACCTCAATATCTCCTGGCGACCTTAGAGCCAACTGAATTAGATCCTTCTTCCACAGGGATAGGTAAATATCTGATACCCACTTTGTGCGCTCACGTCGTAAACAACTTGTCACGCACAATTCGTCCATCGCTACTTAAATCACAAGATCTACATCACCACCAACCATTGTTGAATGCTCTAAATGTCAAAACTAGAATGCTATCATAACCTCAATCACAGCCAAACAGTTTCTGCAGCTGTCATTTTTATAGCATTGATCTAAAGCACAAGCATTGTTACAAAATGTTTGACATAAGTGACGCCATGTTTAAAATCTCGACGTGAGCGGCAACAACCTCAGCAGACTGATCGCGTGAGACTGGCATCACGGACGAGTTTGCAAAATGTCAGCACCGTGTGTCTGTGTATGAATATCTGCACAGATGTACGGTGAAAATCGCCAAGATACTTGAATCGTCGATTATCAGATACTTGCATATCCTTGCCAAAGAAGGGCCTAAACGTGTTCATTTTAAGGTATTTAGCAAATATAAATTTAAAATTGTGTGGGAAATTTTGTTAATTTTTATTTCTTATGTAATATCTCACAAGAGCTTCCCTGTCTATCTATAACAGTGTAAAGACGGGGAACTATTATGGCCCCATCCGGTTGAGCAGCCTTGTGAGGCAGGGGCTTTAGAAAGAGATGTATTAATGCAAGTCTTGAAGATGCTCGCATTATACGAAGGAGGAAAAACTCTGTGCATTATATATAGCAATCGATCTGTTAACAATGGATGACAATCCATTGATTGACAAATCAGAAATCTCCTTTATAAAGAATCGATAAGTATTTAGGGACTCCAGCATAGAGGTGGCTTCAATTGTATGTATATATGTTTGTTACATTATCAGAAGAGCGATTCCTATATCTTTTGTGGGATCGCTATGAGATAATGGATGTGATCTCCTGTCAGATTTGTGTGATTTTCTATGGCTGTTATTTGCTTTTTCTATGATTTCTACAATCTAAACTAAAATACGTGACAGATGAAATCTGACATCGATCCATAGAAGAAGCAAATAACAGCCATAGAAATCACACATATCTGACAGGAGATCACGCCCGTTATCTCATAATGATCCCACAAAAGATGTAGAATCGCTCTTCAGGACAGCATTTTCGATTTGTTTTGAAATTTATAGCTATGAATTACAGAATTCGTAATACTTTTACCAGAATTTGTCGACGAATGTGGAGGGCCAACAGAAAGAGAAAAATATTTATACCTTGAATTAATTGTGATATAATTTTGAATTGAATCCAGCCATTGTAGTAAGTTTTAACCGTGATGTGATGTGTAACTTTAGTTACAATATTTTGTTTGCCAATAAAAATAATTTGTTAATTAAGTACGAGAGATAAATGTTTGCTGGTACAAATATTTATATTTGAATTTTCATACTGAACCCAAGAAGCTTGTGCCCACTGAATGGAAAATCAATAGAAATTTTGTCACCTATACTGATTTGGATGAAAACTGACGAAACTTTGATTTGAACCTTTAAGCGAGTCTAATGTGTTACCATTTGGTCTATGTGCCAAAAGTAAGGTCAGAAAAGAAGAATTCAATCAAACTTTCTCAAATTTCTTGTTTTAACAGATATGTGACAATCAATTTCATTGGCCTGTCTGGGGGGCCAGCACGGTCAAATCAATAACTTAACTATATTGGATTGATAGGCTTAACTGCCGATCATTTTATATCGATATCCCTAGGACGGTTGCACTTTTGATAGCCAAACCGATATTGACATGAAATAAATAAGAAATTGTTACGAAATGGCAACACTGGCGGGTATTGTCTATGATTCAACATTCGTAAATGTCAAATAAATTGACAATATTGAATTGAAATACTAAATATAGTTAATACACATTGGCAGTCCGCAAATACCTTTTGACACTAAAAAGTGAGTTAATTAGTTAGATCTTTGGCCATAACTTGTTATATTTGAACAACTTTCATTTCTCCAAGCCCTAACGGATTCAATTGATCACATATACCACATCTTTCAATTCTAAGAGCTTCGTCAGTTCAACTCTGTTCATTAATAAGCCAGTAATTTTGCATAACGAATGACATTATTCGAAAAATGTGTATATTGACAGTTAACCAAAGTTTATCTACAACTTTGGAGGCCATTTAAAAAAAATTCTGTCGGCTGTCGGAACTTTTCTTATCAATTTTTGACAGTGCTCGCAAATGTCGCCAATTGGCCATAAATGATGAATTTATTCAATATAGTATTAATATAGGGTTTTATCGGTCGACCGTGCTAAGTCCCCTGGAGCCTAAGAGTAGAGATATCTTGACGACGTCAGTTTTCTTTCGATATATTCACTTTGAGAATTTTCTGTGCAATGGCCTCTACTATATGGTCAGTAATGCTATAATGCATAGGTGCATTGTATGTCAGCTATGTCTAAAAAAGTGTTTTTAAATCTTTTATATTTATATATTGTGATTTAGAACCATTTTCTTATTTAAATGTGTATGCGGAAAATTGTCTAAGGACGGGTTGTTTCACAGAATTTTAACAACTCATCAAAATTGAAAGTTAATATACAAATTCATTGAGTCTTATTCAAGTTCTGTTATTTTACAAGACTGCGAAACGACCGGCCCACGATAAATTAATAACAGAACTTGAATTGTAACTTTAATGAATTGTTCAAATTCTGTGAAACAACCCGTCCTAAGTATGTGCTAAATTTATTTTGGAAAGATATTTTGACAATGATTCGGTTTGAAAAGAATTGTGAATCTGTATGAATTGTAAATAAATTAATAGTAATAATATAAATACATGAAAAAATTCTCAATAATATCTTTTATTTCCACATAAGGTACAATTTATGAACTTTATTGTCATATTTCTAAACTGATTTTTGTTTAGCCCCCTTACATGTGTTTTAAATTTTACAAAACTGTGCAAAGTTGTTGAGCAGACTTTTAACTTGGTATTTATTTTATAGAATTAAATTTAAATTTTCAATAATAACCACTATTTTTAACATATTTTAATCACATTAATTTTTTAAAGTTTTGCTTCAATTTTTTCGTGTGATAGCTTTATCGTCTTCCAAAGGTATTATGTAATGTCATTCTGAATATAGTTTTCAAATGGCTTCGAAAGACAAAACACCTGTCAGACGTAATAACATAGCAAAACACCCACAGAATCGTCGTTACTTCTCCCTTTTCTTATAAACAACGAATGTATTTGACAGCCTCCGTGCTCAGGGGACTACGAATCTGAATATGAGGTAACGCGGATGCCTGGCGCCACTTCAATTCGTCAGAAAGGAGCAGGATGTCCTCTCTGCCAAAATGAAAACCTGTGGTTCTCAACGAATTGAATGCCACCCACACCAAAAAGCAGAGTATATATCACAATAACGTACTTACGGAATGATGTTGATGCTTGGGGCTCACATTTGGTTGATTTGCACTAAAACCTTTGGGAATAACATCACAGGCGGGGAGCAATACAAAGCCATCAGAAAGCAATGGCTTTACGAAACACCGGAGGTTGTGCGTTCGAATCTCGGCTAGCGCAAGTTAATTTCATCTACTTAAATTTTGTTATTTCACATTTAATTCAGCAAAAAAATAGGTATACAATACACTTGCGGAACGTTCCTGAGCGAAAGATACTTTCAGTATCGCCCTGGTGACAGACCATAATTTAGAATTGAAACATTGCTTTAATGGCTTTAGCCATCTTTGATTACTAGATCTCAACAGCCAGATACTTTCCCTCCCCATACCCCAATGTGGGATGCCATAATCCTACTGGCTCCGGCTAACCGGGAGCGGTTGGGACTGTGTAATCAATATATATTATAAAAGAAAGTCCGAAAAATGTGCGGCTCGCAAAAACTCAGAAACGAGTCCCGTAGTATAAAGTATCCCCCCTCCAGGATGAAGGTTCCTGTTTTTACCGAAGGGCGTGCTTTTGAAGATATAATGGCTGGAAGTTTCACTCTCTTAATGTTTCTAGAACAGTCTTCCGGAAAGTTATAGAAGGTTCCATAGAGCTCTAGAAAGTTCTGGAAGGAGTGGCGGAGTATGTCGTGGCATGTTCGGGAATAGGGAATCGGGAACATCACTGTGGAACATTCCAGAACACTCTCGAATGTTGTCCTGAGCGAAGCCAGGTAACCCAGCTAGTATTCACATAAAAATAATTACATATAATAAAACACCGAATATTGTAATATTGTGTTTTATTGGTAAAATATTATAAAGTCTTCTTATAATAATACTCTACAGCGTTGTCCCGTTAGATTCCGTTTCCTCCGTCACTTCCATTTTTTTCGTCTTCTCTTCCTCGTCAATCTTTACCTTCTTTGGTGTTTGGCACACGTCCGCTGTCTCTTCTTCAACCTGGTCTATTTCTGCCTCTACTGCCGCTTCTGCCTCTCCCGCTTCTGCTTCTTCTTCTCCAGCCTCCGCTGCACCTTCCACTTCCCCTTCTCCTGCCTTCTTGAATTTGTTCACGTCTAAAAATTAAAATAGAAAAATCACAAATTAGATAAAAATTACGAGTACATATTAAATCCTCAGGGGTAAATTTTATCAGAAGGTCTGATAATATTTCCGCTTTGAAAAGGATTCACAGGAACAAATTAGTGGACATGAATTGAATTAGTGACGAGACTCAACAAATAATTGGACAGGAAACTCAACAAATGAATAGATAAGAAAAGACAATAATAACAAGACTCAATATGTAGATGAATGAATGAAATGGAAAAAATGATAAGACTTAACAAATGAACGGACATGAAAAGACAAAAATGAAGAGACTCAAGTGAATGGACATGAAAAGACAAAACTGAAGAGATTTAACAAATAAATGGACACGAAAAGACAAAAATGAAGAGTCTCAAGTGAATGGACTTTAAAAGACAAAAATGAAGAGTTTTAACAAATTAATGGACATGAAAAGACAAAAATGAAGAGATTTTACAAATGAATGGACACGAAAAGACAAAAATGAAGAGTCTCAAGTGAATGGACATTAAATGACAAAAAAGAAGAGTCTTAACAAATTAATTGATATGAAAAGACAAAAATGAAGTCTTAACAAATTAATGGACATTAAAAGACAAAAAAGAAGAGTCTTAACAAATTAATGGACATGAAAAGACAAAAATGAAGTCTTAACAAATTAATGGACATTAAAAGACAAAAATGAAGAGACTTAACAAAATAATGGACGTGAAGAGGCTAAAAAATTAAATGGATTATAAAAACAGACGAGATAATTCTGCAACTCACCAAACTTGGAGACATCTTCTCCCAGCAGCCTCAGCATGTGCACTGTATCGGGCCTGGCTGTATACGCTCGCAGGGAGCGCGCCCCTCTCCATCCTACCAACTCCAGGCGCAGGCCGTCCTTCTCGTACAGGAGCACACAGCTGCCGTGGGCTGCAAGAACAATAACCAAACATTAATATCAACATCAGATCTATTGATTCCATAACCAGACTGTCATTAATTTGGGAGACTCGTATGGAGATTTGTATTCTACAGACCAAGAGAGTCAAGATTAAAATGGAAGTTATTGCAATTGTTTAAATGGCAACACTAAGATGATTCAAATAAAAATAATGCAACTTTAACACATTAATGGTCACGTCTATTGATGTTGTTTTAGAGGAGATGCCATAGTTAAGTTAGCCTCTCAAAAACTGGGCGTACTGTACAGGGCCCGCAGATACTTTAATAGTAACAACTGCTAACCCTGTACAAAACACAAGTGCGCCTCACGGTTGAATTTGGCAGCCATCTCTGGTCTGGAGCCTCAAAATACCTGAAAAAACCCTCGACTCTGTGCAGAAATGGGCGGTCTGTTTGGTAGATTCTCCTAATTTAACAAACGGATTGCAATCTTTAGAGCATAGGTGTCGGGTGGGAATGCTATCCTGGTTCTACTGGTGTTTCAATTGAAGATGCTCCGAGGAACTAGCGTCATTGATCCCCTCGGCACCAGTGCATAGTTGGGAAACATGTCAAACGCGTGCCCAACATATGTAAAAGGTTGACATTTGTCACATGAGAACGGGTCGCTTCTTCAACTCATTCTTGTGTTCAATAGCTCTGCTGTGGAATGATTAGCCGGCCTTTGTGTTTCCTCCTTCCTACAACATGGGTCTCTTCAAGACCAATGTTCATTCCTTCCTCTCCTCAAAAAGACCCTCCACACAGCATCTCAGATGACATATGCCCTGAGGGAAATTATTTTTCTCAGGGCCTTTTCTGTATGGAGTTAATGTAAAAAAAAAAAGATTTGACATAAAAAAATGTAAATACAAGGATTCATCAATAAGAAGAGGTGTTTGAAGACAGGTGGCGATGATGAGGGAGGTTAACATTACCGTTGTGTACTGGATTTGTCAAACAACACCATAGTTTTTATTTGGCAGTTAGTTGTTTCGCACGTGTTTTGTGTTTCTCTATTTGTATTGCCTTGATTAAAAAGTTTTAGGACTTTATTTATAAAATCGATAATACAAGTTTATTCTCCAAAATTGATATGGTCTCCTTCAAAGTACTCCCCATCGACTGCAATGCACTTACGCCAGCGCTTGATCCAATCCTCCAAACACCGCTGGTATTCAATTTTCGATACGTCCATCAGAGCCATTTTCGATTTTTTCATGACATTCTCGCGGGTGCTGTAACGCTTTCCGCGAAGCGGTTTTTTAAGTCGGTTGAACAGGAAAAAGTCACAGGGAGCCAGATTAGGTTAATTTGAAGGCTGCTGGATAGATACATGTTGTTTTTGGTCAAAAACTCATGGATAAGGATCGCATTGTGCGACGGTGTGTTATCGTGATGCAAAAACCACGAGTTGTAAAAAATCCAACAGTTACAAAATCCAAGAGTTGTAAAAAATCGAAAACACACACAGAGGTAGATGTACTCAGTACAGCGTAACTTTTACAAATGACAAGCTAGGATGAAGAATTTTGGAGGGAAGTGTCGATGACAGGTGTGGTAATCTAACAAAAAAAAAAGAATTCCAATCAGGTGACTGACAGCGCCACATGGTGGTCGGTCTAAAAACTTTTTGATCAAGCTGGTATGTTCTAATTATGATGGGGTTCAAAGAGGTGTCATATAAAAGTAGCGATAACTCACGCAAATCTTTCACTTGTTCCTGCGTGGGCGGTGTGAGCAGCTCTATCTCGGGGGGACAGTGCGGGTTGTCATTGTGCAGCAGCAGGATCAGGTCCTCACGGGGCAGCAGCACCCTCCTCGGAGCCCCCAGGTAGGACAAGATGCTGGGCAGACCTTCCTGTGATAATCTAAGCAAATACAACAATACATATAATCATAAGAGATTATCGATTTGGGGATGGGTGTAATCAACACCTCAGTCATGGGTCACCCCAAATGGCAAGCTACTTTTGGTGACTTAGCAGGGGTACCCGGGTTTATGGGGTGAGGTTTGTCCAGGTCTTGGTGGCGGAGGCGTGCCAGATTGGGAAAGAGAGATTAACTTCTCCAACCAGATTCTCCCAACCCAACGCCTTGAACCGCGGTGGGAGGGATGGGTTCAAACATCACTGCTGGACACATTGAACCCCCAGATTCTTATACCCGTCATACCTTTTCCTTCCCAGAACTTCTTCTCCTTTCTTTACTTAAAAAGACTAACAAGATCTGATATGATTGCCTATTTTCGTAACCGTTGGGATATTAGACACGATAGGGTCTCTCTCATACAGTACAACTTACGGCCGCTGTTCCAATAGGCCAATCTGAGTCTACCATCAGCTAAGCAATTTGTGAGTATTTTAAAGGTAACGCTCGACTATCGTTGTTCCCAAATATTTTATTGTTGAATATCTTAGGTGACCCCGCCCACCTTAGCCTTGCCCAAAATGGCGTCAAAGTGAAAACTCTCGATGTTAAATTAATATTAATAGAGAATAACATCAATATTGTATTCATTATTAACACACATAATTTCTTTTAAATACTGTTATCCATAAACTTGCATTTTATATTTTAACAAATGTATAAAATGTATTAAAAATAGAGTGTCAGTTTGACCTTTGCCGCCAGCGCGTCAGTACCACGTGACGTTAGCGCCACTCTGTTGACACTTTTTATAATTTTGCTTTGCTCAGTCGAACTTAACCCCCATGTCCGGCTTCCTTAAGATTAAGCAATGCTTGTGTGTTGGAAAGAGCGTATTTGTGCATTTGAGCAGTGTTGAACTTTAGTTTCGGCTTAGTAGGTGATTAGTAGGATTGGGAACAGCGGCCGTTACTGACTTCTGTTGAGACACATTAAAATCATATGTAACTACCTATACTAACGACATCTGTTGAGGAACATTGAAATTATATACATATTCACATACACTACAAACACATTAGTGCATAATAATTAATTATATTACCTGAAGGCACACGTCATATTCTTGTTATCGCAGCGAACAAAGGTCTTAACTCCCGTATTGATGATCTTCACCTTATCCTCGTTTCTCTGCACCACGTCCCGCACAATCGGCGACACCAGGTAGATGTTCTTCTTCTTCCCGATCAGGCAGCGGGTCAGTAGGCACTTGGGGTCGAAGCCTTGAAGGTCGTAGAACTCCTTGATGGAGGGGTATACGTCTTCAGAATCTCCGGAGAAGAATACGTAGGGGTCTTCCTTGTACCCCTGTATCCGTTTTCGCTTTCTCTGCGGTCCCCAAGGAGCTGACGATGGCGCTACTTTAGTTTCTTTGACGGTCTCATCTCCGGCGGGTTCCGTTTCCGAGGGTTCCACGACGGCGACTGATTCCAGTTTTTCCTTCTTCTCAAACGGTAAGGGAGCGATTTTTTCTATGATGGCCACGAAGAAGCCGCCAGTATCGTTGTGATGTGGGAGTATTCTTATACTGAAAATGCAATTTTTAAAACAAAATTAGAAAAGTGTATTATTGCAGAAAATCCATTTGTATTAAGCATAAAAAACTCACTATCCGTGAGCACTAGCTTCATGAAATTAGCACCACTTTTCTGTCTGGAATTTCTGGGTTAATGGAAATATTTTCAGTTGGCCATGTCATTTTCATCATGACGCTGGAGCCCCAAAATACCTGAAAATCCTACATGATTCTGTGCAAAGGCGGTTTATCTGATTGACAACCCGTTGTTAACAAACCGATTGCCATCTCTAATGCACAGGCGCATGTAGACATGCCGAATATGTTCTACAGATGATCTTGATTCCCGTGCATTGGTACATGTACGCAAACACCTGTTCAGTCTTAATGATAAACCGGCTCTTTTGTGGAACAAGCTACCAGCATCTGTTTTTTATTTCATAATTTAATCTAGGAGGAATCTAATTTAATCAAGACCTACAATAATAAATCCCTTGAAATAGCCCCTAAACCTTAACCTGCCTCACAACACTTCTTAATCAGATGGAGATTATAGTATAATGCAGATAGAAGTGCTCTTGTGAAGTGTATGTAACATTAAAAAGAAAAAAAAGATCACAACATTGGGTGCCAAACTTTAAACTTTACCATCTCTCGAGGTGATACATTTCCTTCTCTTCCGGAGAGGGGGGGAACATTTGTGGGCGCAGCATGGTGTGGTACTTCTCAGGAACCTCCTCAAACTTCTCAAAGAATTCCAGTTCCTTGGTGGCGAGCTTCCACTCTGAAGTACCTGTAAAGAAAATACAACAAAACATTCACAATTGTACTAAAACTCATTGAGGGAGCTAGGACTACGAGGGGGGACCCAAAAGTAACGGGAGATGTGCTGTGGTGGAGAGGAAGAATGGGGAATACGTTTTTCGACCAGGTATTCGTTAGGGTCACTCCTACTGGTCAAGTTGTACGAAGTTGTGAGGCTGTGAGTGCATCGGTTCGCCCGTGAGAATTTTTTTAGTAAAACAACTTTTTCCATTTCGGCGAAAACGTGATGGCAGATTGTCGAGAGCAACGAGCGGCTGTGAAATTCTGTTTCCTGTTGGGGAAATCGGAAAACTATTGTAATGCTGACTGCTTATGGGGATGCTGCCCTAGGTAAAACACATTTAGGTTTTCACATTTTAAAAATGGAGAAACGTTAATTGAATACCAACCCCGTTCAGGACGCCCCTCAACATCAAGAACTGACGAAATCGTCGACCAAATCAATACCCTCGTTCGTGAAGACCGTCGCCAAACCATTGATCAAACTGTGAGATGTCTGGAATGTCATAGAGTTCAATTCAGAGGATTTTAACCAATGATTTGCCCATGAGAAAGGTTGCGGCCAAATTTGTCCCTCGCCTTCTCACAGACGAGCAAAGGGAGCGTCGACTTCAGGCATGTTTTGAGCTTCAAAATCAGCTCGAAGAGGACCCTGAATTTTTTTCCAAGGTGATCTGGCCCCCCATGACTTCTTTTTGTTTTGTTTGCGAGGAGGTAAAACAAAAATCGCTGGAAGGCCTAAAGGACATCCCGATAAGTGAAATTAAAAACTGTTTTAAACAATGAACGAAGCGTTTGGAGAAGTGCGTTGTGGTCAATGGAGAATACTTTGAAGGTGATCAAAATTTGATGTAAAAATATAGAAGTTATGACGAAATTCTGGCTACTTTTGGTTCCCCCCTCGTACATATTAACCTCACGGGCCTCAACCATATTTTGTCAGAGGGCCCTAAATATCTGAAAACTAAAAACTGTTTTTGAAAGGTGATAAAATACACTTTCAAATTTTATAAATCGAAGTAAACATATAATTTTTGAAGTAAAAAAATTTGCATGAAACCATGAAAAGTTTAAAAAAATGGCTCACCTTACATTTTTTTAACTAAAATTTCTGATAACAAAAAAATAAAAATATTGTCACCTAACTTTTTGTCGTTCCATGTAAAAATAATGAATAAATAATTCCCAAAGTTTCTTAAATTTTTTTCAAATTGAGATCGAAACTTTGGTTTCATGAACCCAAAGGGACCAAAGACCCTCCACACAGCATCCCAGATGACATAGGCCCTGAGGGAAATTATTTTCCTCAGGGCCTCCTGTGTGGAGTTAATGTAAAAAAAAAAAAAAATTAAGGTGTACATTTTATTTATTTTATGGTTAACATTTAAATTTGAATATAGAAAGTGGTGTTTTTTCTTTCTAACACCGTTTATATCATATTTATCGCTATGATAGTAAGGGAGACGCAACGATTTCTGCGAGACCTATATGAGTTGTTTCGAAAAGCTAACAAATTAGCCTGAGGGATTAACACACACTGTCACAGTAACAAATGTAGTGAACTCTTTCTGTCTCACTCTAATACTGCTGGAGTCATATTAGCACTTCACTAATCTCTATACAAGAAAATAACTGAAATCATTGCCACATACTTCAGTCAAATATTAGTAAGTTTAAAGATTGGTGCATTCTAAACTATTTATTCTTAAATGTAGAAAAGTGCAAAACCTTGACTTTCTTCAGAAATAAAAATCCTGTTTTATTTGAATATTCCATCAATAACACAGCTTTAGAAAGAGTCACGGAAATGAGAGATCTTGGAATTATTTTGGATGAAAAACTAAGTTTCGCCAATCATATCCACCAAATTGTAAACAAAGGTATGAAAACACTAGGCTTCGTATTAAGAACAACCAAAAACTTTAATTCCATACAAGCCACTAAATTATTATATGTATCTCTAGTTAGAAGCCTAATGGAATATAACTCGGTAGTTTGGTCTCCATCTTACAAAATTCATATTATTAATAACATTGAGCAAATACAAAAAAAAATTCTGCATTTCATAAATTTTAAATTATATATCCCACTAGAAGACTTAAAATATAATTTATTATTAAATATTCTAAAAATACACACACTAGAAGACAGACGTAAAATAAACGACTTAACATTTTTAATCAAAATACTCTAAATTTGACTGTTGCGAACTCCTGCAACTCATAAACTTACGAATACCGACAGTAACTACACGACAAAATACACTATTCTACTGTAGCATTCATAAGCGGAACTACATTGCACACTCTCCGATACAATGATTTCACACTATGGGTAATCAGTACTTAGGTGATATTGACATATTTAACATAAACTTGACAAATTTTGTTGATCTTGTAAAAAACTTGTTCCAAAACTATTCCTAAACATATCTGTATTTTTGTAAACCTTTGAAATTGCTGTATTTTTATGACATTTGTGCTTTTTTATCTAATTTTATTTTTATTATTTCTGTCATATAAAAATCATCTGTCATAAATTAACTGTACTACCAAACATGTAAAAGCCCTTTGGGTGTTAAATAAAGAAATAATAATAATCCCAAAAGTGGTGTGTTTTGATTCTATTTACCTCTGGAGAAGTTGAGTCCGGGCAGCATGTGCGCCACCTCGACAAGGCGCAGGGCCCCCTTGGCCTCGCGCAGCAGGCGCAGGATGACGGCCTCGCACTCCACGGGGTTCAGGGAGCAGGTGGAGTAGGCCAGGCGCCCCCCCACGCACAGGAGCTCCGCCCCGCGGTGCCCGATGCGATACTGGACACTGGAAATACAAAACATCTTTATTTTATTTGTTGTTGCACCTGGAATGAGACAATGAGCCAAACAGCGGCCTCCACTCGGTGGAGTGCTTAACCCTTCCACACCGGAGGGGGTAATACACATCCCCCAAACCATTGTTTGGTGCGAATATTTAACTTGTTTTTTACATCATATACTCTATAATTTAGATAATTTATTCTAGAAAACTATTCGTTAATCTATCTGCATTTAAAAAACAATGTTCCGTTACTTTTTTTAGATATTTTTTTTTAGCCATTAGCTCTACATAGAAGGCTCTGAGGAAAATAATTCCCCTCAGGGCCTGTGCCATCTTGGGGGTCTTGGGGGGTGCTGTGTGGAGGATGTTTTTAGGAAAGGAAGGAGAGGAAGGTTCTGGGAAGGAAAAAGGTATTTAAGACTTTTTTTAGACATTAGCTCCTCACAGGGGGTCTGAGGAAAATAATTTCCCTCCCTTTCTTAAAAAAATCAGAGTGTGCAATTAACATGCGGTAGAAGTGAAACCTTCAAAAAAACTAAAGTAGACAAGAGTGGGGAGGCTACGAAGAACCGCACAAAGAGTAATAATTTCAAAAGTTTGGGAACCATAATATAATTAAAGTTTATTATTTACCCATGCAGATTGTTTCCCTGTCCCGCAGACCACTTGAGCCAGATGTCTGCGTTTTTCCTGAGGGTTCCGTCTCCGGAGCACGGTACGTCGCACAGTATCCTGTCGAACTTCAGGAGTCGGGTGCCGGGAGTCTCCGTTGAGACCAGCTTCACCTTGCCACCGCCACCGTTCTTTACTTCTGCGCTCGAGTCTGTAATATCTGCAGGTTCTGTGGAAAACATAAAAGTTTCTTTTAAAAAGATTGCTGTGAGTCTTAAATTACCCCAAAGCGTAGAGATTCCCCTAATAGACGAATTGCAGTCTTAACCTATTCAACGTTGAAGTAAGAAAATGCAAAAAAACCCCTGTCAGGTGAGTTGTACTGTGAGTTTCCAGACTCAGTGTATATCATCTCATACATTGACTGTCTGAAGAACAATGTCGGATCTGCGATTTTGTAGTTTTGCAAAAGAGCAATTTGGGAGGCGGGTATGGGTACTATCGCCCCGGGAACCATTTATTGGATAACCAACACTTCTGCCATAGGTCACCCCAAGTGGTTTGCTACATTTGGTGACTTAGCAGGGGTGACCGGGTTGCGTATTTCCAATCCCTAACGCGGTTGAGTCACTCTAGCGACTGAGCCGCGTTAGGGATTGGAAGGCGTAAATCGCCTTACAAACACTACCGCATTTCAGTCGCGCTAGTGACTGAACCGCGTTAGGGATTGTTATGCATAAATCACCTTACAAAAGCTATACCGATTCAATCACCTACGCGCTTCGTTGCTCTATCAGTTTCTGTGAGGGCGACGACCGTAATTATAGAGAGGTTAGCAGAGAGGATGAACAGCGTTTTTTTAGTTAGCATTTTTTTTACATTGAAAATTTATTTAAAAAAAAAAAAAAGCGTTTTTTTTTTTAACTGAGGGTGACGACCGTAATTATAGAAGGGTAAGCAGAGAGGATGGACCGCGTTAATTTTTTACTTAATTTTTTTTTTTACATAGAAAATTAAGTAAAAAAATGAACGCGGTCCATCCTCTCTGCTTACCCTATATATTTAAAAAAATATATATATAAATTTTCTATGTAAAAAAAAAAAAATTAAGTAAAAAAAAACGCAGTTCATCCTCTCTGCTTACCCTTCTATAATTACGGTCGTCACCCTCAGTTAAAAAAAACCCGCATTTTTTTTAACTTAAAATAAATTTTCACTGCAAAAAAAATGCTAACTAAAAAAAAGCTGTCCATCCTCTCTGCTAACCTCTCTATAATTACGGTCGTCGCCCTCACAGAAACTGATATAGCAACGAAGCGCGTAGGTGACTGAATCGGTATAGCTTTTGTAAGGTGATTTATGCATAACAATCCCTAACGCGGTTCAGTCACTAGCGCGACTGAAATGCGGTAGTGTTTGTAAGGCGATTTACGCCTTCCAATCCCTAACGCGGCTCAGTCGCTAGAGTGACTCAACCGCGTTAGGGATTGGAAATACGCGACCGGGTTCATGGGGTGAGGTTTGTCCGGGTCATGGGTCATGGCGGCGGATACATCTGCTCACCAGCTGCGTGGCAGGCCAGATCGGGAGAGAGTGGTTGAGGGAGTCCCTTCGACTTCTCCAGCCGTACTCTCTCGGAACATCGCCTTGCAGCGCAGTGGGATGGATGGATTCATACGTCCGTCATTCCTGGACACACTGACCCCCAGATTCCTATCCACCTCTTAATACCCTTTTCCTTCCCAGAATTTCCTCTCCTTCCTTTCCTAAAAAGACCCTCGGCACAGCATCCCCAAAGATGACATGGGCCCTGAGGGGAAATATTTTCCTCAGGGCCTCCTGTGTGCTAATGTAAAAGAAAGAGCTGTTTAAAGTTTCTTTTCAGCATTTTTACTGTTTTTGAGACAAAAAATATAGCGGAGTTTTGATATTTTGCATTTCATTTCATTCCAGATTCTGAAAATACAGACTCTTAAATCATCAAAACAAAATTAAAATAAGTTAACAAAATGATTTTCAACTTTTAGCAGATCTGACATTGTTCTTTGGGACTGTCAACATACTCTTTTATTATTGTCTCTTGACATGACCCAACTCAAATATTCGTTTCACTTGATCGTGCCATGTCTTCTTCCACCATTAACATTCGCGTCATATATTCTCTTTGCTTCGTTCATCCACTCAAACCATCTAAGCATCCCTATCTTAATCAAAATCATTACACTTACATCACAGACTTGAATCTTCACATTTTGAACACAGTCATACATTAGAGTTAAGTTATGTAATTCTAAAGTCTTTCTTACTGTCTCCCTCGGCTGTAAGTGTTTCTTTAACTTGGTCGGGTGCAGTCTCACTGGTGGCCACCTCCTGGGGGACAAACTCATCCCCGATGACGAGGTGGGGGAAGAAAGCAGCGTCGTGATTGGTGATGAAGATGCACGGGGAGTTGAGGCGCTTGGCCTGATGCACCAGCATATAGCACCGGTTGTTGTCCACATCATTGGCCATCACGAAACCTGCATACAGACAGACACGAATTTAGGGTAATATCCTGTTATGGATTAGTACTGTATCAAAATATAATTTCCGTTAAAAATAACAACCGGATGCCGCCAACGCTATTGATGAAAATTTGCCTCAACAATTGGATATATATTATGTAGGTATCAATAATAATAAGTGGTACATTGACCATCGACGAGCGCACATTGAAATAACCATACCATGCGCAGAAAAGTAAAGTTCTCTAAAGTAACGCAAAGTTTTTCAGGGTATTGTGGGACTTTTCTATGTCGGATCCGAATGTTCATTTTTAAATGAGCCGCCTGGCGTAGCGACGCTAAAATTGAGTGAGGTGAGTAAATTACAACACATTTGTAAAAATTTGCGCGCCATTGTAAAAATGACTAGTAATTCGTAAGCCGATTTTATTTTTGAGTACTGAATAGTAATCTTGCAATGCCTGTATACATTCACACGGCCTCCCCCACTCCACACAATTTGGTTTGTGTCCCTGTACCTGATTGGCTGGCTTGAATGTCTATGGCTTTCGTACTAAAATAGACATCTTTGAGGATTTTCCTATCTGAAACGTAGCATTTAACGTCAAAAGTTTCAGCCCGTGGCAAGTAAAATATATCTGTTTTCGTTATAAAGAAAGATTAAATTGACACAAAACCTTACTTGCAACAGTTAATAATCGCCACCTACAGTAGTTTTTTCAAATTGTATAGTGTTATTTTGTGAACAGCTATCTCCTGTGAGACTAACAAACCTGTGGGTGTTTTGCTATCGTCTCCACCGTGTAGGAATTCTATCAGCTGGGCCGTCTTAGAGCCAGGGGAGGCGCACATGTCCAGGACCTGACCAGAAACAATAAAACACATTAGAATGGAACAAATGACAGGTTCTTGCCTATTCTTGTTGGTGGTTCTTGTGAGGGTTTACTACAGACCATCTAATCTAGTCTTCTTCTTCTTTGTATGAAGGATAGCTGGTGGGGTTCAAAGATATATGCTGAGGTTTATCAGTCATTCGATGGCTTCAGGAATCACTTCATTCAGTGCAATATATATATACCTCTGAGAAACATACTTTAATGTTCTCAATCCCAGTGATTGATATATGTTCAGGAATTTTCAATAAAGTTCATGGTTCGTCGAGATTACAAATTACTTTAATTACATTATCGTGTGATTTACAATGAATATTTAACTAGACCAAACATCCATTCTAATGGATGCTCTTTGTAATTCCGAAGCAAGAGAACTGGACACTAAAAAAGCACAGCTGTCGATCGAATATCATTGGCTATTTCCGTAACCGTCTAGGTATTAGACACGAACGGCGACAGTTGTCACTCAAACTCTTACTTAACTGACATCTGTTGGGGCACCTCAAAACTACATATAACGATCTATACAAACAACATCTGTTGAAGGACATTGAAACTACATACATAATCCGATACACCTTGTAACATATCTATTTCGCGAGTAGGTACTGCTTAAAGCAGGTACTGTTTATTGTCTATTAATTTTTTATTTTTTATTTAACTTTGTTGGTTGGCGAAACTGCAACGACACCGGAAACGGGCGTTCGGGGGAAAGATGGCGGAGGACATAACGTAGATTTTGTGTGCGGGAGGAGATTTTCGGGGCGATTGGGATTATGGTGGGTGTTACAAAGGCGATGTAGCCTAAAAAGTTCGTTTATACACGTCACGTGAGTGTGTGACAACTCTAATGGCCCTGTAGCCGATTTATTTTGTTGAATCCCTCGCCGGATGCCGCGAGATAATGTTGTCCGCGTGCTGATGTTTTTGACACCAAATTCAACGGGTGATCAACTGCCCGCTAGGATTCTTGCCTGGTGAATCCTTTGGCCGATGAGGTTCCTTCATGCCGCTTGATGGGTGAGGACCTTCCGTGCTCTTTTTGTTGGGTGAATTCCCTTTACTGATGAAGCGGCTCCTAGCCTTTGTTGTACCTTTGGGCCGGTGAGATTCCCCATGCCGCCTGATGGATGGAGGCTCAACCGAGCTTTTTGTGTTGGGAGGACTCCCTTTAACCAAACGCCCCATGACGTGTGGAACGGCGTTTTGGGGTTTGCTGTTGACGATCGCTGTTGAGGATTGCTCTACACGACTGGAAGAGAGTCACGACGACGAGACGTACGCGCTTCTGATAACCAACCGTAATTTTAACATAACTCTCTCTCTCCAATTCTGATAGATGCCAAAGGTATTTGTGTTTCTTTTTTTTACATTTCTTTGATGTCATTTGCAAAGTGCAATAAAGCCGTTTTTTTTTACATTTCACTAGAAAATACTTTCATTTATTTATATGCATGATCTCTGATCCCTATTTCCACCATCCTGAGATGGAAGTTCTTTATGCTCTGGGAGGCTGTCGGATGACAAAGGTGGGTAACCTACATTACTTGGTATTACATTTGCGCCCAACGAAAGAGTTTTTTAAATATATTAAACAGGTGTTCGGAAGGGTATTTATAGATCATGCATATATCTATAAGAATAGTCTTATTTAATGTTATATAATTTGTCTGCTTTTTACGATGTCATTTTACAACTCATCAGTGTGTGGGTAGTAAGTTAGTTATTTGCAATTATGCATTTGAACTTGTTGATTACCAAAGTTTGACGTTTAGTTATATCTATTGCCATATATAAAAAAATGTGCGTGTTAATATATTGTTTCTCGCAATTTAATGTACATTGGTACCAGCGACAGCTTGAATAATTTTCAGCGAAAAATATTCTCTTTTCTGGCAATACTGGATTTAAGTGTCAGTTGTCAAAACATCATAACAATTGTTGTGTTTTGTTTTCGCAAATAAGAAGATACGTTATATTGTGAAAGGGTTTTGTACATTAATTGGATATACTATTAAGAATTTACAAGGGAAGACGATGTGGATTCTTTTTATAATTTTTCGCGGAAAAACTTGCTTTGTTTTGAGGGAATTTTAGTTCCGGTGATCCATTGGCTTTACACGGTGTCCGGTGAGCTACATACATTAAAAAAAAAAATTTTTTTTTTTTGAAAAATAATTTTGATTTTTTTTTCAAATAATTTTTTTTAAAAAAGATAATTTATTTACAGGGTGTCCGGTACTTAGTGCAATAAAAATTTTACGAATTTAATTCATATTATATTATTTTATTTGTCTTTTTGCAGCGACAACAACTTTTGTCAACAATAACAAAGATGCGTTTTGAGGGCATTTTAACAACAATTATGGAAATTGTTTTGAATAAATTGAACACTTTTATTATCAATCGTGACATATTCATAGGTTTGTTAAATTTTATATAATTACAGGCATTATATTTTTGCAGTTTTGTGGACTTAAAGAATTCATAATTTTTTCTTTTTTGAAAAAATTTTTTTTTTGGTGTGGACATTGATGCTGTTTAACTTGGGTTCTTGTGTTTCCTGCCGTGCTTTAAGTACCGCAAGATTCATTTTATAACACCCAAGTTAAGACATCATTTTTTTGGATTATGGGAGTACACGGCCCCGCCACCCTTCCTAATCCTATTTTTTTTGTGTTCCACCGTGTAATGTCGCGAGTTCGTTCGGGAATTGTCGATTTGTGTTTTTTTTACAATCCCACAGCACGCATCCAATCATATTACTCCTTTTCTTTAAAACGAGTTGTGGTTGCATATCACATTACTACTGAATTCTCGAATCAAGTCTCATTATACACAACCTCGCCTGTAATTTTTCTATACCTATCGAGCTATTGGAAAGACCAGTTCATTTTTGTTTTGCCCTATACATCCAGTAAACTCAGCTTTCGATAAAAAAAAAAAATCACAAAAAATTTCCTCAATCTTGCTACCATATTTTTTTTTCTTTTTTTTTTTCTTTTTTTTTCTTTATATTCTTCGGAATTTTTTCTATAGGAGACGTCGTTTATAATGAATGTCGTTTCCTCTGATCCGTGTGATCAGTGGCGCCCAATATTTTGTTTAAGTCATATTTTGTAATTGACTTATTCTTTGACGAGATTTTTTTTTATTTAAACTCTAAATAATTTTTTGTATGTAATGAGTCGTTTCGCCTTCCTTATAGGCTACAATTATACTTACACACTGATGCGTTCGTAAAACAATAGGTTATGTTGTACTGTTTTAGCGTTTAAGTCTGAATCCTTCTTTTCAAGTTCGTTGGAATTTTCTCCCGAATAATGACTTTCCAAGCACTTGGAAAGAATGATTCAAAACTTCTGTTTATGAGAGATTTGAGCGACTTTCTTATGTACAGATTGTTAAAATTTCAACAATTAGTGATTAAGTAAAGTTTTTCTTAAATATACCATAGCTATGTTAAATAGATTAAGTCTGGTATAACTTTCCTTAAAGTCAGTTAGTTAAGTTTGTTAAGAATATTTGTTAAGAATTTTTTTTTCTTGTCACAAACAAAGGTGGTACTGCTCTGGCATACCTACCCATTAAAGTAACTCATATTTGAAGTTTATCACCTTACCTCTAATACAGGAAAGTTTTTTTTTTGTCTTTTAGTTCTAAGTTAACATTAAGCATTTACATATATAGGTCTCTCACTGCTTAAACCAGTGTTGTACTGTTAATTTTGTCTACTAGTGTCGTTCATTTGGATATTGTTCGATCACACCTTATCTAGTGTCGATTATCTAATAAGTATATTCGATCACCAAAATATCATTGTTTGTTCAAGAAATTTATGACTTTTCACTTACTTGATGTATTAAGTGTTATTTTTTGAAGAAATGCCACCTGAGTTTATCTTCAGTCTTTTCTTGCACAAGCAACGTCCTCTGAGGATGGTTTATAATAGTTACATCTTGTATTTTTGTATAAAATCAAGAGTACTTTTTGAGGTTCACTTTTTTAATAGCTAGGTGTTTTGTTTAATTTTAATCCCTAAGCTCTAAGCCTAACATTCTAGATCCTGTTTTGCTTCTGTGTTCCTAATGAATTTTTTCATAATTTTGATGGATAGGTAATAGAAATATGTAAACCCTAATCTAACCTCTTTTATAGATAGGTAGTGCCTCGGTATTGTAAAACCTGATCTAAACTGTTTGACAGATAGGTATGTCTTTACATATAAACCCTACTCTGACCACTTTGTAATTGACAGTTTTTTATAAAACTTGTTATACGATGGACAAGTAATAATTGTATTATACTTGATCTGATTTTTTTTGACAGATAGGTATGTCTTTACATATAAACCCTACTCTGACCACTTTGTAATTGACAGTTTTTTATAAAAATTGAATGAGTTAATTCTGTATATTTGTTTATACCTTGGTCTAGTTTTAGTTGATAATTTAAGACGCGTTGAGTATAATATCTGTGACGTAACTTTTTTCAAATATCACTTTTGATTAGAATATAAGGATAGAGAGAGAGAGTTATTTTTTTTATGTTAATAATAACTAAGTGTTGCTTTTTTCTATAAATGAAAGTGGGAGCTTGAATTCTCCATACTCACTAGTGTTTTCTTGAGAGATTGTCTCTCGTCATGTGAGTAACGTGTTGGTAATCTTACAAGCGAGCTTGTAAAAGTGGAGGTATTACCTCATTTTCTATGTTTTTTTTTTTTGTACACCATTCTGTGAATGGGTTTGCTACTTTAATATGTTTTACGTTTATGTTTTCTGATACTATGTTGTGTTATTTTTCTTTAACAGATGTGGAAAGAGAGAGTCGTGTTGGGCGGTGTCCTAATAATTTTACTTCACTTCGCGGCGTAAAATTTTCGGGGGTTGCGGGGAAATGTAACATATCTATTTCGCGAGTAGGTACTGCTTAAAGCAGGTACTGTTTATTGTCTATTAATTTTTTATTTTTTATTTAACTTTGTTGGTTGGCGAAACTGCAACGACACCGGAAACGGGCGTTCGGGGGAAAGATGGCGGAGGACATAACGTAGATTTTGTGTGCGGGAGGAGATTTTCGGGGCGATTGGGATTATGGTGGGTGTTACAAAGGCGATGTAGCCTAAAAAGTTCGTTTATACACGTCACGTGAGTGTGTGACAACTCTAATGGCCCTGTAGCCGATTTATTTTGTTGAATCCCTCGCCGGATGCCGCGAGATAATGTTGTCCGCGTGCTGATGTTTTTGACACCAAATTCAACGGGTGATCAACTGCCCGCTAGGATTCTTGCCTGGTGAATCCTTTGGCCGATGAGGTTCCTTCATGCCGCTTGATGGGTGAGGACCTTCCGTGCTCTTTTTGTTGGGTGAATTCCCTTTACTGATGAAGCGGCTCCTAGCCTTTGTTGTACCTTTGGGCCGGTGAGATTCCCCATGCCGCCTGATGGATGGAGGCTCAACCGAGCTTTTTGTGTTGGGAGGACTCCCTTTAACCAAACGCCCCATGACGTGTGGAACGGCGTTTTGGGGTTTGCTGTTGACGATCGCTGTTGAGGATTGCTCTACACGACTGGAAGAGAGTCACGACGACGAGACGTACGCGCTTCTGATAACCAACCGTAATTTTAACATAACTCTCTCTCTCCAATTCTGATAGATGCCAAAGGTATTTGTGTTTCTTTTTTTTACATTTCTTTGATGTCATTTGCAAAGTGCAATAAAGCCGTTTTTTTTTACATTTCACTAGAAAATACTTTCATTTATTTATATGCATGATCTCTGATCCCTATTTCCACCATCCTGAGATGGAAGTTCTTTATGCTCTGGGAGGCTGTCGGATGACAAAGGTGGGTAACCTACATTACTTGGTATTACAACCTCACTTACAAAGGGATCATTCTTCTGCAAGTTTAAGAGAAGAGTTAAAAAAGACACCTCTTCCGAGGGAGAGAGAACCTTGGCAGTTTAGTATTTGGGTCCTGTAATATGTTTAAAAAGCTTCTAAGTGATGCCATCAGATGCCAGCAGGGAAAGTGCTTCTGATGATGGCCGACAGGGGTACCCGAGTAGGCGGATGCCGCCAAAACTGGCTCTGGCCAGACTAACGACCAGATTCAATTAGCCGCTAGTATAGGCAGGTCGTGTGACTTGCAGCATTAAATAAATACCTAAACTCATAATAAACCAGTTGTTATCAAGAACCTAAAGTTATTGAGAAGAACCCCCTCAGAATTGATAGTGTTTGAATGTAAATAATGCCAAACATTACAGGTTCACAATAAGGTGCTTTATAAAGTCCAAGAAAGTTTGACTGATCTGTGATTCTATATTGTTTACAAGAGGTGAATTTGAAGAACTTGGGTCTCTTAAGTGTGTCGGGGCCGTGCACCTTGTGATGAGGCTGCACATCGAGCACGATGGGCGGTATCATGGAGACGGCCTCCTGGCGCGAGATGCTTCCGGAGCTGGTCTCCGCAGTGAGGAAATTGTGCAGGCGGTAGTAAGCCTCGCTGCGGCGGATGTCTTGCCGCGTGAGCTGCAACTGCCACGCCAGACCCCCGGGGTACCTGAAAATACCATACATAATAATAAAGCTAGTGAGGAGGTCTGTCCATACTATATATATTATACATACATGTACAAACCTTGTTATTGAAATTAATAATAAATAAATAATAATAAATAAATAAATAAAGCATGTACCCGGAGGATTATAACCAACCTAAGCATATTTGAAGGAAAGAATGTAGAAGTCATTTTGCTGTCTGATGATATTTTTTTCTATTAAAAACAAAAATATATATTTTTCAATCACACGCCGCCACTGATCCCATTTCTGTATGTGTACAAGTTTCAGCGATACGTGCGCTGTTTCATGTGTTGTGCTGCTAGAAGAGACGCAACGGTTATCAAGCACTAATCAAGGTTTTGTTCAGAATAATGGAGTTATATTCCAGGATACTGCAAACAAGTCAATCTGTCTTTATAAAAAAAATCAAGTAATATGATGTCCTCACCAAGGAAGGCACACGGGTTTCCGTGATTCCATCTCCACGGGCTCCTCGTCAGTCACCTTGGTGTCCGCCCCATCAGTGAGAACCTCGTCAGCAGCCTTGGTGTCCGCCCCAGCGTTGAGAATCTCGGAGAACAGCTGGCCGCGCACGATGTCCAGCAGCACACCCGCTTCGCCCTTGGATCCCGTGATGCGGAAGGCGGTGGGCAGGTTGGCCTTCAAGTGCTTCATGAAGGAGTCCCATTCCTCGGGCGGGCAGATGTTTTGAGCCTAATTATAAAAAAACATATACTGAGAGAAGTCCAAAGAAGCACTCCACAATGGAGTGCTGATACCGACTCTGATATATGGCAATGAGAAGTGGAACTGGCAGAGAAAGGATGAAAATAGACTAAACGTCATAGAAATAGGGTTGCCATCCGTCCGGGTTTCCCCGGATTTGTCCTAGTTTAGAGGGCGTCCGGGGAGCGTCCGGGCGGGGTTTCATTTGATGTCCGGGTTTTAAAATAAAAAATAAAGTCTTAAAATTTAAAGTCAAACGTATACGTTTGCCCTGAGGAAGGAACGGTCGTTCTGAAACCGGTCGGTTTTAAATATAAAAGTGGTTCAAACAAAGTAACATTGTTTCATTTATCTTTAATTAAAATTAAATTCAATTTCCAAGAATACAGCTGCTAAGATTTTTACAAATTCCTTTTAAAGGGGAAGATATTCTAAAAGCTATCGGAAACAGTGATAAATACAAAAAAAAAACTGAAAAGTAAAAAAGGCGAGAGACTGAGGAAAAAGCTTTAATAGCTAGATAATGTCTCAACACAGGTATACCCTAGTGAGACAGGCATCGAATAATGTAATACAAACATTCTTTTTATAGATAAATAAATAAATAAATAAAATCAAATAATGTACTTATGAGTGCAATCATTTCTTTTCATTTTTGTAGTTAAAGTTTTGATTGTTTTTATTATGTAAAATTTACAATGTGGCTGTTGATTAAAACTTTAAGGTGATATAAATGAGTATAGTTTTTGATTATTTTATGCTTAAAAAATTAATAATCTAACTTATATTACAGTAAGTCTAAACTTTTAAAAGGTTCAGTTTTGTTGCTTAAGATTTAAGAAGACTGAATTTAGTTCATATTATGTTAAGAGATATTTTGTTGTTTAAATGGCTGCTGATAAAAATTTAAAGATATAATTATTATTGAGTTAAAGGGTTACCTCAAAAATTGTAAGACTGAATACTAAAATGGTCTCAGTACTTTTAAGATTTTTGTTTAAAAATTTAATTGAATTTTGTTAAGCTTAATATTTTAATAAGATTTTGTTTTCATAACAGAGTACATTAATAATTATAATTTGTGTTTTATTTTAAGAATAAAAAAATTCTAACTGATTATTAAAACAATTTGTAACAAACTGTAATAAGATTCTGTTTTGTTGGTACATTTATAATGATGATAAAAGATGACTAAATTTAATTTGAAAATAAATAAATAGGTGATTAATGACATTTTCAACTGTTTTTTATTACACTGACTATGTTTAAAAAAACCTGTTAATATGTCGGGGTTCTGGGCCCTAAAATCCGGGGTTTTCACGCGTCTTGTCCTGGTTGCCAAATTTAAGAGATGGCAACCCTACGTAGAAACAACATCCCTCAGGAAGTTTATGTAAGGTAAAACCACATATAATCGTACTACAAACTGGAAATATTCAACCCTACATAGAAACAACATCCCTCAGGAAGTTTATGTAAGGTAAAACCACATATAATCGTACTACAAACTGGAAATATTCAACCCTACATAGAAACAACATCCCTCAGGAAGTTTATGTAAGGTAAAACCACATATAATCGTACTACAAACTGGAAATATTCAACCCTACATAGAAACAACATCCCTCAGGAAGTTTATGTAAGGTAAAACCACATATAATCGTACTACAAACTGGAAATATTCAACCCTACATAGAAACAACATCCCTCAGGAAGTTTATGTAAGGTAAAACCACATATAATCGTACTACAAACTGGAAATATTCAACCCTACATAGAAACAACATCCCTCAGGAAGTTTATGTAAGGTAAAACCACATATAATCGTACTACAAACTGGAAATATTCAACCCTACATAGAAACAACATCCCTCAGGAAGTTTATGTAAGGTAAAACCACATATAATCGTACTACAAACTGGAAATATTCAACCCTACATAGAAACAACATCCCTCAGGAAGTTTATGTAAGGTAAAACCACATATAATCGTACTACAAACTGGAAATATTGCAAGGCTGAAATAAGCGTAGTAAGCAAGATTAAGAAAGGGATGCTTAGATGGTTTGGACATATATTCGTTCCGTGCCAATCACTCCATGGGCGAACAGATCCAATTTACTTTTAACAGTAAAAAAGCTTCTGGCAGCAAATGAGTTAATACAAGAAAACTATTCTTTTATAGAAGCAACCATAGTTGGTAATTTTTTGGGATTAGTGTCCATGGCTATTACGAATAATTTTTAGAAAAAAACTTTAGATTCGCCTTAATCACTATAAAAGGAAACTTTTTGCATCACGGCCGGCGGAAAATAATGCATTTTAATAATCAATGCCGTTAAATAAAATTTCACATCGCGAACCGATACTACGACAGCCCGCCCGCCATTTTGTCACTGTTTTGTTGGTATCCCTGACCTAATACAAACAAGAGCTATAGATACGATTGTAGCCGACTTCGTGGGATACATAATAAGGCGCGTAATTATGAAAAACAGAATTAATAATATAATGTAAACGAACCTCTAATCAGGCACTGGAATGGAGACAAACCATTCAAATCCTGGGATGTTTTTTAAAATAAAGATAATATACACAAGCCCGCTACACAAACCCTGCTTTGCTAGACAAACCATTCAAAAACGTAGGCTGTTTTTTAAAGTAAAGATAACATACACAATCCCGCTAGACAAACCCTGCTTTGCCAGACAAACTATTCAAAAACGTAGGCTGTTTTTTAAAGTAAAGGTAACATACACAAGCCCGCTAGACAAATTTCATAATTACGCGCCTTATTGTGTATCCCACGAAGCCGGCTACAATCGTATCTAGCTCTTGTTTGTATCAGGTCAGGGATACCAACATAACAGTGACAAAATGGCGGGCGAGCGGGCTGTCGTAGTATCGGTTTGAGAAGTGAAATTTTATTTAACGAAATTGAAAATTAAAATGCATTATTTTCCGCTGGCCGTGATGCAAAAAGTTTCCTTTTATAGTGATTAAGGCGAATCTAAAGTTTTTTTCTAAAAATTATTCGTAATAGCCATGGACACTAATCCCAAAAATTTACCGAATAGTTTTATAGAAGCTGCAGTAATTATCGGTTTGAACAGGCCACGCTTATTACGAATAATTTTTAGAAAAAAACTTTAGATTCGCCTTACTATAAAAGGAAACTTTTTGTCTTTGGGGCAGCGGAAAATAATGCATTTTAATTTTCAATTGCATAAAACCAAAATGGATGGAGTCCATCTTGGTGGTTTTCTGAAGACAATGGACAATTTATAAAATATCTAAAAAAAATTAAGGTTATTTAAGTTATTTTACCTTGTAGTATGCTTCGAAAGTGGCATTTTCTCTGACGATTTCAGCATAGTGCTTCCTCTCATCAGGCTGTTTGGGCTGTGGGTTGAGTGCCTGAAATCAAGAGGGACATCAAGTAAAAACAATTAACAAATAATAACAATGTCAACAACGATTGATTTCAAGTATTTAAATTATCTCTTACCTGTTCTTTTTTGTCTCGTTTTCTTTGTGCGAACTTATTGTATTTACGTTTTCCTCCCATGTTTGTTTAATACTGTGAAAGGAATAGCCGGCAAAATCAGTACAGTTTTGAACTGACGTCAGTATTCCCACTTTCTACCACGTTAGTTGTCAAAATTTGTATTTTGGAGGTTACTAATAAACTCATTGCAAAATATGCACTAACCGCAAAAGTCGTCAAAATTATTTGTGTATTATAAGTACCTACCCCAAAATCATGAGAAATTTTATGATATGGTTTTAAATTTCAATAATAATGTTAACAGCTCTCTACACGACTCGAAGTGTATTTAAAAACGTTACACATTTTAATATCGGTTTCTTTATATTTGTTTCTAATTTGGTTCTGGTGTTGGGCATGTAGAGCGAATGGACGAAAAAAGAAGTGTAAGGAGAATATATGACAAAAAATGTGAATGGCAGAAGGTAGAGACCGGGACAAGAAAAGAATGGTAGGGGAAGACATGGCACGACCAAGCGAATCAGATTTTGAAGTGGGCCATGTCAAGAGTCAGAATAATAGAAGAGCATGTATGAAACGATGTATGAATGTGAACGAGGCAAGGAGTAGTGTGTGCCAAGACCGAGTTGTTTGGTGATCCATCCTCTCTGCCTACCCCTGCGGAAACGGCGTTATGGTTAGATTGTTAGTTAGTTTCTAATTTGATGCTAATACGTGAAAATCGATAGAAAAAATTTAAAAAGGAGACAAGCTGGATTTTCAGTATTTGGTAATTTATTATTTATTGCCTCAACTAAATATTAGAATTTGAACTGAAGAACGAACGATATTATTTTGTTAAGCCGCGTCCAAATACGTGGCAAGCCTCTGCAAGCGTCCACAAGCCCCAGCGTCTGGTGCCGCGCGTGTGGCTTGGCTTGCGTAGGCTTGCAAGAGCTTGCGAGAGCTTGCCGCCGATCCGATCGAGGTCGGATATTTTGGCCACAAGCGGCAAGCGCTCGGTCGCGCTCAGTGGAACTTCGGAGCTGGTGGCGAATGCACGCCTTTTTTGCTCCGTGCGGTCTATGATAATATTACGAGACATATGAATATGAATGGCGTATGAGGCGAGCCTGACTTATTATTCTTATTAAAATGTTTAAGTACATAAATTTAATGCACTAACGTAATTTATTGCGACTGGATTTACCTAAAGAGTCAAAATAAATAAATAATATTTTATTGATGATTTATACAGTATTATTACAAAAAAAACATGATTTTTGTTAGAATAACTTTTTTTTATAATACAAGGCAATATTATATAAAGACAAGTGATCTTCGAGTTCGAACTTCTTTGGCACCGTTGTGATTTGAAACTCGATGAAACGAAAAAGTGGCACTAAAAAGAGACAAAAATCTATAGGATTTAGCCTGCAAGATAATGTCTCCTCTTTGTGCGGTGCTTCGTAGCTTCCCCACTCTTTTCTACCTTAGTTTTCTGAAGGTTTCACTTTTACCGCGTGTGAACTAGACATTGTATTTTTCTGTGTCTTGTTCTTTTTCATATTTTTATTAGTATTATCTTCTTCAATGGTTCAATGGTATTAAAAATATATTATCCCCTTGTCTTTTATTTCGCGTTAAAATAAAGGTGACCGGCCAACTCAGAAAGGTCACGATAAAAAAAATGATTAAGTTAGGTTAGGGTTACCGGCAATTTTAAAATTATTTTTTCATAGCTTTTAAAGATCTTTCTGAGGTGTTTCTCAGTTGGTTTCATTCTGAGTTGGCATGGAACCAAAATAAAAATAGATTAACGCAAACATAGAGTTTAAGGCTATGTTTGATTAATTCAAACATAGCCTTAGAGTAACAATATATACTCTAAGGTAGACGTCCGCCGCGCTTGGATGCTCCGAACACACTGGCGCGCTCGCAAGTGTGTGGATGCCAGCCATTCGCTTGCCAGAGCTTGCCTGAGCTTGCGACAAGCTGCTTGTCGCAAGCATTTGGGCGTAGCATTAGGTTCTTAACTTTCTCAAATAAAGTTTTTTCAGTGTGGCAATATTTTTTCTGATGTTGGTAGAAAACTGTCAACTCGGCCATTTCCGTCAGCCAATTTTTCTGGGCTAACCTTTTCTGGTTCAGCGCTGATCAATTTTTGATAATTTGATTATCTCGACCAGAATTTTCTAAAAAACAAAATGGTAAGCCATAAACGTTAAGTGCGCGTTCTTTTATGCGTATTCTGTTCGCCGAGAACATTAATATAACTGATAATAACACTAAAACAAACAACCACGTGTTCCCGCCTGTGATCTGTCAGTGACTCGAGTTTGCGCGTTATAAAAATGAAAGTTTTGCCCAATTTCAGTAGAATTCGTATTTGTTGGTGTTTTAGTTCAATAACTCAAAACCACGATAGTGTATTGTTGAACTTTATGTGGCGTACTTTGGCTTTAAATGGTGACATAACCTAGAAATGCTGTCAGTTCAAGTGGTTAAAATGTACACATTCGCAAACGATTTCTTTTCATTCAGTTAGATATTAATTAGTAACGAGGGTGAAATGCAGATCCCGCCAATGTCTGGGAATTTAATAAAAAGGCAATTTCTAGATGAGAAAAGTGTGGAGAAGATGAATAAAAAATAAATTAAGGCGCGCTCGGCAAAATTGAGGGAGATACAACCGTTCAAAGTATTTAAAATTTCACTTCGCGAACTGATATTGACAGTTCGTTCGCCATTTTTTCACCGCTTATGTTGGATCCCAGACCTAATACAGAATTAATAGTACGCCAGAATCACAAACCATGTTACTCAAACCTAGCGAAGCCGCTAAACCACTTGAAAACTGGGATGTTTTTCTTGCCTTGACGCGAGTAAGCGTTATAAAGGGGCACTTTTTTGTATCACAAACCATGTTTGGCATATTAGGTTATAACAAAATGGCGGGCGGACTGTCAATATCAGTTCCGCGAAGTGAAATTTTAAATACTTTGAACGGTTGTATCTCCCTCAATTTTGCCGAGCACGCCTTAATTTTTGTTTTATTCAGCTTTTCCACACTTTTCTCATCTAGAAAGTGCCTTTTTATTTAATTTCCAGACATTGGCGGGATCTGCATTCCTCCCAGTAACGAACCAAAGTATCATTGAAACTCCCATTCATCAGTGTTGTATTTTACGTCAGAAACAACAAAAGTACACCACAGTACACCACATTTTACAGTTTACCTGTAAGTAATAGGTTTGATTGTTTGTCTTCAGCAAGCTTCAGCTGTCGTCCAAGGGAAGGGAGGAGATGTGGAGAAGCCCGTAGCCGAGGCTTCCCTGATCCACAGGATCCGCATCACCCTCACCTCGAGGAATGTCAAGTCCCTGGAGAAGGTGTGCACCGGACTGGTGGCCAACGCCAAGAAGCAGAAGTTGAGGGTTAAGGTAAACAAACACTTCTCTTTTACATAGCTCCTGTAAGCAATCAACCCATTGTTCTACTCGCCCTGCCATGTTTCACTTTATTCCTATGAAAAGTAGCCCAGTCTCTTTAATGAGTTATTTTAACTTTTACTAAATCTTACGTATCTTTTGTTAAAATACGTAAAAATGTTTGACAAATATATTTGTATTATATATAAATCATAATTAAATCGAAATTAGAAACATAGCAATAGAAAAATTTGAATAAAGTTGTACTGCCGCACATACGCGGCGACGTATGTGCGGCCTGCTGTGCGGCCTGCTGATGCGCGAACTGCTGTGTTGGAGAGCCATTGAATGCACTTAAATTAATAAAGTTGTACGGCCACACATACGCGGCGACGTAACGCGAACTGCTGTGTTGGAGAGCCATTGAATGCACTTAAATTAATAAAGTTGTACGGCCACACATACGCGGCGACGTAACGCGAACTGCTGTGTTGGAGAGCCATTGAATGCACTTAAATTAATAAAGTTGTACGGCCACACATACGCGGCGACGTAACGCGAACTGCTGTGTTGGAGAGCCATTGAATGCACTTAAATTAATAAAGTTGTACGGCCACACATACGCGGCGACGTAACGCGAACTGCTGTGTTGGAGAGCCATTGAATGCACTTAAATTTAATAAAGTTGTACGGCCGCACATACGCGGCGACGTAACGCGAACTGCTGTGTTGGAGAGCCATTGAATGCACTTAAATTAATAAAGTTGTACGGCCGCACATACGCGGCGACGTATGTGCGGCCTGCTGTGTGGCCTGCTGATGCGCGAACTGCTGTGTTGGAGAGCCATTGAATGCACTTAAATTTAACCATTTTTAGGATCATAAAATAATTATTTAAAAAAAGTAAAGTTTATAAATGCATGAATTATGCAGATTATTTGCTATCGGCGAACATAGTACCTATTTGGAGATTATTTGCTATCGGCGAACGTAGTACCTATTTGGAGATTATTTGCTATCGGCGAACGTAGTACCTATTTGGAGATTATTTGCTATCGGCGAACGTAGTACCTATTTGGAGATTATTTGCTATCGGCGAACGTAGTACCTATTTGGAGATTATTTGCTATCGGCGAACGTAGTACCTATTTGGAGATTATTTGCTATCGGCGAACGTAGTACCTATTTGGAGATTATTTGCTATCGGCGAACGTAGTACCTATTTGGAGATTATTTGCTATCGGCGAACGTAGTACCTATTTGGAGATTATTTGCTATCGGCGAACGTAGTACCTATTTGGAGATTATTTGCTATCGGCGAACGTAGTACCTATTTGGAGATTATTTGCTATCGGCGAACGTAGTACCTATTTGGAGATTATTTGCTATCGGCGAACGTAGTACCTATTTGGAGATTATTTGCTATCGGCGAACGTAGTACCTATTTGGAGATTATTTGCTATCGGCGAACGTAGTACCTATTTGGAGATTATTTGCTATCGGCGAACGTAGTACCTATTTGGAGATTATTTGCTATCGGCGAACGTAGTACCTATTTGGAGATTATTTGCTATCGGCGAACGTAGTACCTATTTGGAGATTATTTGCTATCGGCGAACGTAGTACCTATTTGGAGATTATTTGCTATCGGCGAACGTAGTACCTATTTGGAGATTATTTGCTATCGGCGAACGTAGTACCTATTTGGAGATTATTTGCTATCGGCGAACGTAGTACCTATTTGGAGATTATTTGCTATCGGCGAACGTAGTACCTATTTGGAGATTATTTGCTATCGGCGAACGTAGTACCTATTTGGAGATTATTTGCTATCGGCGAACGTAGTACCTATTTGGAGATTATTTGCTATCGGCGAACGTAGTACCTATTTGGAGATTATTTGCTATCGGCGAACGTAGTACCTATTTGGAGATTATTTGCTATCGGCGAACGTAGTACCTATTTGGAGATTATTTGCTATCGGCGAACGTAGTACCTATTTGGAGATTATTTGCTATCGGCGAACGTAGTACCTATTTGGAGATTATTTGCTATCGGCGAACGTAGTACCTATTTGGAGATTATTTGCTATCGGCGAACGTAGTACCTATTTGGAGATTATTTGCTATCGGCGAACGTAGTACCTATTTGGAGATTATTTGCTATCGGCGAACGTAGTACCTATTTGGAGATTATTTGCTATCGGCGAACGTAGTACCTATTTGGAGATTATTTGCTATCGGCGAACGTAGTACCTATTTGGAGATTATTTGCTATCGGCGAACGTAGTACCTATTTGGAGATTATTTGCTATCGGCGAACGTAGTACCTATTTGGAGATTATTAAATATTATGACTTCCATATGTAGTCGTACTAACCGGACGACGCACAAAGCGGACAGATTATTTGCTATCGGCGAACGTAGTACCTATTTGGAGATTATTAAATATTATGACTTCCATATGTAGTCGTACTAACCGGACGACGCACAAAGCGGACAGATAATTTAAGCATGTTTTTATTATGATAAGTATTAATGTTATTGTAATTATTGTTATGAAATATGTATGTCATAGTAGAGATAGATAAATTTAATTTTAGGTAAATAAAACATTTAATACCAATTATAACTTAAATGGTACTTAAACATTCAAAATGACACAATGTACCTACATTCTATGCAAGCAAATAAGTAGTTACTAACGTAGAAAGTCTGTAATTTGAGTTTTTTATTTTATTTGTTGAGTTGATGTCCCGCCACGTTTACATTTCAAAACATTGGCATTAAACAGGGATTTTATCTTATTTTTCTTTATGATGGATATTGTAGAATGAGACACGCCGAACTCCTTTGCGAGGGTTACATTTGATTCACCGGCTTCTCAACCGTGTAATATAGCACTTTTTTCTTCAATTGAAAAACACTTTGGCTTCACGGAACTCATTGTGTCCCGTGTCGAAAGTCCCTATTACAACAGATTCTGATGATAAATGGGAGTAGCCGGGCGCGGGGCGGTTAGGTATTGGAGGGTAGGTTTTGTAAACAAAACACTGCACGTTGTTCTAAGCGGACAAATTATCATTAAAATAAGTTGCTTAAAACGGAGTCATGCTAAATGGAAACGTTTTCCTACTAAAAGCTATGAAACCTAACTTGAGTTTACATTTTCGTCGCTAAAAATGATCGGACGCTATATCCGAATTTCACTGTACATTTAAAAACGAACATTAATTTTTTGGCTAAAGTTCGGTTTATGGGGGAAATTCCTAAAAAATAAAACTAGTTATTTTTATACTAATTTTGGGTCGGGGAATTCGAATCTGAAAGAATTAGGCGGCGGCAAGCAATATTAACTGAGTTACACGACTTTTAAATTTTTTATACACACACAGGAAAATAGTCATTTTGGAAGCATTTTGATTCCTAGAAAATCAAACTAATTTTTATACTAACTATGGGCCGGGGAATCCGAATCTGAAAGAATTAGGCGGCGGCAAGCAATATTAACTGAATTACACGACTTTAAAGTTTTCTATACACACACACATGAAAATAGTAATTTCAACAACATTTTGACACACGAAGTACGAAAATCATAGAAAAACAAGATAACATAGATGTTTTTACCACACAAATTAAGTGTTGCCATTAAGCAGTAATATCAATAACGTAAAATAACATGTTTATATTTTAAGTACTTATTCTTTATAAATTTTACTCACTTTTGTATCACAAACCATGTTACATAAACCCAGCGTAGATGCTAAACTACTTGAAAACAGGGATGTTTTTTTGCCGTGATGCGAGCAGGCGGTATAAAGGGGCACAAACCTAGCGTAGCCGTTAAACTACTTGAAAACAGGGATGTTTTTTTGGCGTGACGCGAGCAGGCGGTATAAAGGGGCACAAACCATGTTACACAAACCTAGCGTAGCCGCTAAACTACTTGAAAACAGGGATGTTTTTATGCCGTGACGCGAGCAGGCGGTATAAAGGGGCACAAACCATGTTACACAAACCTAGCGTAGCCGCTAAACTACTTGAAAACAGGGATGTTTTTTTGCCGTGACGCGAGCAGGCGGTATAAAGGGGCACAAACCATGTTACACAAACCTAGCGTAGCCGCTAAACTACTTGAAAACAGGGGATGTTTTTTTGCCGTGACGCGAGCAGGCGGTATAAAGGGGCACAAACCATGTTACACAAACCTAGCGTAGCCGCTAAACTACTTGAAAACAGGGATGTTTTTTTGCCGTGACGCGAGCAGGCGGTATAAAGGGGCACAAATCATGTTACACAAACCTAGCGTAGCCGCTAAACTACTTGAAAACAGGGATGTTTTTTTGCCGTGACGCGAGCAGGCGGTATAAAGGGGCACAAACCATGTTACACAAACCTAGCGTTAGGTTAGGTTAGGTTACGCATTTTTAAGACTACGAATTTTCTAAAGTCGTGTAACTCAGTTAATATTGCTTGCCGCCGCCTAATTCTTTCAGATTCGGATTTTCCGGCCCATAATTAGTATTAAAAAAAAAAAATTTTTTTTTTGGACCATCCATCCATCTCCATCCTGTGAGAGAATGTAATAGAATAGGGTCTCCTCTTCGTGCGGTGCTACATAGCCTCCACACTCTTGTCTACCTTAGTTTTCGGAAGGTTTCACTTCTACTGCATGTGAATTGAACACTCTCTTTATTTTTAATATGTAAGGCTAGAACTGCCAGAAAATAATAGTAATTTCTTCCTCAATATTTATTTTTATTTATTTATTTGTTTGTTTATTTAGTACAAGATTATACATGTATATACATAATTCATTAATTTTTTTGACTGCCCAACTAGGAGTATTCCCGTTTTAGGACAGTCAAATTATTATGGGTATAAACAAATGGAACATTATGTAACATATCTATTTCGCGAGTAGGTACTGCTTAAAGCAGGTACTGTTTATTGTCTATTATTTTTTTATTTTTTATTTAACTTTGTTGGTTGGCGAAACTGCAACGACACCGGAAACGGGCGTTCGGGGGAAAGATGGCGGAGGACATAACGTAGTTTTGTGTGGGGGAGCAGATTTTCGGGGCGATGGGGATTATGTTGTGAGTTACGAAGGCGATGTAGCCTAGAAAGTTTGTTTTTACACGTCACGTGAGTGTGTGACAACTCTAATGGCACTGTAGCCGATTTATTTTGTTAAATCCCCCGCCGGATGCCGCGAGATAATGTTGTCCGCGTGCTGATGTTTTTGACACCAAATTCAACGGGTGATCAACTGCCCGCTAGGATTCTTGCCTGGTGAATCCTTTGGCCGATGAGGTTCCTTCATGCCGCTTGATGGGTGAGGACCTTCCGTGCTCTTTTTGTTGGGTGAATTCCCTTTACTGATGAAGCGGCTCCTAGCCTTTGTTGTACCTTTGGGCCAGTGAGATTCCCCATGCCGCCTGATGGATGGAGGCTCAACCGAGCTTTTTGTGTTGGGAGGACTCCCTTTAACCAAACGCCCCATGACGTGTGGAACGGCCTTTTGGGGTTTGCTGTTGACGATCGCTGTTGAGGATTGCTCTACACGACTGGAAGAGAGTCACGACGACGAGACGTACGCGCTTCTGATAACCAACCGTAATTTTAACATAACTCTCTCTCTCCAATTCTGATAGATGCCAAAGGTATTTGTGTTTCTTTTTTTACATTTCTTGATGTCATTTGCAAAGTGCAATAAAGCCGTTTTTTTTACATTTCACTAGAAAATACTTTCATTTATTTATATGCATGATCTCTGATCCCTATTTCCACCATCCTGAGATGGAAGTTCTTTATGCTCTGGGAGGCTGTCGGATGACAAAGGTGGGTAACCTACATTATTTGGTATTACATTTGCGCCCAACGAAAGAGTTTTTTTAAATATATTAAACAGGTGTTCGGAAGGGTATTTATAGATCATGCATATATCTATAAGAATAGTCTTATTTAATGTTATGTAATTTGTCTGCTTTTTACGATGTCATTTTACAACTCATCAGTGTGTGGGTAGTAAGTTAGTTATTTGCAATTATGCATTTGAACTTGTTGATTACCAAAGTTTGACGTTTAGTTATATCTATTGCCATATATAAAAAAAATGTGCGTGTTAATATATTGTTTCTCGCAATTTAATGTACATTGGTACCAGTGACAGCTTGAATAATTTTCAGCGAAAAATATTCTCTTTTCTGGCAATACTGGATTTAAGTGTCAGTTGTCAAAACATCATAACAATTGTTGTGTTTTGTTTTCGCAAATAAGAAGATACGTTATATTGTGAAAGGGTTTTGTACATTAATTGGATATACTATTAAGAATTTACAAGGGAAGACGATGTGGATTCTTTTTATAATTTTTCGCGGAAAAACTTGCTTTGTTTTGAGGGAATTTTAGTTCCGGTGATCCATTGGCTTTACACGGTGTCCGGTGAGCTACATACATTATAAAATGTCCGGTGAGCTACATACATGAAATTTTTTTTTTTTTTTTGGAAAATAATTTTGATTTTTTTTTCTAATATTTTTTTTTAATGAAGGATAATTTGCTTTACAGGGTGTCCGGTATTTCAAACTATAAAGTACATTTTTTTTTTTTTTTTTTTTTTAAATTCAATAATTATTTAATTATTTTTTCTCAAATTTAAAATTAAAAAAAAAAAAAAAACAAAACAAAATGGCGATTACTAATATTAACGGTGCAACTAAGGAGGAGATGATACAGATGTTATCTGAATTAAATATCACTCCAGAGCCTACGTTATCAGCTATGCGGGAACAGGCTCGCATATATAATAAAAGTTTAAAACAATCAAGTAGTGATTCTCCACAACAAAATGAAGGCAATAGTGATAATGCGAGTCAGACTACAAACATAGTCAATAATTATTATCAATCGATAAATACAAATACGTCCGTACATTCTTGGGGTATTAAATTTTCTGGTTCTTCTGATGTTAGGGATTTTATACAACGTGTGGAGGAATTATCTAGATGCCGTCATATAGAACTGTCATCGGTTGTGACGTCCTTTGCAGATCTTTTGGAGGGGAAAGCTCTCTCTTGGTATAGGACTATTTATAAAGATTCATTATCTTGGCCTGAGTTGAGAAATCTCCTCATTGCACGTTTTGACCGTTGTATTAATCAAACAGAGGCCCTAAAAGCTTTATTCGCGATGAAACAGAAATTTAACCAAAGTGTTGTGGATTACGTTGATGAAGTTAAATTAGCTAATCTCAGATTAGACGTTCAACTTACGGAGGAACAGTTGGTAGACCTAGTTTCTGATAGTCTGTTACCTAAATACGCATTGGCCATCGCATATTTTGCAGAAAAGGAATTATCTTCCTTGGTAAATGTGTGTAGGAGATTTGAAAAGCACTCCGTAGATAAACCCTTACCGCATTTTACTTCTCCTCAAGCATCATCCTCTTCTCCTACACATTCTTCTTCTTCGAATAGTAGAAAAACTTTAAATTGTTTTTATTGTAAGGCGCAAGGTCATACAAAACCTTTTTGTAGAAAATGGAAGTTTGATTCTCAGAAGAATTCTGACAAACGCCGAGATGACCCCGCTCGCACAAATCCAAAAAACTAGAGTGTGATCCTCTGCGTCCTGCTAGCAAGGATGCCAGGAGATCATCACCCGTAGTTGATAGCTCCAGTAACCGGTTCTTCAGGCGTGACATGGACGCATGCATGCCGATGGCTAGTTCTGGACAAGACATCAGACCCCATGCGAATATTTCTATTCAAAATCTTGTCTTTTCGGGTCTCTTGGACAGTGGTGCGACGGTCAGTTGTTTTGGCGGTTCTCTTTATAACTTCTTTATTAGTCTAGGCTTTAGTTTAGATAAATTAGAATCTTACGTTACCACCGCTGATGGGGTACGTCAGGATGTAATTGGTACTATGCGAGTACTAGTTACTTATAATAATATTAAGAAATATATTACCTTTTTTATTATTCCGTCTCTTTCACCTGTGATTGTTTTGGGAGTCGACTTTTGGAAACAATTTGACATCGCTCCTCAATTGTTTCCAGAGGCCAACAGTGGACGTGATGTTGAGAATACTATAGGTGAAATTCGCAAGATCACGTCAGCTTCCTTACTGTCCCCCCAAGACAATCGTAGGCTTAATAAGGTAATAGATAAATTTAAGTCAATTTCTTTTGAAAAATGTGGATTGGGTCGTACTCATTTAGTTCAGCACAAAATTAATACGACGGGAGATCCCATTAAGCAACGATATTACCCGTTGTCTCAAACACGTCAAAAACAACTTGAAGCTCAACTTAAAGAAATGCTTGACTTAGGTGTTGTTCGACGTTCGCGTTCGGCTTGGTCGAACCCGGTTTTGATTGTGCCTAAAAAGGATGGTTCTGCAAGGTTCTGCTTAGACTCCAGGAAGCTTAACAGCGTCACGACAAGAGATTCCTACCCCTTGCCGTATATTTCGCGTATTTTAGACAAGCTACGTGGTGCACGCTTCATATCTTCTATTGACTTATCGAAAAGTTTCTGGCAAATCCCTTTACATAAGGATTCTTGCTGCAAAACGGCTTTTGTAGTACCTGGACATGGCTTGTTTGAATTCGTTAGGATGCCGTTTGGGTTAAAAAACGCTCCTAGTGAACTTCAGCGTCTGGTTGATGCACTTTTTGGTCCAGAGTTCGACGAAAACGTTTTTTGCTATTTGGATGACCTAATTATAATTTCAGAAGATATTGATTCACATTTAGAGCAATTAAATAGGGTTTTCTTGCGTCTGAAAGAAGCAGGCTTAACTGTCAATTTGAAAAAGTGCGAGTTTTGTAAGGATGAATTGAAGTATCTCGGTTACGTTGTGGATGCAAAAGGACTTCGCACAGACCCAGTTAAGTTGGAATGCATTCGTACTTACCCCTTTCCAAAGAATTCTAAACAGGTAAAAGCTTTCATTGGCCTGTGCGGGTATTATAGGCGTTTTATAAAGGATTTTTCAACCATTGCTGCTCCCTTAACAAAACTCACTGGTTCAAGGAAGGGAATTAGTAATTTCTCTTGGTCTCCTGAAGCGGAGTTGTCTTTTAAGAAATTAAAGAAGGCGTTGACTTCTGCCCCTGTTATTAATTGTCCGGATTTTTCGCTTCCCACGATTCACTGTGACGCGAGCAACGTTGGGATCGGAGGTGTACTTACACAAATTTTTGAAGGAGAGGAGCACCCTGTATCTTATTTCTCTAGGTGTCTTAATGTGCATGAACGAAACTACGGCGTGACGGAGCGCGAACTCCTAGCGGTGTTAGATTCAGTCAACCATTTTAGGCCCTACATAGAAGGTGCTCACTTCACTGTGGTAACGGACCATTCTAGTCTACAATGGTTAGTCTCATTATCTAATCCAACAGGTCGGCTTGCTCGCTGGTCTACTCGGCTGTCACAGTACTCTTTTGATGTTATACATAGGAAAGGTAAATTAAATACGGTTCCGGACGTTCTCTCACGTAAAGACGTTTCTTTAATTTCGGCCATTGATTCCGTTCCCACGAGTACAGATACTTGGTATAATACCTTATTTTCTAATTGTAAATCAAATCCACAACGTTTTAATAATTTTCAAATTAAGGAAAATAAATTATTTCGTCACACTAAATCTCGTTTCGCTCTGCAGGAGGACACAGCTTGGAAGCTTGTTGTTCCTTTTGAGGACCGTAACGCTGTTCTATCTAAAGAACATGAGTCTGTTATTTCTTGTCATCCAGGAGTTTTTAGAACATATAAGAAGGTTCAACTTCATTATTTTTGGCCAGGGATGTATAATGACGTCAAAAATTTTGTCAATAGATGTAAAACGTGTAAGGCACATAAAATTAACACTGCTGCGCCGGCAGGCATTTCTACGAACCCGAAAATAGTCACAAGACCTATGCAAATGCTGTCTATTGACCTTGTCGGTCCTCTTCCGCGTAGCTATGCAGGATTTATGTATATTCTAACAGTCGTTGATGTATTTTCTAAATATACCTGGATTTTTCCGCTTAGAAATGCAACTACTAAAAGCATTGTTAAAAACATTGAACAATACATATTCCTTGTACACGGGGTACCGCAAACGTGCGTCTGCGACAACGGAAAACAATTTATTTCAAAAGACTTTAAACAATTGTTAGCAGAGTATAACGTACCTCCGCCTTTTTATAATGCTTTTTATACTCCCCAAAATAACGTGGTCGAACGCTATAACCAAACCATTGGAACTGCTTTGTCTATTTTAACCGAATCTGACCAGCGTAATTGGTCCAGATTTCTGCCTCAAATTCAATCAGCTCTCAATAACACGGTTAATTTTGCAACCGGCTTCACCCCCTTCTTCCTCATGCATGGTAGGGAACAAATTATTGACGGAAACTTTCATAAAAATAACTTATCTTCTGGTGTCGTAGACACTACGTTGCAGCAATCTAGGGACGAATTTGCTAAGAAGTTGGAAGACTTAGTTCCAATTTATGAACAAGTTTCAAATGCTTTGTTACAAGCTTTTAAGAAAAATGCCCAACACTACAATTTACGCCGTAAGACGGTTAATTATGAAGTAGGCGATGTCGTTTGGAGGAAGAATTTCGTTCAATCCAGTGGACCGAATTATTTCTCTCACAAATTGGCCCCTAGATTCGTTCGCAATGTTATTAAAGGTAAAGTCTCTAATTTGGTCTATACTCTTGCTGATATGAACGGTAAAATTGTAGGAAATTTTCATGTAAAGGATATTGTTCGCATGGATTAAATATTTCTTACTCTTTGTATATAGATGAAACCAACGTGATTGCATGCGGGACTACCAACCCTGCATGCTGTTCCATTTGTTTCGTCAGTGGTTTTTCTGGTCACTTGCTTTTGAGGTTTGGTACCCTCAAGAGGTTTTGTCTAGAATTTTCACGAAATTTCCTCAATCTTGCTTCCTCAATTTAATTTTTTTTTCTTTAAATTCTTCGGAATTTTTTCTATAGGAAACGTCGTTTACAATGAATGTCGTTTCCTCTGATCCGTGTGATCAGTGGCGCCCAATATTTTGTCTAAGTCATATTTTGTAATTGACTTAGTCTTTGACGAGAATTTTTTTATATAAACTCTAAATAATTTTTTTTGTATGAAATGAGTCGTTTCGCCTTCCTTATAGGCTACAATTATACTTACACACTGATGCGTTCGTAAAACAATAGGTTATGTTGTACTGTTTTAGCGTTTAAGTCTGAATCCTTCTTTTCAAGTTCGTTGGAATTTTCTCCCGAATAATGACTTTCCAAGCACTTGGAAAGAATGATTCAAAACTTCTGTTTATGAGAGATTTGAGCGACTTTCTTATGTACAGATTGTTAAAATTTCAACAATTAGTGATTAAGTAAAGTTTTTCTTAAATATACCATAGCTATGTTAAATAGATTAAGTCTGGTATAACTTTCCTTAAAGTCAGTTAGTTAAGTTTGTTAAGAATATTTGTTAAGAATTTTTTTTTCTTGTCACAAACAAAGGTGGTACTGCTCTGGCATACCTACCCATTAAAGTAACTCATATTTGAAGTTTATCACCTTACCTCTAATACAGGAAAGTTTTTTTTTTTTTGTCTTTTAGTTCTAAGTTAACATTAAGCATTTACATATATAGGTCTCTCACTGCTTAAACCAGTGTTGTACTGTTAATTTTGTCTACTAGTGTCGTTCATTTGGATATTGTTCGATCACACCTTATCTAGTGTCGATTATCTAATAAGTATATTCGATCACCAAAATATCATTGTTTGTTCAAGAAATTTATGACTTTTCACTTACTTGATGTATTAAGTGTTATTTTTTGAAGAAATGCCACCTGAGTTTATCTTCAGTCTTTTCTTGCACAAGCAACGTCCTCTGAGGATGGTTTATAATAGTTACATCTTGTATTTTTGTATAAAATCAAGAGTACTTTTTGAGGTTCACTTTTTTAATAGCTAGGTGTTTTGTTTAATTTTAATCCCTAAGCTCTAAGCCTAACATTCTAGATCCTGTTTTGCTTCTGTGTTCCTAATGAATTTTTTCATAATTTTGATGGATAGGTAATAGAAATATGTAAACCCTAATCTAACCTCTTTTATAGATAGGTAGTGCCTCGGTATTGTAAAACCTGATCTAAACTGTTTGACAGATAGGTATGTCTTTACATATAAACCCTACTCTGACCACTTTGTAATTGACAGTTTTTTATAAAACTTGTTATACGATGGACAAGTAATAATTGTATTATACTTGATCTGATTTTTTTTTTGACAGATAGGTATGTCTTTACATATAAACCCTACTCTGACCACTTTGTAATTGACAGTTTTTTATAAAACTTGTTGTACGATGGACAAGTAATAATTGTATTATACTTGATCTGACCTCCTAGACATCAATTTTTAAATTGAATGAGTTAATTCTGTATATTTGTTTATACCTTGGTCTAGTTTTAGTTGATAATTTAAGACGCGTTGAGTATAATATCTGTGACGTAACTTTTTTCAAATATCACTTTTGATTAGAATATAAGGATAGAGAGAGAGAGTTATTTTTTTTTTATGTTAATAATAACTAAGTGTTGCTTTTTTCTATTAATGAAAGTGGGAGCTTGAATTCTCCATACTCACTAGTGTTTTCTTGAGAGATTGTCTCTCGTCATGTGAGTAACGTGTTGGTAATCTTACAAGCGAGCTTGTAAAAGTGGAGGTATTACCTCATTTTCTATGTTTTTTTTTTTTTTTGTACACCATTCTGTGAATGGGTTTGCTACTTTAATATGTTTTACGTTTATGTTTTCTGATACTATGTTGTGTTATTTTTCTTTAACAGATGTGGAAAGAGAGAGTCGTGTTGGGCGGTGTCCTAATAATTTTACTTCACTTCGCGGCGTAAAATTTTCGGGGGTTGCGGGGAAATGTAACATATCTATTTCGCGAGTAGGTACTGCTTAAAGCAGGTACTGTTTATTGTCTATTATTTTTTTATTTTTTATTTAACTTTGTTGGTTGGCGAAACTGCAACGACACCGGAAACGGGCGTTCGGGGGAAAGATGGCGGAGGACATAACGTAGTTTTGTGTGGGGGAGCAGATTTTCGGGGCGATGGGGATTATGTTGTGAGTTACGAAGGCGATGTAGCCTAGAAAGTTTGTTTTTACACGTCACGTGAGTGTGTGACAACTCTAATGGCACTGTAGCCGATTTATTTTGTTAAATCCCCCGCCGGATGCCGCGAGATAATGTTGTCCGCGTGCTGATGTTTTTGACACCAAATTCAACGGGTGATCAACTGCCCGCTAGGATTCTTGCCTGGTGAATCCTTTGGCCGATGAGGTTCCTTCATGCCGCTTGATGGGTGAGGACCTTCCGTGCTCTTTTTGTTGGGTGAATTCCCTTTACTGATGAAGCGGCTCCTAGCCTTTGTTGTACCTTTGGGCCAGTGAGATTCCCCATGCCGCCTGATGGATGGAGGCTCAACCGAGCTTTTTGTGTTGGGAGGACTCCCTTTAACCAAACGCCCCATGACGTGTGGAACGGCCTTTTGGGGTTTGCTGTTGACGATCGCTGTTGAGGATTGCTCTACACGACTGGAAGAGAGTCACGACGACGAGACGTACGCGCTTCTGATAACCAACCGTAATTTTAACATAACTCTCTCTCTCCAATTCTGATAGATGCCAAAGGTATTTGTGTTTCTTTTTTTACATTTCTTGATGTCATTTGCAAAGTGCAATAAAGCCGTTTTTTTTACATTTCACTAGAAAATACTTTCATTTATTTATATGCATGATCTCTGATCCCTATTTCCACCATCCTGAGATGGAAGTTCTTTATGCTCTGGGAGGCTGTCGGATGACAAAGGTGGGTAACCTACATTATTTGGTATTACAATTATTTGTACAAAAAAGAAAGAAAATTGATCAAACAAAAAGAGAAAATAAAAAGAACAGAAATAATTTAAAATAAAATAAAAAAAAAAGTTTAAAACCTAGTAACTGTTATTTGTTTAGCATAGTTATAAAAATAATAAAAAATTTAAAAAGAAAAGGTAAATAGGTACATATATAGGTAACTAAGAGAAATTAAGAGTGTTAAAACACTTAGGTAACTTCTGCATGCATTAATAATATTGCCAATTCACTTTTTGGCATCATTTTAGTTTGAAAACAAATAACGTTGTACACACCTCTATTTTAAACACATCGTGGTATATACAAAGTTATTTATTTTCATTTAAATAATAATAATTTATTCATAAAAAACTATAAAAGGCGTAAATATGTGTTTTAAATTAAGCACTATGTTTGGTAGTATATTATGCATTTTTTCAAAAAACACCCATCGAAAGTGTCACATTTCAAATTGATAGTAATGTTTTAATTTCCTCTTGCAGGGCCCCGTGCGCATGCCCACCAAGATCCTCCGCATCACCACCCGTAAGACTCCTTGCGGAGAAGGTTCCAAGACCTGGGATCGCTTCCAGATGCGCATCCACAAGCGCGTCATTGACCTGCACTCCCCCTCGGAGATCGTCAAGCAGATCACCACCATCAACCTGGAGCCAGGAGTAGAGGTGGAGGTCACCATCGCCGACGATTAGACTTACAATCGACAGACAAGATGACTTGAAAAATTAAAATATACACTATATTTTAACAACCTGTCTTTTATTTTTTCACCATCTGTAATATCTAACACAACTTGAAACTTCCAGGAAAAAAAAATTAATTAGTCGCTAATATTGTCTTAAGTGATCAACCATTACAATTCGAGTTAAAGTTACTTATTAAGTTAAACCGTAAAGTCTTATTTGTTCGGTTTTCAGAACAACTCATGTAGGTCTCATAGAAATCTTACTATCATAGTGAGAAATATGATATAAACGGCGGCAGAAAGAGAAAACACCTCGCTTTATTTTCCAATGTTAAGGTTAAACGTCACGTACGTTATAATCTATGCATTTACAGATGGCGCCAATTAAATTATTGTAGGTTTTTAACACTGCATGTTGTGCTTGGTGAATTAATTTTTTGCGCCCATACATATTTAATATGAACTAAAATAAATAGTTCTGTCCATACAAAAAACTCAAATCTTTCAAGAAAGGCTAACAAATACTATAATATTGGATTGAGTCACTAATATAACATAGGATTTGTTAGCCTTTCTTGAAAGATTTGAGTTTTTTGTATGGACAGAACTATTTATTTTAGTTCATATTAAATATGTACGGGCGCAAACAATTAACCCACTATTTTAAAGCGTAACGTGTAAAAGTGTTAAAAACCTACAATAATTTAGCGCCAAAGTATGTTACGTTTAACCCACAAAAGAAGTAAAAATGTAGACCTTTCTCAAACCAAAATTTCAAATTGCAATTTTCTAAAACTTTGAGAATTTTTTTATTTATTATATTTACAAGACAACAGAAAAGTGAGGTGACATATGTTTGTAATACATAATATGTCTAAAGTGTATTTTTTTTGTTGTCGGTAATTTTGGTTAGAAAAAACTTAAGGGAACGTACCCATACTACGTGACCTACTTTTTGCAATTTTAAACCCCCCCGGTGACCACGTGTAGTATATTCCAAGACCCTCCCCCTACAGTTTTCACATAGTAAATCTTAAATATGGTTTTGAATCATTTCTTGCTAACAAAAAGTTTAGAAAAATATATTTGTCGTTATTAATACGGCGCTTGCTGCGTGACGACAAGAGTGCATACGTACCTATAATTGCAAGTGGAAAAAATATATTTAGCTTTTACTGGAGAGTGGAAATATTTTGACTGACTCATAAAAGATGGTCGATGCCTGAGGGGTTAAAATAGAAAAAAAATATTCATCCTGCGCTTGCAGAAAAATCAATAGATGTCACACATTAGATAAAAATGGATAGCAGCCAATAAAAATATGCATTACGATATAGGATACAGTTAAATATGACCAAAGAGGACAGGGTCGAATTAGCTCAGTGTTAAAGCACACCCGGCAAGGGTAAGGTCCTGGTTTCAATTCCTAGATGTGATATGTATATTTTCTGTTTCAAATTTTCAATTGAGTCACTAATATTGTGCAGTGTTTAAATACAATTTTCCCTCTAACGAGTGTGCATGGGTTGAACTTCTTCTTGTGCCCTGCCCGTTCAAAGGGCGTTGGCTACGCAGACTTTGCGGCCCGGAACAGCTCTACGGTAGACTGGCCAAACCACTGTCTCAGGTTTTTCAGCCATGAGGTTCTCCTTCTTCCAGGGCTCCGTCTTCCGGCAATCTTTCCCTGCACTATGAGATGCAGGATCTCATACTTCTCTGGATGTCTCATCACATTTCCAAGATATTGAAGTTTTCGGATTTTTATAGTTTTAATTACTTCCCTTTCTTTATTCATCCGAACCATAACTTCTTCTCGTTATTTGTTTTTGGGGTGTTGCCGTGTATGCCGTGTATTAACACCCCAAAAACAAATAACAAAAATGCTTTTGGCCGTGAAAATCTTAAAACATAACCATAACATCTTCATTCGTAACCCTGTCCATCCAGCTCATTAAACTTCTGTAGATCCACATCTCGAATGCCTCAAGTCGCCTAATTAGTTCTTCAATAAGCGTCATATTCAGATTTATAATAAAACATATGGTTCTTAAAACTAATCACAATATATAAATTTATTTTTAACGAAACTACCCAATTCAAAAGAGAAAAACATTTCTCGTGCTTGAATTTTGGAGAACCTATTGAGGACTTTTCCATATTATGAACAATCTAACTAGATAAGATTATGTGCTGCAAGAAGAGTTTGGAAAATGTATTGGGCATATTGCCTCAAAAACTTTTTTTTACTTTGAGCCTTACCATCATCCATTTACCGTAACTAATAGTAGTTACGGTAAATGGATATTATGGACCATAGGGTGTGTGACCACCCACATTGTGTGGCTCATACTCATAAATATACCAAACCGAAACCATCCACCATAACCAAACCACCCATGAGTGGCTCAAAGTAAAATCCTTTTTTTTAAAGGATTTTCCTGGGTTTGCTAGTCACCGCTAGATGTCGGTAATATGACCATTCTAGAAGTCAGTAAGGAGTACTCTACCTTGGCAGTTTTTTGCTAGATGGCAGTAGTAACAGGACCTTTCATTAATGATATCAAGTGGAGCTAAGGCAGTTTTCCGCTAGATGGCAGTAAGCGCCACAAATGTGAATGGGCGTAGCATCGCATTCCTATGTTTACGAATGACGTAATATCTCAAGATGGCGTCAGTTTTGCCGCGCATGTCCGAAGACAAGTCACTCCCAGTTCGCCGTCCTGCGTATTAAAGAACTGACGATCCGTGCGCAATATAACAATAATTAACTTACAGAAAAGCTCAGTTTTCAACGAACATTACAGATTACAGTAACAGTCGCCCCAGTGCATAGTTCGCCAGTTTATGCGCGCGGAATAACCCGAACCGACTTTGTGTTTATAATAGTAATTCATGTGCCCATCCCTTCGATAGTTTGTGCCAAGTGTCAAGCAGGAGTGTTATTACAATCTAAGTCTGAATTGGATGGATTTATTCTTATTATAAGGTAAGAAATATATCAAATATCACTCATTCAAGCTTGTTTCATACGCCGATTTGTTTTACTACTTGTATTTCCCACTAAACTCTGCGTACAGCTTGGGGCAAAAGACAAACCTACTTTTGTGTCAGTTGGAAGCCGTGACACAGATTTCTCGAAGTTTTCGGTCAAATTCAGACAAATTCTCATCCTGTGATGTTCCATTGTTTGCGCAGAATAACCTATTCATGTTATTTATACAAAAAACAATGTGTTTTTTGTTAGTAAACTTGTGTTAAATTCTAACATAAACTGCGCGAGATTGTGTCAGGATAACGGTTATTTTATAAGCTCTGCGCCTAGCTATATTTAGGTTTGATTAAGGTGTAAATTTCAACCGTAAATTGTAAAATATGGATGTGTTGTTGAGATTATTCAATTAGGTGGTTATTTCGGGAAGAAATTGACGGACATCGGGTGATGTCATTTAGGCGTTGGTAGCCGGCATGTTGTTTGTGGCGTCCAATAAAAAGTGTTTGACCTTATTTGCTACGGCTACACTATAAACTAGGTATAAACCTGAACCGACGTGCCATTTAAAATACTGGCGGCCTTCTTTCGTTCTTTCACAGCGCTTCGAGACATGCCCCATTTTGTAGCCAGAAAATATATTATTCAGGTTTCGTTGAGCAAAACCTTGGGACTCTGCGTAAACCCCGATGAGCGGTGCAGTTTACTTAATTTATTATAATAATACTAGAATTTTAGGTATTCGTTACCCATGAAAATCGTAGAGTCCTTGACTTGCCAAGATGAACATAGAGAAATTTTGTTGCTACTGAATTAAATAATATTACACTTTTCACGTAGGTATACAATAAAAATAATCGTCTGATAAAAATATACATTGTTACTAGGTAGGTACCTACCCACCTACTTTAATATCGTTTTTCTGGATTTGTAAAGATTATTTTCACACTATTACTAAAATGTTAAATTATTTCATCGTATTTTTGTACCTACACCACATAATACATAAGATTTTCACTGAGTAAAGTTAGTAGGACTGTGAACCCCCAATGTGATATTGGCTGGGACAAGATCATTTTGTACACTAGATAAGATTTTAACTGGAGAAAATCAATGGGACTGTGTACCCCCAATGTGATATTGGCTGGGAAAAGATAATTTTGTACACTAGATAAGATTTTAACTAGAGAAAACCAATGGGACTGTTTACCCCCAATGTGATACTGGCTGGGACAAGATCATTTTGTACACTAGATAAGATTTTAACTGGAGAAAATCAATGGGACTGTGTACCCCCAATGTGATATTGGCTGGGACAAGATCATTTTGTACACTAAATAAGATTTTAACTGAATAAAGGCAGTGGGACTGTGTATCCCCAATGAGATATTGGCTGGGACAAGATACTTTTGTGCACTAGATAATATTTTAACTGAAGAGAACCAAAGGGACTGTGTACCCCCCAATGTGAAATTAGCTGGAACAAGATAATTTTGTGCACTAGATAAGATTTTAACTGAAGAAAACCAATGGGACCGTGTACCCCCAATGTGATATTGGCTGGGACAAGATGATTTTGTACACTGGATAAGATTTTAACCTATAATAAAGCCAATGGGACTGTGTACCCCCAATGTTATATTAGCTGGGACAAGATATTTTTGTACACCCAAGATTTTACTGAACAAAGATAAAGCGATACTTTATCCCCAATGTAATATTATCTGGGACACGATAATTTTGTACACTAAATAAGATTTTAACTGAATATAAAGTCAGTGGGACTGTTTACCCCCAATATGATATGATTATAATGAATATAATGGTTGTTGAAATAATTATTTGTGTTTCTCGGTACAATATTGATTAGGTAAATTATCATGAATGAAAATGGTTGTACGTTTACAAATAAGTTATCGTAAAACGGTACAATATTATCATAATTCCTCTAATTTGTTATTTGATCGAGTGTAATATTAGTTTTAATCAATGGATCATGTGTAAATATTAATTAAGATAAAGGCGGAGGACTTCCTACGATCATGACTATGTAAAACAATAAATTACAAGGTACCTACCTACAAATAAATTATCGTAAAACGGTACAATATTATCATAATTCCTCTAATTTGTTATTTGATCGAGTGTAATATTAGTTTTAATCAATGGATCATGTGTAAATATTAATTAAGATAAAGGCGGAGGACTTCCTACGATCATGACTATGTAAAACAATAAATTACAAGGTACCTACCTACAAATAAATTATCGTAAAACGGTACAATATTATCATAATTCCTCTAATTTGTTATTTGATCGAGTGTAATATTAGTTTTAATCAATGGATCATGTGTAAATATTAATTAAGATAAAGGCGGAGGACTTCCTACGATCATGACTATGTAAAACAATAAATTACAAGGTACCTACCTACAAATAAATTATCGTAAAACGGTACAATATTATCATAATTCCTCTAATTTGTTATTTGATCGAGTGTAATATTAGTTTTAATCAATGGATCATGTGTAAATATTAATTAAGATAAAGGCGGAGGACTTCCTACGATCATGACTATGTAAAACAATAAATTACAAGGTACCTACCTACCTAGATTTTTTTTTAAATGTTAATATCCCCACACGAGTCCCAACCTTGGGCATGCTCGCTAGAACCATCTATGTAATCTACGGGTCAGAAGGGATGTGCTCATTGTAACACATTTTATTCAGACTGATTCGTGGATGGTTCGAAAACTCGACTATCATGGAGAGCATTAGTTTCTATGTTCCCTGTGATTATCTCCATCACCGACAGCATATCTGTTTTAGCTCCCGGCTAGCAGAACTAACTTGCCAATGGTCAATTGCCAGACGGGAGAGCAGTCTTGTTGTTAAATAGAATATCGATATGTTTAACATCAATGAAGCACAATTTAGACGGCGAGCTTTGTTGCCGTTATTATAAATCTGCCTATCTTATCTCCTTAGAAATGTTAATTTTGTAATGTTTTTAAAATGAATAAATTGAATTAAATTGGATCCATTCAGACTTATGGCATCCCCACTTGGGGAAGGTTGAGATGAACGAGGGTTTGTTTGGGAAGTATGACTGTGACAGTGTGATATAATAATAGAATGACATCATGTTACTATACCTATTCTGCGGGTTGTATGTCGTATGTATGGTAGGTACTGTAAGGCGAGACGTTACGTCATTTGGTTGGTCATTCGTTATTATTCCTGACTTCATTTATCTACACCGCGCTCATCTATCTCCTTTACTATCGATGCTTATACATACTCTCAGTATCGCCGTGGTGACGGGCCACCATTTGGAATACAAAAGTTTATTCAAATATTGATTTTAGTAGTTTTTAGTTTCGTGTAGTGTTTCGTAAATTCACCTCAAGGGCGCTGTTATAATTTATTGTGAATTCTTAGGCTCTGTCTAATTTTATTATTTACAAAATAGAAAACATACGTACCTGGCAGGTCACTTCCGATAAACACACTTTAATTAGAAAGTTTATGCTTGGAGAAGATACGACTTTGCACGCGGAGGATATTTAAAACACTGGACATTGCATGACTTTACATTTGCTATCTCATCACTGTTAATATTACATTTACAAGAAGATTAGTGCCAAACAGTTAATATTTTTTTGAAAGAATGGAGAATTTAGGACTCTTTAGGATTGTAGAAATGACCTTTAACAAAGGCTTACAAATACCATATCATTGACCTGTGGGTTGATTGTCGAGAATTGAAATTATCTGGAATACACATTTCCTATAAGTAAGCCGGAGCCATTCCGGGAATTAAATATCGCTTGAACTGGATTCTTTTAGGACATTTGAGCCAGTGAAGATTTTTGAGGTGCTCTGAAATATGGGAATATTAGCCGCGTGGCGGGCCGGATCGGGAGAGGCCGATTGAGACGTCGGCCCTTTGACCTCTACAGCAGAACTCTCGACAAAACGTCTTGCACCGCAGTCGAATGGATGGATTTATTTATGCGTCACTCCTGGACACACTAACCTCCAGATTTCTTTTACTTCCCAGAAATTCCTCACCTTTCTTTTAAAAAGATATTCCACACAGCATCCCCAACGATAACATAGGCCCTGAGACCACTTTAAATAATCATAATTATCCTCATCAAATGTTTGTCCAGATAGCCAGGTATATCTTTGTAGAAGTGTAAACCATTTGATAGTTTATTTTTTATTTATCTTTTTATAATAAATCACTCACAACGGAAGTTGCTAAAAATGTCGTTGGTTTCAGATAAATATGTAATCATTTTTTTTATTCGCAGCTTGACTTGATCGAGTACTGTGTTCAGATAGTCAAATTTATTAGCAAATTTATGCACATATATATTTTAACACACTTTCAGCCTTACTAATAAACGTGTTTTCAATTTTATACAACTGATAAACAACCACGTCTGTATCGTAACGATATTGATTGTTAATCTACAAACTATGTTATGTTGAACGATTTATTCCCTCCTGAAATTTGACATTTAAACGTGAACGAAACTGTTCTTTTATACCCCTACGCCTAAATGCCACCGTATAACGTTCAGCCCCGTTTATGTAATAATAAAATTACTATAGTGCTGTGCGGGGACTATCATTATTTGAAAAGATCTATTATAATAGCAGGGATATTATAAGTAGGTACCTAGTACTTACTTTCGTTACTAAAGATGGCGACGCCCTCACTACTCACCACAATCATATTTGTTGTATTTTGTGTGTGTATCGCGGAGGAAAGAATGGAGTGGAGGTGGTCATTTGAACATTTCCTACGGAACTTCAGGGCGGAAATCTGCGGTGTAGAGGGGAATTTCAAACTGACAGGCCCATTCATCGCGGTACACTAGCCAAGTACACTTGCCTACGGACACACATGCTCGTTAGTCGCATGCTCTCTTGCTACTAATGAGAAATGATACCTAGAAGCATGTATGTCACGCCCAAATGAGCATGCTCACAAATCAACCGGCTGCTCATTTATGAGCGTACTCATCAACTGTACACATTTGCTCATAAATGAGCATGTTCATGTCAAACAAATGTCAACAAATGGAGTCAGTTCCATTCGCTCAAAACTAAACAAAATAATCTTATTGCTTTCAACTCAATTATTGAATCTTCTGACGAAAGAAGATAAAATGGTTGATTTTTGTCCAAAATGTCAACAATTCCGAAAATGACTAGATAATAAAAAAATATATGCTTATTTCAATGGAATGTGGTTTCATTTTGGAGGTAAAGGTGGCTATACACGTAAGGTCTGCATGATGGTTATGACCGTACATGCTTAACCGACAGGCATAACCGAGTTTAATAATGGACATACATGTTAGGGTTTGCATGTACAATTTCCTATAAACTCTCAGTCAAAGATAGTTGCAGCTACGTGACGGTGTTTTGTAGGACATTTACCTAATCATAAAAAACTGCAGAATATAGAACCACAGCACATAGAAAACTGAGAACTGTGCATACAAGCACGAGCGGGCTCCACTCACGCTCGATTATGCATGCGTGTAATAACCGAGCGGCAAAAATATCTATTTTGATATTTGCTAGGTTGCATGTACATGTATCGATAACTGTACAGTTTTATAACATACACACTAGGGTTTGCCTGTCAGTTATGCATGTAAGGGAACGTACCCATACTACGTGACACGTTTAGGGGGGGGGTCTTCAAAATGTCACGCTCCATACAAATGAGCGGCGGGTTGCTTAGGATTTTGGTCACCGGGGGGGGGGGGGGGGGGGGTTAAAAATTGCAAAAAGTTGGTCACGTAGTATGGGTACGTTCCCTAAGGTCATAACCATCATGCAAACCCTAACGTGTATGGCCACCTTAAAGGAACTTTTGGGTAATTTGAAATATTGTAGGTATTTTAGTGATCCTGTGTTCCAAATAAATTCGTGATTCCCATAATAAATCACGAAAAGCAAGGTTTTTTCGTCTCCTCGGAGGTCGGTTGGCGATTTTTGCAAGGAACTCGCAGGTACGAACTGAGATCGGATCGAAATTAGCATGCTCGTAAGTAAGCCTGTTCACACATGCTTAGAGCGCTTCCCCTGCCACCTGCAAATCCAGTAGCATGCTCAATACTAGGAACGTTACTGACACACATGCTAATAAGTAGCATTTGCTCATTAGAGAACGTACCCATACTACGTGACACACTTTTTGCAATTTTTTACCCCCCCCCGGTGACCACGTGTAGTATATTCCAAGACCCCTCCCCTACAGTTTTCACGTAGTATTTCATAAATATGAATTCGAATCATTTTTTGCTAACAAAAAATAAAAAATGCATTATTTGGCTTATATTTGTCTTTATTAATACGGCGCTTGCTGCGTGACAGCAAGAGTGCATGCATTACAAGTGGAAAAAATATTATCAAGATAAAACTTAAGTCAAAATATATTGAAACCGGAACGTAATTTATGGAAACGAAAGTCTTGTTATTTTTATAAACCTTTTTCATCTCAATCACCTTCAACAAGCATTCCCTGAACTTTTTCACTTATTTGAATGTACGAGGGTGGGTTTTTAAGTTTGCGGATTGGGTAAGGAGTGGAAATAAAAACCAAAATTATTTTTCCTTTTCAACATATTCACCTACTACCCTAATACATTTTTCCCACCTTTAAATTAACTTAAAGGAACTTTATAACAGCGCGGAACTCAATTTTCCCCACATTTCACAATTTCTTCCCGATTGAAGTGTTTGGTCGACGATAGCTCAAAGACTAATGACCTAATTACGATAAAACCCGGTGTTTATCCTAAAAATGAGTTGTTCAATTAGTACCTAATTCAGCGGTACCCCCATTAATCACTTACCTTCCCATTCCGCGAACTTAAAAACCTCCCCTCATAGCTCGAAAAAAACGCGAGATTTCTAGATTTACTACGAGATAAAAACCTAAGCCCCCCCCCGTTGTGACCAAGCGTGGTATTTTGATGACCCCCCCCCCTGAACAGGTCACGTAGTATGGGTACGTTCCCTTAGTAGCATGCTCTTGCTATTAATAAGGATGTCTGTCAGTACCATTAGTCAAATTAGAAGTAGAAGGTGCTAATAAAAAAATAAAAATATTTTTTAACTTTCAATAAAACTGGTTGTGAAGTGTAACAAAGGAAATAAACAAATAACTAACTAACCATCACGCCGTTTTCCGCAAGGGTAGGCAGAGAGGACGGACCGCCAAACAACTCGGTCTTGGCACACACTCTTTGCCTCAGTCACATTCGTACATCGTCTCATACCTACATACTCTTCTATTGTTCTGACTAAAATATCTAATTCACTTGATCGTCCATTTCTTCCTCGGTCATCCCCGATTTCTTCTTCTTCCATTCACATTTGCGTCATATATTTTTCTCACACTATTTTCTTCTTCCATTCGCCCTACTATCCATCTGAGGGTCCCTTTATTAATCTTACTCATAATGCTTACATCAGCCTTACATTCTTTGCGGATATCCACATTTCTCACATGATCATACATGGTTTTGCCACACAGCCGCCTCAGGGATCTCATTTCAACACCATTCAGTTTACTTTCAGAGTTTCTCTGCCAGTTCCATGCCTCACTGCCATAACTCAGGGTAGGTACCAGGACTCCATTGTGGACTCCTAGCTTCGCTTCTTTTGATAGTGTTTTATTAGCGCCAACTGCATTCAGTCCTCCATGGAGTTACATGCATTTACCCTTCTTTCAATATCTCTATCAGTCTCTATCTCGTAAAGATACTACCCAGATAAACAAACTCATCCACCTGCTCCAAGTATTCAACATCATGCACAACTATATTGGACACTGTTTTCGTACTATTTTTTTCAAACACCATACAACAATAATATAATAAAGGTTTTATAAATAACTTATTTATTTTCGAGTCCCGACAAGGCCGACGTCTTTATTGTCTCATTGATTAAACAGTATATATGGTTTCCAGTGAAAAAAGTTTAAGAATTCGCACCGATTAAAAAATGAATGCTATTTTTTGTTTTTGTTTCGGGACCTGTGAAACCATTGTTGATGGGATTATGGTAGGTATTGTTTCACCTTTCACCATGAGCGATGCGGTTAATTAATGCTTTCGTAATCTACTTATCGGCATAATATTTGCCCTTGTGTATCTTCCGCAAACCAACCCATATCGCCTAAATTATTATGTTCACTTAATCCTGTCCTAATATTATACATCGTAAATATAAATTTATCCGCTTTGTTATTTTTACATTGGCGATAACATCAAAATTACGATAACATATTATCTTTGTTATGCATAATTCACCAAAACCAATATAGGTATAGGGTATAATGGATATACTCGATATACTCGATTTATTATTATAACCAGTGATTCCTGACATTATTTGGAGTAAAAAATAAAAATTAAATTTTGGTGTCCGGTGATTTTTTCGATGATTTAAAAAAAAACATTTTTTTCATAAAAAATCAAAAAATAAAATATTATTCCGCATATCGTCTCTGGTCACTCAGTCGGGTAATCACCCAATCACTTTCCCCATTGCCAACAGACTGTTCATCATCTACCATTTTTTTTAATGTTTTTGTAAAAAAAAAATCATCAGATGCATTGCAGGCTAATTTTTGGATCTACTGTAAACAAATAGGCCACTTGCATGGACTTCATAACGACTTGGAAAAAATCGTGTGGATAGAGTTTTTTACTAAGATTACGAAAATGTTGGTAAAAAATTTTAGAAATGTACAGTTTTTTTTTATTTTTAAATAAATAAATCCATTATTTGGGCTCGTGACGTCACTACATGAAAATGTCCCGTCGCCGAAAATGTTCCTATTAATTTTATAAAATTCCACACTGATTTATTTTTTTATATGGCATCACTTTGATTTCAGGCGAATTTTTGAATTCGTTCACTAGATTTATTGTTTGTTCTCTGCGAACTTATCATTTGGTTTGATTTTTTGACAGATGTTCTGAAGAGAACCCCGTACAATTAATGGCTACGGGGTTCTCTTCAGAACGTGAAGAGGATGTCGGTACATGTTTTAGAGGTATAATGATTATGGTGCTGATTTTAACAAAATAAAATTTTATAATATTCTTATTAATATTACAATTTACAAGTTCAAGTATATTACATTGAATTTAGTAATATAGACGCTGTACATTATAATGATTTATGATCAATAAGATGGATCAAGGAAAAAAATATTTATGAGATGTAATATTTTTGGTATGCCTCGTTATTCTCCTGTGCCATTCGTGTGGAAAACGTTCTTTTTTTTAAAAATGATTTTCGGCTATGTAATTATCGTTTTTTCACACCTATAAAATTATGTCCCGTCTTTCCGGTTTATAAAAAATGGTCTGATTTTTCGTATTGTAATTTTCAAAAAATCCCCAGGGTTTCAAAAATACGATTAAAAAAAAAAAAAAAAAAAACAGAATGTCTTAGAATATTTGCCTAAACCGGAAAAAAATTTAAAAAAATGTGATGCAAGTGGCCTATTATCGTCATAACAATCTCCCAAAGCCATCAAAAATACTAATTTCGATTGTGTCTGTCATGCGTTACTCTGGAAGTCCTAAAGTATTCACCTAGTTGTGATTTGTTCTTTACAACAATTAAAAACTTTACAACAACAATTTAATGCAAACAACAACTACAGTTTGCATTAAATAACCTCTTCAAAAATGTTACAGTATATATTAATTAATCTTGAAAATACATTTTTTGTAGATTTAAGTGAGTAGATGCACGTTTTCAGAACTGTTTATATTACATACATATATTGTTTTGTTTGTTTTTCTTTTTATTTATTGGTCAATGATATGACTATCTCTAACACTGTTATATATGAACTTGTAATGACTGTTTATAAAGCCGGCGCCAGACATGTGTTCAAAGATGTGTTCAAATATGTGTTCACATGTGTGGCACGGGCAAATGATACTGTGTTCACTTATTTGGGCACATATGTGCGCTTTGCCGTTCCGTGTCGGTTTCTTTAGCGTACATCAAAGGGATCAGCGTCGAAATGTTTGCATGCCTGCCACACTGCGCGAAGCTCAGTTGCGCGAGCGTCGCCGTGGAGAGTAGTCGTGCGTGGACAGCCAAACGAACTAACGATGGAGTGGAATAATGAGAGCGTTTTCGAGTTTATAGAGTTGATGCAAGTAGAGCCAGATATATGGGATCCGAAACGTAAAGGGCATAAAAATCGAAATAACATCAATGACGCCTGGAACTCAATTAAACACCACTCTTCAATACCTTGCTCTATCGAAGAATTTTTTTTTTTTTTTTTTTTTTAATGTTCTTTATTCAGTAAAGTTTATACATTACAGTAAATGGATAATTTTTTGGCCATCACACTAGGCACATGCCCGTGTTGTAGTGGCCAATTTTATGTAAAGTATAATAATACAAATTAAAAATAAGTTGAATGAAAAACAAAATAATATAAAAATAAAAAATAAAAATTTATACATCTAAAACAAGTATGATGTATAAAGGAATTAAAAATAATGCAAAATATCTACATAAGTTTAAGATATATGAATATAAAAAATAAGTATGGAAAAACAGAAAAATTAAAAATAATATGAAAAGTATATGAAAGAAAATACGTATTATTGAATTAAAAATAATACAAGGAGCATGTATCAAAAAAATAAAAAAATACAAGTACATTTGTGTAATTAAAATACTATTCAAATGTAATGAAAATACAAGTACATTAAGTGCAAGTGTGTTTGTAAAAAATTAGATAGATATATTATAGATATATATATATAGATATAAAATTAGATAGATATATTTAGATAAATATATTTAGATAAATATATAATTAGATAGATATATTTATATAAATATATTTAGATAAATATAATTAGATAAATTAATTAGATAATATAAATAATTAGACGCACATAAATAATAGAAGCAAACTGTGTCGACCAAATCGTCGACCATGTTGTGTGAAGTCTATTTGAAAACTGTGAGCTCAAAGGAGTGATCAAATCTTTGAACACATATCTGGCAGAGACACACATAAGTGAACAAAGGTGTGCGCAAAGTCTTCAAATGTGTGAACACATCTTTGAACACATGTCTGGCGCCGGCATTACGCTAACAAATAAAATTAAAATAAAACATAAACCTTCAGTTTAAGAAATCCTACTATCTATGTATATTAAAATGTGGTCGCACTTCTCCGAAACGGCTTGACCGATTTTTATGAAATTTTTTATGCATATATGGTAGGTATGAGAATGGGTCGTAAAGTGTATTTCATGCCGCTAGGTGATTAGGATGTCCCTGTATAGATTTTTTGAAAGAATTTTTTTTATTTTATTTTTTATTTGGCATCAAAAATACTTATAACCCCAAATCTTCACCCTCTACCCCCACCCTCCCATTTTTTAATCGCGATTTTAGTATTTTTGTTTGAACAAATTTAACCGTCGTTCATATTTCAAACAAAACGAAAATATTTATGTTGTTGAATGACAGATGGCGCAACGCCCGCCTCATCGTACTTTCATCCACAAGACGGCGAGAAGTGTCGCGTCATTTTGACATTTCATTCGGCATTTGCTGTGTATCACTATGTTATTGTTATGTTTTGTTGTGTTGGTGTTTTTTATTTTTATCGGCGGTCTTCGTCTACAGCGCTCCATTCCTCTTTCTGACATAGATCCCATCCCCACACACTTATCGTTATTTTTTATTTAACATTCATTAGAAATAATTTATATGGGAGAACAACGTTTTCTGGGTCAGCTGGTATATTATAATATCCTGTGATACTTCACTGGTCTGCATTAGCAATCATAATATAGTTGAGATGTTGCCACGCCCGTTCTTGAGTTCTGAGTCAGTGAACAAATTTCACCAAAGCGGTGGTCACAATCGTGATTGGCTGAATCATCTCAAGTGCGCGACGCGTGTCACTTTTCACCTGTGTTTAGCAGGTGTTTAGTCAGGTGTACTCCAGCAATATGAAGTATACACTGATGAAGTAGTACTAATTGCCTTCTGGTGACACGTGACACGTCCTCTCTCGTCTCTACTCCTGGCATTATATTTCCAATATTTCCCAAAATAGCTGCGTTTATTAGAAGGTGGGTAATTTGTCAATTATGGTTTCATGACAACTCGGAATCAACTCAACGAAAGAACCTCGTGTATTTTGCATGTACATAGTTGTTTCTTATAAACAAAAATTTTAACAAAACAAAAAAACGATTTCAAAAAATGCACTAAAAAGTAAAAAAAATAATATCGTAGGTATTCTTCTACAACTTAATAATCAACTTACTTTTTCTACTCATCAATATGTAGGTACGATTGTTATTTTTGGAGTCGGTGTCAGCCAAGGTAGGTTTGTAACTTCATACATAGTTATAGGTGAGATGTGCTTGTGTCGCACGCGCGACTTGACGAGCCGAGAGCGCGCCGCGGACGCAGCTATCAAGTGAACACGCCGGGCCGGGTACCTTGGCTGACACCGACTCCAAAAATAACAATCGTACCTACATATTGATGAGTAGAAAAAGTAAGTTGATTATGAAGTTGTAGAAGAATACGAAATTATTTTTTTACTTTTTAGTGCATTTTTTGACGTTGTTTTTTTGTTTTGTTAAAATTTTTGTTTATTATTTGATTTTTATTGAATCTGAAGTACACTAAATAATTCGATTAAGATTCGGCCGAGTATCGTTAATTTGCTCTTAAGAATTGGAGAGTTCCGTTACTTTGTCATGGATCCCATAATCAGAACCTAACCAAACTCTCATCAAACTACCCTTGAAGTAGGTACATCCTTTCCAACAAAAAAAGAATCATCGAAATCGGTTGGCGTGATATTGAGTTATACGTTATACATCCATTTGTCGCGCACATACTTGATGCAAATTTAAGACTAATATGATTTTCTCATGGATGCCATTGTTAGAACTGGACCAAATTGAAATGGGAAGCACTAGCTTTTAAATAAAAAAAGAATCATCAATATCGGTTCACCCAGCCGAAAGTTCCGAGGTAACAAACATAAAAAAATACAGTCGTATTGAGAACCTCCTCCTTTTCGAAGTCGTTTAAAAAGTGCGGCGATTAGGTAAATAATTACTGCAATTTCATTGGCCTATCTCGGATCGTTTTAGCTTTCGATCTAATTGTGATCATTTTTATCTCGCGAAAGAAAAAAACCAAGTTTAAACATTGCAATATTTTTTTTTATTATTTTTTTTTATTGTAATATAAAAAATATGAGTTACATATATATATACATATTTTACAAAATTTTATATTAAAGGTCGTATTTAGTCATGTATACCTTATCAGAAAAGAGGAGCTCTTGTGCCTGATAAGGGAGCCACGATTCTTACTTAGGTTTTAAGTTATAATATGAAATATAAAATATAATATAAAATATAACATAAAATATTTACTTTTTACTGTAATTTTTTTTTGAAAAATTGTTTAATTTTATTGATTTGTTCTGATTCGGTGGTGATACTGCGTAATTCATAAGGGAGGTTATTATAGTTTTTTATGGCTTGGAAAATATAATGATGTTGCATTTGAGTTGTTTTAAAATTAGGTGTAATAAATTGGTTTCCATTTCTCATTAGTTTGTAAAACTCTTGATATTCTTTGTTATTTTTTTCTTTACACATTTTTATAATAGAAGCTTGTTTGAATATGTCATCGACATTTGGTACTGGAAACAATTTGAAAAGTGATTCTGTTGAGAAGGTAGACTTTTTTTTTAATATTACTTTAATGATGATTCTTTGTGAAACTTTTACTGAGTTTAGATGGTTTTCGTAAGATCCTCCCCACCCTATAATTCCGTAGATAAGTAAAGAATGAACAAGAGCATAGTACACGTTTTTGATAATTTTTACATTTAAAATATTTCTTAACCTAACAAATATATATATACATTTCCTTATTCTCTTCACTAACTCTGAAATGTGACTATTCCACTTCAGGTTTTGATCAATGATTACACCTAGATATTTAATTTCAGAAGAAGAGTTAATGACGGTACAAATAGGATTATGTTGTTTACAGAGTACATGATCACATTTTTCGTGGTGGATTACAATATTCACTGTATGAGCAGGTATTTTCTGTAAGGAAAATAAGACATATGTTGTTTTTTTAGCATTAAATGTGAGTAAGTTATTATCAAACCACGATTTTAAGATATTAATATCTTCATTTGCCAATTTATTGACTATTTCCCATGTTTGACCTTTTATTAACAATACAGTGTCATCAGCATAAGAGATTAATTCACCTTTAATTTCCTGTTGGAAAATGTCGTTCACATATATTAGAAATAATAATGGTCCGAGGACGGTACCTTGAGGGATGCCAAATTTACTTGTGAGAGATGAACTAAATGATTGATTTAATTTTACTACTTGAGGTCTCTCTGTTAGGTAGCTTACTATCCATTTGAGGGCTATGCGGTCAATGCCGTTTTCTTTTAATTTAATAGCAAGTTTTTCATGGGAAATGCTGTCAAATGCTTTCTTTAAGTCGATAAAAATTCCTAAACATTTATTTGATTTGTCCAGGTTACTCTGAATACTAGATGAAATTTTAGCGATAGCGTCTTGTGTGCTTTTTCCCTCTGTGAATCCAAATTGATTTTTATTGATTGTTGAATTTTTTTTAATGAATACAGTTAATCTTTTTTTAGCAATTTTTTCAAAAATTTTCGATATATTAGATAATAGTGAAATGGGTCTATAATTAGAAACGTCCTCCGGACTACCGGATTTAAATACTGGCGTGATTATTGCTTTTTTATACGTGTTCGGGAAAACTCCTGTCTTGAAGCTATTATTGATTATATGAGAGATTGGTGTAGAAATAAAATTTTTAATGTTTTTTTAGTATTTTTACGGAAAGGCCGTCAAATCCCGAAGCAGAACCGCTCCGCATTTTTGATATAGTTTGTGTAATTTCAGAGGGATTGGTTGGTTCGAAAAGTTCTAGTTTATTTTCTGTGTTCGGAGTTTTTTCAAATTTTATTTTATTTTCTTTTGCGGAAATTTTTTCAGCTAGATTCTTTCCTACGTTTGCGAAGAAATCATTGAATGCATTTGCTCCTTTTTCAGGTTCCTCAAGACAATTTATTATATTATTGTTTTGCATTATACTCTTTATGGTATTATTTTTTGTTTTCTGTTTATTTTCTAAGATTTCATTTATTATTGACCAAACTCGCTTACTGTCGTGTCCAGAGTCATCAAGTTTATTTTTATAATATTTTTCTTTAGTGTTTTTTATAAGAGAAGCTAATTTATTTTTGTATTCTTTAAAATGATTACTTAAATTTATGTCTAATGGTTTTTTTTTAGTTTCTTTATAGAGCCATTCTTTATGTCTAATAGACACAACAAGTCCATGTGTTATCCATGGTTTGATTTGACGAAATTTTGCTGAGTTTCCTTTATGAATATTTTTTTTTGAATCATTTATATAATTAGTTAATATATTTTCAAACAGTTTACAGCACTCGTTGACGTCATCATTTCGGAGTATATCTAACCATAATTCAGAGGACAATTTATTTTTTAGAGATTCGATATTAATGACAGTTATTTCTTTATTATTATTAGCAGTTTGTCTGTTATGTTGATTTGTCGTCTGAGGTGAATTGTAATGTAGCAAAGTCATGTAATGGTCGGTAATTGAAGTTTTTATTATACCAGAGTTTATATTATTATTATCCTTAATGTTAGTGAAAATGTGATCAATGCACGATGGACGTTGCCCATTGACGTTCTAGTGTGAGACTTTATGCATGGTATATAATTCATTTCGGCCATCATATTTAGGTAATTATCTTTATTGCTTGATGTACAGTCGTGCGATATATTTAAATTTATGTCACCTACAACTATCGCATTTGTGTTCCTAAATTTTAATAATACTTGTCTTAATTCATCTACAAACAAACATACAGTGGATGAGTGTGTTCTATATAGAGAGATAATATCAATTTTTAGGTTGTGATACTTAATTTGTACATGTAGGCAGCTTGTTCCGTTAATTTTAATTTCTTCCACACATAATATGTCACAATTATTTTGTACAAACATAGCGATCCCACTGTTTTTGTTTATCCGGCTAGCCGTTGATACGAAAGTATATCCAGGTATATAATAAGTCACGTCACAACTCGAGTGGGTTTCCGTTAACACTATACATGTCGGCTTTTTGGGAACATTATTAATTGTAGCAAGAAATTCATCTATGTTTCGTTCAATACTTCTTATGTTCATATGTAGAATTAGGGGGCTGCGGTTGAGGTAAATAAATATATTAATTTGTGCGCTTTAGAAACCTTGGAAATAAATAAAAAATAATAATTTAGTTAATAAAATAATAATAGCACCCTGCAAATCGCCCTTATTAATAATGTTTCCATGTAATATCGACTCCTCCCAACTTTTTTCCCCTCCCACTACCTCCACCTAATTAAATCTAATCATTTTGTACTTGCATAGAATTTTTAAGTTTGCACGTATGTGTCGAAACCGGTAGCAGAAAATTTAAAATATAAAGTAACAAATTTAGAGTCTGTCAAATAAGAGTAGAAAATATAAAGAATGGAACTACAAAATTTGTAGGCTGGCAACACCAATTTAACTGTCAAATATTCTTTTAAAATGCAATGACACTGAAAATTCAGAACACTGCATTCACATCTAAAAAAACATTTTTTTGTTCTAAAAAAAATTCAAATCGAAGAAACACTATTGTTAGGGTTCCTACTTAATGACATAAATTTGAAAAAATGGTGTTTTACAAAGTGATTGGCTTTCATTTAATTTAACAAAAATTTGAATTTAACAGTAGGTAAAAAGGAAGAATCATTAATGGTGAGTTTAGTTACACTACTTTTAAATGTGAATGAGTTAAATATTCAGATCTAAAATTAGGGACACGATCTAAAGCCCGGGCAACGCTAGGTGCTTAAGCTAATATTAAATAAATGTGAGCAATTTCTAAAGTGTATTTTATACAATAATTTTATTCTTCATTATGTTAAAACAAAATTGCAAACGTATAATAATAATATACCTATACGCAATTCTAATTTTGAAATCAGTGGGTATTGCAATGAAAAAATATTTTTTTCACTTGTATGCCTTTTTAATTTTTAATAAAAATGTAGGTTACACAGCTTTAGATTACCACCATGATTATATTTTTAGTATTGCCATTTGAAGAACAGTGGCGCCCTCCTATTTTTTCTACTCTTATTTGAAAAACTGTAAACTGAAAATTTAAACTCTTCAAAATATACACATCCGAATACAAAGACATATTACATCCCGGAAAGCCGAGAGAGTTTTCCAAAGAGCAGAAGCAGCGCTACTAAGGGAAAGAATCCATAACGTGCGCAGCGAACTGGATGGAACATCTCGGGACCTTTTCGATTTACACCTACATCTAAGTGCAATGCTTATCGAAGAAGACTGGAAGAAAATTGACAATATGACTTACAAACAAGCACAAAGAAGTAAGCAGTCAACAGATGCGAGGCATAAACACAAGTTTGAGAGGCTCAATCAAGGCAAAAAAGGTGGTCGAAAACAACTTGATCATAATAAAGTTGTTATTAACATTTCGTCCCTTGCGCTGAGCCCAGACGCAACTTCTGTGCTTGCCAAGGGGATGAACTACGCAGTTGCCCCTAAAAAGATACCTGTGGAATCTATCATATGTGGTGTGGAGACAGCACTACATACAATGATGAAAGTCCATAAAATGTCAGAGTCGCAAGCAGAGGACATACGACAAGAGACTTGCCATATTTTGAAAAGGGCTGAAATACCCCGCCCAAACATCACAAAAGGAGAGTTTGCGGCCCTAAAAGAATTGCGCGCCAATGAGGACATCTTAGTTCGGCCTGCCGACAAAGGTAATGCCACTGTGGTGATTAATACGGTTGACTACATTAAGAAGATGGAAGACCTCCTGTGCGATGCCGGCACTTACAAGAAAATAAAGAACAACCCCACCAATAAGATTGACCTGAAGACTAGAGAGCTAGTTAAAGCTTCCAGTATTAGGAAAGAGGATCGATCTGGGCTTTTCGTAAAAGCCTCCAGAACTCCTGCCCTATACGGTCTTCCGAAAATACACAAAAAGGATATCCCAATGAGACCGATTGTCAGTGCTATTGGTGCACCTACTTACAAACTGTCCCAATACCTCTCCAGACTACTACAGATGCAAACTGGTAAAACTGAATCTTGGATCAAGGACTCCACAGATCTGATCAGTAAGCTAAAAAAGGTCAAGACTGAGGAAGGCGATATCCTGGTCAGTTTTGATGTAGTGTCCCTTTTTACAAATGTGCCTCTAGAAGACTCCATGACAATGCTCAGGGAGATCTATGAGGACGACATTTGCAAACTTTTTGAACACTGTCTCAAAACGGGATATTTTGCATTCCAGGGTGAACTTTTTGAGCAAGTGGAAGGAGTTGCGATGGGCAGTCCATTGTCGCCAGTACTTGCCAACTTTTTTATGGAGAAGTTTGAAGAAGTGGCACTCGACACAGCTTCAGCTGTTCCCAAGGTATGGTGGCGTTATGTTGACGATGTCTTCGCCATCTGGCCTCATGGAACAGAGAAACTGAATGAATTTCTGAATCATCTTAATTCACTCCACAGTAAAATCAAGTTCACAATGGAAGTAGAAAACGATGCGAAAATCCTGCCTTTTCTAGATGTGGAGGTGATGCGAAAAGAAGATGGTAATCTAGGACACACTGTATATAGAAAACCAACGCACACAAATCGGTATCTACATGCCGATTCGCATCACCACCCAGCGCAGAAGAGAGGACTTATCCATACGTTGGTGACGCGAGCGACCAGAATATGTGAAGGAACTAAAATTGGAGCAGAACTTACAAAGCTGACCGATGCACTGGAACGCAACGGTTACCCAGCTAGTCAGACAAGGCAAATCATAAGAGCCAAATCTACACCAAATGAAGACAGAGCTAAACAAGAGTTAAAAGGCTGCGCTTTCCTGCCTTACGTTCACAATGTGACAGACAGAATCGCCAGGCTGTTGAGAAAAGATAGCATCAAGACTGTCTTCGGTGCCACAACTAAAATTCAAGACCTACTGAGGTCTGCCAAGACTAAGTTTCCTCTGGAAGCAGATGGAGTGTATAAACTCAGCTGTTCCGGATGTGACAAGGTTTATGTAGGCCAAACAGAGAGGACGATCTCCAAAAGGATAGCAGAACACTTTCGTGCTTGCAAACTCGGCCACCCTGATAAATCGGCAATCGCTGAGCACTTAATCGAAACCGGCCATTACTTTGGATTTGTTCCTGAGGTCTTGGGAAGACCTAAAACTTATAGAGCACGCCTAATTACGGAGGCAATTGAAATCTACAAAAATCCTTTTAATATTAATAGAGACGACGGAGCTAAGCTCAATAGCTCTTGGTATCCGGTGATTGACGGCTACACCAAAGCTAAACGCAAAAAACATGTCTAAGTATACAGTAAGGCCAGCTCGTGGTAAACCATTTTTTTTGTGTTATAACTTTATATTGACTAAATTCGCTTTAACCAGTGTAATTCTAATTCTAGTAAAATTCATTTATTATTAATAGAGCTAAAAAACCATGTCTAAGTATATAGTAATGCGAGCTCGTGGTAAACCATTTTGATTTATATTGACTAAATTCGCTTTAACCATTGTAATTCTATTTCTTAAATTCTTACCATCGTGATTTCTAATTTTAGAATTCATTAAGAGATGGAGCCACTTCGGTCGGCATCTCGCAAACGGACTTGCCCCTGACTAGCATAAATACCACGTTTTAATGAACTTTCTTTTCCGTTCCGCGGCGACGACGCCACTGCTCGTCACGATTATTTTGTACTGGTGAAAGTTAACAATTGTAATTTTTTTATTTTATTTTATTTTTTCCTAAATTCTTACAACTGTGATTTCTAATTTTAGATTTCATTAAGAGATGGAGCCACTTCCGTCGGCATCTCGCAAACGGACTTGCCCCTGGCTAGCATAAATACCACGTTTTAATGAACTTTCTATTCCGTTCCGCGGCGATGACGCCACTGCTTGTCACTAGTATTTTGTACTGGTGAAAGTTAGTGCTGCTGGCGACACGGTATCGCTTCGAAGTAAATAAGCACACACTTCACGACTAAAAATTACACATCTACCGGATCTGCCGGATCTGCCCTGATGATGGACACTGCAACGATGTCCGAAACGTTGGCTAAAGAAGGAGGTAGCGCAACACGGCACAAAACCCCAAAAACATATAACGAAAATGCTTCTGGCCGTGAAAATCTTAAAACTTATCTCTTCAAAATATGTCTAGAAATTATTACATAGTTAATGCCGAAGAAGTACAAAATAATTGTGATCAGCTGGTAAGCGTAACAAGATGACCGTTGTGCTTGACAGTAGTCGATCACAATATGATCGAAAGGGTTTAACAAAGACGTCCAGATGTCGAAAAATCAAAATTCCGCTTATCGTCGATTTTTTTTGAAACACCTCAACAATTAACCTTGATCAGTTTTGATTTGTGATAGCTGCAATTGTTTGTGTGCATTTCGATCATAAATAATCGAACCTAACTAAAGCATTGCCAAAGTAACCTAACCTAGAAAAGTTGAACATTCCCCTTTCCAATATTGCGCAGCCGTATAAGTCTGCAAACTAAATAAACCTCGCTTCTTTAATGGCGGTGTTTTTTTGAAGTCCAGATTGGTTGCAAGCTGAAATCGACGATTGCCTTTTTAGGAAGAAATTCTGCATTCCTTTACCCGACTAGTGCTGCATCAAGAAATAATTAGCCGTTGGAAATAACCGCTAAATGCCGTCAATGCTCAACAGAATTGACGAATGCATACACATGGACATGGTAGGATTTCACCTTCCTCTTGATAGCTTATCCGTAGGATAACGTATATTTTATTTATTAAATTCGAGTAATTTGAAAATGTGTTGCCTCTTGTATGCCGATGATGCGGTGCCGATTTCTAACACTATGGAAGATCTACAGTCTATTGTGTCTAGGATGAACCAGTATGTATGAAAAGTAAGTTAATGATGAATGTAAGTAAGTCTAAAGTCATGGTATTTGAAATAGAGAGTACGAAAACCACGTTCAATATAATTATGAATGATGAATACTTGGAGCAGGTGGGTGTGTTTGTACATTTGGGAAGTATGTTTACGAGAGATGGTAAGGTTGATAGACATATTGAAATGCAGGTAACTCCATTAATGAAGGACTGAACGCCTTTGACGCCAACAAAAAAAACTGTCCAAGAAGCGAAGCTAGCCACAGTGGAGGGCTGGTGCCTACCCTGATGTATGGCAGAGGAAGAATAAAAGTAGACTGGATTCTCTAGAAATGAGATCCCTGAGGCGTATGGGCAATGCTGATGTAAGCATAACGAGTAAGATTAGGAACTGGACGCTCAGATGGTTTGGGCATGTGGAGCGAATGAACGAGGGAAGGAGTATAAGGAGAATATATGGTACAAATGTGAATGATAGAAGTCGGGGACGCCCGAGGAAGACATGGCACGACCAAGTCAATCATATACTTGAGTCGGGTTATGTCAAGAGTCAGAATAATAGAAGAAGAAGATTTGAGATTATCGTGATTAATTTTTGGGTTATTATGACGTGTTGCACTTCCTCCTGCTATAACGGTTTTTACCCTCTTCGAATTGTCGTTATCGCCCAGCACTAAACCATTCTCGCTGGACGCATACATTTATAATATGCACATTACTGTCATTTCGCTACGTGCAGCAATCTATATACCTATATCCTGACATACTACGCAGTATTAAAATAATTTTAAACGTAGATGGCGTTAGTAACTCTGTGAATATATTAAACGCCTTACACACGATGCGATATAAAGCACTGCCTGCAGGAATGCATGCAGTCTCTGCAAATCGGATCGTTAGTAGGCACAACCGCCAGCCGAATTATTTAAATTAACAGACAGTCCTATTTTAAAGTTGTTCCCTTTTTCCTTATGTAACCCCCATCCTTCCTATATCCCTCTACCTACCCCGCCACCAACAAGTCTCTGATGTTCTCTCCTTCTCTTATATGCCGTCTCTTTCTTTTGTTTACCTTATAATCTTCCTCTGTACTGTAATTTAGTTTATAAGTTTATTGCCCTGATACATTCTGTGGTCTAGAAGTGGAAACCTTAGATCACATATTTTTTGTTTGTCACTCTCTATCGTCTCTTCTGTAGAGCGTTAACTTAAATTGTCTCCCCTCCATTCCACATCTCATCTCTTCTAAGTCTGAACTCGACTCCAATATTCCATATAATTCTGAAATTTGCACATTTAAATAATTTTTTCAAATATAAATTCACCTTTCCTTTCTCTGTAATTTTATTTGATGGCCTAGATTCTAGAACCACCTAGAACAAACTTGAAGGGTAAAAGCCAGAAATAATATTAAAAAAAAAAACAGGTACAGATCAACCGAAACCGGTCGAGGTGTATAAATATTAAAAAAATAATTTTAAACATGCAACTATTTTTATTTTTATTCCCGACCGTCGGAGTAATGATAATTCGGCTGAGGGTTCTGCATGCTATCCTGCAGACATACTTTATTCCTTTCATTGTATCGGATCGTGTGTAAGACGTTTTATATCGGAATGCTGGAACTAAAAACCGCAAACCCACAGGTAGGAACTGTTTATAATGAATAATGTTATAAATATAATATTATTATGTAAAATTATGCAACGGTTGCCTCTAAGCTCCTAGTCATCGTCTGCAGTTTTATAAGAAACTCAAGTGCAGAATATATATAAATTTATCTTTGCAGTTGGGGGGCGTCGGTATTATTGTAGACGTATTGTAATATCATTTTATCTTACTTTGGTTGAAATTGGTCAAACATAATTATTTAATTTTATGATTTATCCGGCTCGAAGGACCAATATTTTTAATACATTCAACTTGAAGAGTCCAAACCACTGAAGCATAATTTCCGATCCTTCATCCGTTCCTTTTGTGTTTTATTCAAGCGAAATCTTTCAGTATCGCCCTGGTGAGATCACCATATAATTATTATTTATTTGAATTCTGCGGGTTGTGAAGTAGTTACTTCCCTAGAATTAAAGTCCACACTAGTCTGTAACAAAGGCCACCCCATGCTACAACCCCGCTTGAAAAAACAGTAATGTTTCCCCAGACGGACGTCGGACCGCCAATTACTCGAATGACCAGTCGACTGTCGATATCTTGATGGTGTTTTTGTTCCAAGTGCGGCACGATGTGTGAGCCACTGCAGCACTGCACGCTACTCGTACATTCTTGCGGTGCATGTCTAATGCTGGTGCTATAGTGTCTAGGACAGGGAACCGAAACCTTTTCTCCCCCATGACACAAGTTTTTTCCAAGTATTAAATAATAATTCTTTATTCCAGGATGTGGGGAGGATAATGCAGTCCTACACATTTCATATAATGATACACATTTATATATTTACAGTGATACATATTTATATATTAAAGAAACGCGTACATAAATAGGAGAAAAATAAATAATCCACTATTATGCAGGGCTTGGTCTTCAGTGAGCTCGGGCTCAACGCTCTCTCAGGAGTGGCGCTTGGTGCTGGAAGGTGCTGGAGGTCACCACTATGTTGTCGGAGGCCGTTAGCTGCATCCTGACTCCAGTGACCCGGTGTTTGGCGAACTGGCGGTGAATCCATGGAGTCCTAATTCCGTAAACATTGTCGATGCGCCGCTATACCTTCTACATCCAAATATAATTCTGTTCTGTTTATTATATTGGATCCGGAGTCGTTCCATCGAGCTTATTCGGTAGTGACACCTTTCACACGTATATATAGGCTAGTGCTTTGAACAATGTTTTTTTTACATTGCTAGTGCATTGAAAGAATCTTCGAGCAATCGTATTGGACAGTATACTGTTACTTCACTTTACTTCCTCTACCGTTAAATACATAGAAGTTACTAAGTAAAAAGTTTGTTTGCTAAAGCATAAGCTCAAATTTGTACGTAAAAGGCATTTATGTTATTAACAAAACATTACTTTCATTGAAGTTTTATTAAATTCACGCGGCAAAAGTTAATTAAAATTTTGTGATCCGCAAAATTTTTGCTTAAACTTTTTCCAAACAGGTTTGACATGATTATTAATTCGTCGTTCCTTGGCACACCGGTTTCACAGCACTGCTCTCTAGACGAGTGGTAATGGCGTAGGTCCCAAAGGCCGCTCCAACACGACCCTCCGGTCATCGAGTGATTGAAGTCTGGCGATAGTGTTGTTACGTGATGAGATGATAATTATTGATGTCGTTTCACAGTGAATGTAGTACTATGTGGTCTGCTCGCGATGGTCATTATTGGACACTCGCGTGCAGTTTGCAGGCCTGCCTTACTACTCTGCATACCGAGAAAAACCAATACACGGAAGATATTAAAAATGTAATCAAAATGGATTTTAATGAAAACTAGTGTCGGCAATTTACACCAGATCTTCCAACTTCTAGGTCCCGCACAACCCCCATGAAATTGATTATCAATCCATTATAATTTTTATGAGGCGAATATGGGTACCGCCGCTTCGGGAACCATTTATTTGATAACCAACACCCTTGCTGTAGGTAACGTAGGTGGTTCGCTGCGTTTCGTGACATAGCAGGGGTGCCCGCGTTCATGGGATGAGGTTTGTCTAGGTCTTAGTGGGGATGCGTTTGCCCACCTACTGCATGGCGGGACGGATCGGGAGATTAATTGTGGGAGCCCTTTTGATCTGTCCAGACGGACTCTCTCGATCCATCGTCTTGCACCGCAGTGTGAGTGACAGATTCATACGTCTATCAATCCTGGATACACATTTCATATAAGTACAATTACTATTTACTATAGTGATGTATTTCAATATATATGTAGGTGCAGTTAATACAGACACATGGCAATCAGACCCGTTAACTAAAATATGCAAACATATATGTATTCAGTAAGAAGAAAAACAAGTATGATTTTTAGTGTGACATTCTCTAAAATACTTTTTGATGGAGTTCAACAATTGAACTTTGTTCCTAATGCTTCTGATTTCTATTGGTAGGTTATTGAAAAAGAATTTTCCTTGGTGAGTATAATGGTGTTGGGCAAAAGAAGTGTTTAATTTGGGGCACACAAATACATGTTTAAGTCTAGTACGATTTTCAGTTATGAATGCATATTTATCTTTTTCTTTTATAATTTGTACAATTGAATTTTTTATAAATATAAATAAACTTTGAATTCTTCGAATATGCGATCAGTTGGGAAGTCTGGACGTTTTAGATTCTTGCCCTTTTCCTTCCCAGAAATTCCTCTCCTTCCTTTCCCTAAAAATACCCTCTACAATGCATCCCTAAAGATATCATGGCCCCGAGGGATATTGTTTTCCTCAGGAGCCTCCTGTATGGAGCTAATGTATACAAAAATAAGAAATTACGATATTCTAAAATATTCGTTAAAGTTTAAAATATAAAAGTATGCGGTTCACAAGCGGTAGAGCGAAGCTTTCAAAAAACTAAAATAGACAAGAGTGGAGATGCAATGAAGCACCGCACAAAGAGGAGATCGTTAGGCTACGAAGCACCGCTCAAAGAGAAGACCGATTATTCTATCTCATTCTTGCAGACTAAATCCTATAGATGTACATAGGTGTTTGTCTCTTTTTAGTGTCGCTTTTTCGTTTCATCGAGTTGAAATCACAACGATGCTAAAGAAATTTTCACTTCAACAAAAAATTGTGCCTACTTCGGGCAAACAAATATGCCAACAACAAACCACTATCGTTTTTCTACCTTTTACGTGGAAAAAATGCACGTTTTTCCTACGGTACGGGCTGCTCGCCGTGCCGTTGGCAAAACGTGTCGTGACAAGGGCCCTAAATAACTATTTCGGTTTTTTCCCTACGGGGTTGGATAATGGTCCTCCCCGTTACTAGAAACAGACCTTCGTGTAGGCAAATCACCAGGTAAAAAAGCTTCTAGACGAATTTACATCTTGAGACTTCAATATTACATTGGTCACGACAGTTTGAATTTCACGGACATACTTTGCATTTCCTCTCTCTGTGTGGAGCATAGGTAATAGATACAAAAGGGAGATATTTATGGCATGTTTGTGGGCCGACTGTCGCCGAGTTACGATCAAATTTTACAGATTATCAAAGCGGCTATGTAATAGTGAAAATTACGCGTTTGTTGTTTAGGTAGAAACAAAGGTGCGGCGTGATTGAGCGTAAATGCGACCAGCATTAGTATGGGTGATTGGTCATCACATCAGGAATGTTCTCATTAAAAAAATACGTTTTCAAGATTAACATGGCTCTTTGCCAATCACAGAATACGGTATTATCGGATGGGGGAGTACAAATGACCGTATACTTAATCCACTAATTAAAAGCAATAATAAAAGTCCCTTTAAGAACTAGAACTTACGAAATCTTCAACAATCTTAACAATTAAATAAATTAAAAAAAATTGTTCTAAAACTGTACTCCTTTTCATTAATAAATACGAACACACAAGAAACAACAACTAACACACACATTAGAAACACTGGATCTCAGTGTCAAAAACGGTTCCATGCCAACTCAGAAAGAAACCAAACCAGAAACACCTCAGAAAGGTTATTAAAAGATATGAAAAAATAATTTTAAAATAGCCGGTAACCCTAACCTAACTTAACCTATTTAACCAATTTTTTTATCATCAGTCATCACTCTTAATGACCTTTCTGATGTGCTTCTGAGTTGGTTTCATTCTGTGTTTTCCGGTCACCGCCAAAAACATATCCAACAAGAAACTACAAAAAATACAACATTTGGGCAAAAAGCTTCTTATACTATGTTTCTAAACTCTACAATAAATCCCACTCTAACTCAAAAACAACAGTAACATTATAAATTATAATATTTAAATCTCAGATGAAAAACTGGATAAAAGATACAGGAAGATCAGAAACAGAAAATATACTGAAACCAAATACAAACTGAAACCGGAACCACACAATTGCACTAAAAAAACAAACGAACCCTTTTTTATATTAATCACTTTAATCAGCTATCTTAACTCTCTATTTTCCCTCCCTAATCCCTTTAGCCGGAGGCGTCTACTAATATCTACAGGTATTCCAAAAACTGAAAAAATCGAACTAATATCTATGAGAACCAAAGTGTTGACGAATATCTACAGCACTGGCAGAGGTTGGATTTGCAATTATGTATAGCATATTGGATTAACGTAATATTGCGTATGCAGTTTAAAAAGCTTAATTTATATAAGTATGTATGTAAAAATCCCCAATATCGGACTATTGGACACATTTAGCTGATTAGTGCAACCTACGCTCTGTAGATATTAGTTCAACCTACGCTCTGTAGATATTAGTCAACACTGAGACCGTCATAGATATTCGTCCGACCTTAGCTCTGTAGATATTAGTTAACACTCTGAAGTTCGTAGATATTAGTTCAACATATGAGCTGTAGATATTCGTCCGACATACAGGCTGTAGATATTAGTATCTGGAGTCCTTTAGCCTAGCAAAATGCCCCAATTGGAGATGCCATAGTTCCACTGGCTCCGAGCTTTTGCGACTCTTGCGTGATCTCTCTCTCTCTCTGGTTTCAATCCTGGGATTGGTTTGCAGCAATTTTCTTTAGTTTCCTCTTCCATTCTTCCCTGTCTTGTGCGGCTCTTTTGAGGTCTGCATATGATAAGCAGCGCACGTCCACCAGCAGGTCCTCCAGGTACTCTCGGCGTGGGCGTCCCCTAGAGTTTGTCCCCTCGGTCATACCCTCCATTATGGAATGCAAGAGGCCTTCTTGTCGTATTACATGGCCGATCCATCTTGCACGCCTTTCGGACAAGGTCCTGAGCAGGTGCCTTCCTCCTTCGATTCTTTGGAGAACCTCCTCATTTGTAATGTGGTCTCTCCAGGAAATTCCTAATAGTTTTCTATAGGACCACATCTCAAAAGCCTCTAGTCTCCGTTTATCTCTTTTGGATAGGCACCATGTTTCGCAGCCGTACATCAAGATACTCCATACATAGGTCTTGATGAGGAGTATTCTCAACTTTAGGTCTATATTATTTGATTCAATTATTTTCGACCTTTTATTGAAAGCAAGCCTAGCCTGGTGTATACGGCTGTCGACATCGCTCTTAGACCGACCGTCCCATGTTATTTTGCTCCCGAGATAGACAAACTCCTTGGCGTTCTTTAGTGGAACTCCTGACATCTCTATTCGCATCTGATGTTGCGTTCGGCCTACAGTCAGCGTGATGTTTACATTAAAAGTAACAATGTTAGATTTGCAGTCTGCATACGCACAAATTATAAACATCGTGATTATCCTATTCAGTTGAGTTGATACCAAGAATTATGACTCATCCACTGCCACTGCATTCGATGAGCATTTTATTTGTGCACAGATGCATCACTACTCTTTGCACCCAGAGAAGTTGGTGTTGACCAATCGGCTGTGACTCAGCGATACTTCTATACAGACTACAGAGGTCATCCGCTCTACACGCTGATAATGCCGTTCTACTCTGGTCGACTTGTAAAAAGCTATACAGTTATTAATTTCGTTATTTTAACTGATGAACTAATCTTGCAACAGAAGTGATGTCAGCTCTCGCGACTGAACCCGTGGAAGTGAGTAGCGGGCGTGTCCGTGTGATTAAAGTAGCTCAATTTTTTTTTTATTCTAGTGAAACAGATCATTCCTGGTGGGAGGAGTACGTATTAACACCTCAGGCCTCATTTTATTAGGCCACATTTTATCAGAGGGGCAAAATATTTCCGCTTTGCAATTAAATCCAAAAAACGAAATGTTTCTGAACGTATCCGAAAACTAAAAACTGTTTTTGAAAGGAGATAAAATGAGCTATCAAATTTTATAAATCGAAATAAACATGTAATTTTTTTTAATATAATTTTTTACTTGCAAACATAAAAAAGTTAAAAATGACTCACCTTACGTTTATTCTAACTAAAATTGTAATCAAACAAATGTATTAGTTTTTTTGTCGTTTAATGTAAAAATAATTAATAAAAAATTTCCAAAGTTTCATAAATTTGTTTCAAATTGCGATTCGCGACTTTGGTTTCATAAAGATCTACATTTTACTTCTTTTGTGGTTAACTTTTATGTTTGAATGAAAAGCGTGGTGTGGTCACTTTCTAACACCGTTTATATCATATTTCCCTCTACGATAGTAAGGGAGACAACGATTTCTATGAGACCTGTATGAGTTGTTCCGAAAACCGAACAAATAGACTTGACGGGTTAAGGGCTTTACCAGTAAACGTGTTAAAATTTTTACACAACTATTAAACAACCATTTACCTTTAACTACATTAAGATGAAACTGGACGGCGTTTTGTACATACAAACGTACTTCTCATTTTTCTATCTGGATTTTAACACTAGGGCAAACATTTTTAAATATAATGTAGATGTTGTAAGGTTGAACGCTATCAACAGACGTTTAGTATACAAACTAGAAAATGTATTTTGAAAAAAAGCATAAAATATTTTCTGATACTGTTGGGAAAAAAATCTTAAAAATCGGTCCAGTTTTGTAGGAGAAAATGGGTAATACAAAACCTCGATTTTGACGATTTTATTTAGGTATTGTCAGCCTGAGGTGTAGCTTTCTCTTTCGCTCAATATTAGAGGGGGGGGGGTACAGCTACAGTGAAGCAACTCGGTAAGTATTTGGCTATTCATATCTGGTCACCAAACACGTCTAAAGCTGTTTCAGAACGTTTCGATACTGAATGATGGTGATCATGCACCAGGGCGATACTGACAATATACCCAAGTCTATTTCTGTCGACGACATAGGAAACATACCCAACAATAGTTGATTGTTCCGCTTGTCAAGCGAACAAGATTGCGAAATCTCCATTTCATTATATTATGAATACGTAATCTGCAATCTGCCTCAGTTAATAATAATAATAATGTACCTACTCAATCCTTATCTCAACCTACATTATGAATGCAAGAGAATTGATTCCGAGACGCAGTTCAAACAAACAACATTCCGCTTAACTCTTGGAATACCAGGAGTTAAATATAGGTAACACTATTTTCATAATAACTTACTTATTGAAGTGAAAACTTCTTTATCACCGTTGTGATTTGAAACTCGATGAAACGGAAACGAGCGACACTAAAAAGAGATAAACACATGCATCTGTACGATTTAGCCTGCGAGAGAATGAGATAGCAATAAAATATTTATTTAATTCACGGGTACTCGGTTCTGATGTAATACGATAAATCCACAGTCCCACGCAAATCTCATTTGGTGTAGTGGTATAAAGTGTCGAACTTCTGCAGGCATTTAGCGGATCAAGGATCGAATCCTACGAAATCCAATAATTTTTTTTTTGTAAAATTAATATCCAATCTTCAAACCACTCCAAAATGAGTAGGCAAAAAAAAAACAAAATAAAGGGACATCTAGCGACTCCAAAGAAGAAAACACATTTACAAATGAGATGATGATGAGCAGTTTATTTTCCAATTTAGATCCACCCACCTTGGTGAGATTTGGTGGGGACCCCCCCTACCCTCACGTGAGATCAGTGGTGTATCTGTCCCATCCCACCCTATCCCATACCGCCCTATGCTATGCTATTACGCCGGCCCCGTTGAGGTAAATATGATCGCGACAATACGCTGAAAAACTGTTGAAGATTTGGTGTGATTTTACTGGATCCCCCCCCCCCCATTTTGAGCTCTCGTAATTAATGTATGCCCCCCTAATAAAATAATAATAATCAAAATAAATAATAAAAATAATCCAAAAAATATAAAAATAATGAAAAACATTTTTTTAGAGAATAACTTTTTGGCATTTTCACCAGAATTTGGTTCCTTAGAACGGGCAATCTGCCTAGTCAGGAACTGATATCGACCTACATGACATTATAACAATTGTTAATATTTTCAGTTATTATGCAATAAATAAAATTAAATAAATAAGATGACCAAATGTATACGAAAAGGTGCACTGGAATTCGATGACACAAATATGAAAAAAATCATCCTTCACATTGATAAAAAAAGTGCTTAGTAGTCTCCCCATTCTTTCCGCTTTAGTTTTCTGAAGTTTTCACTTCTACCGCGTGCGAACTGCACACTCCGATTTGTTTTTAGTTCTATCGATATAGGTTTGATGTTTGGAATGAAGCTGTAAAATATCACGTTTGGCTATTGGTATTGTATAGCTCTAACGCTGTGTTTGGCTTGGTTGGTTTGGCCTGTTTTTGGCCTTCGGGCTATGAAATCATATTATTATTATTGAAACGGATATCGTTCGAATGTCGGAATGCATTTTGTTTAAATATCGAACCTTCGATTAAAGGGTAAAATGACGTCATTGGGTCTATAAATAAATGGATACGCATAAGCACCGAACGCCATGATGTAATAACGTATTGTAGTTTGATGACCACTACCGGGGAACAGATTGAGGAGTGGGCTACCTCCATATTTACTTAATACCGTACTGACGAGTTTCCGGCATCCGTTGCAATGTCACTTAATGAATTGTTTCTCCCTGCGTGTTCTTTACCATTCTTCCCGTTCCCCTTCCGCTTCGCCTTTCGCGTTCCCCTCCCCTCCCGCGTTCAATATATTCGGTCCTGGTACATTCAGTTTTTAAAAAGCTCGATAAATAACACCTCTGCCATAGGTCTCCCAATGTGGTTCGCTACGTTTGGTGACCTAGCAGGGGTGCCTGGGTTCATGGGCTGAGGTTTGTCCGGATCTTAGTTGCGGATGCATCAGCCCCCTAAATGCGTGGCAGGCCGGATCGACAGAGACTGGTTGTTGATGGAATCCTTTTTACTTCTCCAGCCAAACTCTCAACCCATCGTCTTGCACCGCAATTGGAAGGATGGATTCTCATACATCTGTCACTCCTGGACACTGCTGACCCCTATATTCCTACCTACCTCCGTACCTTTTTCTTTCCGAGAATTTCCTCTCCTTCTCCTTAAAAACACCCTCGATACAGCATGCCCTAAGATGACGTAGGCCCTACGGGAAATTATTTTCCTCGGAGCCTCCTTTTTTTATATGAATACCGCACAAGAGTCCCAACTGCTCCCGTCTGAAGCCAGTGAGACTATGGCATCCCCAATTGGGGAATGTTGTGAGGCTGAAGAGAGTGGGGAGGGGAAGGAGATAGGGAAGAGGAAGGTGGGGAAGTACCTGGCTATTCAGATCTGGTCACCAAACATGGCTAATGCCATTTCAAGCAACGTTTTAATTATAAATGGTGGTCTTACACCAGGGCGATATTGAGAGTATCTTCCACTATCTGTGTGGAGCTAACGATTTTTTTTTAAATTAAATTAATAAAGAAATTCTCTTTCTCACCGTTTAGATCATATTTCTAACCACGGTAGTAAGGAAGACAACGATTTATACGAGACCTATGCGAGTTGTTTCGAAAAGTGAACAAAGTTTGGGAACCGCTGGATAAGATCATATTATTATTGATGCATTCATTACGCCAATTCTGGCTACAGAAACGTAAACATCGAAAATTAGGTCGAATAACCAAAACATTGTAAATGCCAGAAATCATTTTATATTTAGATTTGCCCAATTATTGCGAATACTAAACTTAACGGCGATGATAATAATAATGTCGATCATTCTGATATTACTGCATTTGTATTCTCAGTTCCCAGCCGCTCCTAAAGTAAATGATTCATACAATATTATACTAATGTCTTTTAATAATAATAACATAGTAATGGAATCAGATTCTACAAATAATAACATGACCTCATTCATTCGATTTCATTATTGACTAAGTCCTGTTTTATCTCGACCTTTTTGCATTTTTTATGTAAATTTGTTTGTATGTTCCGTTTCCTTTTCAGTATGGTGGCCGTTTTATAATGGTCCGGTAAAGATTCTTTTTCAGTTGTGAAATCTTCGTGTTTTCTTCGTGAAATCTTCGTCTTTCAATATTTTGTTACCTACCGGAAGAAGTGATTCTTCACAAAAACGGCGCTCTACAAATTATCCGATTATTACTAAGAAAGTCTGTTTTTTTTCTTTGGTAAGGTGTTGTTTATTTGGATTAATAAAAATTTTTATTAATAAAATTCCTTTATTATTTATTTACAGTTTTACATTTTTTAAATTAAGTCCCGTTAAACTGATTGATATCAGTTTGTCAACGGGTACTTTTGACAATTACTTTTTTTAAATTGAGACAGGTACATAAAATAAACAGGTACATGAAAAAAATAAATTGTTAATAAATTTTATAAGAAATACAGAACAGAGAAAATGAAATAAAATAAAAAGAAAAGACAAGAGAAAATATTAATGGAAAAAACATTATAACGAAAAGCGGAAATAACAGAAATTAGTACAAAAAAGTTCTTTCACCTAACCATTTTTTTAGTGTACATTTCCATAAAAGTAAGTATTTAAATAACAAACATATAAATCTTAATACAATAGTTATTATCTCGCAAAAGGGGGCCTAGGAGCTTACTGTTCAATTTTTCAGAATTTTCCACCCGGGTTTTGTAGGTTAATACGCGTAGTTTGATACCCGTATCGGCTACTTTCCGGTTCCAACGAAGATCCCTACCATTGAGCCACTTTGGTAGCCGACACTAAAAAGGCCCAGGGAGATTATCGCTCAACTTAGTACACGTATTACTAAGCCACTTCTGTCGTTCGGATCAAGGCGCTATGTTAAAGCCTTATTTCGCAAAAGGGACCTAGTTTAAAAACAAATATTTTTTTTAAATACTCAAGTATTGTAGTAGTTTCATAGAATTAATTTAAAAAAAAATGGGAGCGTGCATGGTAAACTTTTAAAGGCAAATACAAAGCGTTGTGTTCTCGTTTTCTAACACTGTTTAAATCATATATTATATCTCTGTGTATTACAAAATGAGATAGCATGCTTTTTATAAGTCGGTGTCAGGCTAGGATAAATATCTCCAAAAATGACTATAGGGGTTAAACTGTATTCAGAATATGTAAATAATTGCAGCCTCTTATCGCGTTTTCCAGGGGGCTTAAACGGCAATGCGTGTTACTAGGGTGGCCCCCATTACATTGCCCCCCTGTAAAGCCAGACGGGCGACCAGACCGGGCACGGTCTGGAGAGACTGCTAAACGGTTGGCCCGCGGCCAAAATATGTACTTGAAGTTCGCCCGCCGTCCATCCATGCCATGCAATGCCTGACTTCATCAAACAGGCACATTTAAATTACATATAACACAAACGCTAAGTGGAGCGAAAATATTTTAAAAGGATTTCTTGGAGAATGATGGATGAACGTCCGTATGTGAAAAGTTATAGAACAACCACGTAAACAATTCACGCTCAGTTCGGCCAAGTCTGATGCATCGAATACATTTTGGCGACAGAGCTTTTTAACTTTGGAATTCTCTATTTTCGATTGATATAATAACAATTCTCCGCAAATAACTATAAAAAAATACATTTTGGATTTATTGTTACTCAATTTAAACGTTGAAATCTCGAATTAGTATTTATTTACACATGCATAAGGCGTTTATGTTATTAAAAACATTACTTTCGTGTAAGTTTTGTTAAATCCACGCGGTAAAAGTCAATTAAAAAATAATGTGTTAGAAATAACCTTGTTTTTTTCCGATAACAAAACTAAATTCACAACATGACATTATTAATGGATTAAAACTGACGAAAAATAACACAAATAATCTTTATCTTAATAAAAGTCGGGTTGGTCACACAATTTATAACTCAAGAACGGCTGGACCGATTTTTATGATCTTTGATTTGTTGGATTTGTCTCCGCCCCGGACAGCAGAATAGCTATTAAAACATCTGCAAAATTCACGAAAAAAAAGTTATGAAGAAAATTCTTTTCCTCATACATTTTGTATGGAACGAATTCTCATATTTTGAAAGAGCTTTTTTATATTAAAGGTCTCTGCCCACTACACCGTTCCATACCATGACCGTACTATGAACGTATCAGCCACGAAATAAACACGCTACCCCCTACTATGCCCACTAGAACGTGCTAATACCGTATTATACCCGTACGTTCCGGGTATAGTGACCGTATACACCGCGGTTAGTGTCCGTACCATTCCTGTTCAATAGGTGTACGGTGCCCGTTATATCATTTCGCCTGTGTTTTCGTATCGGACTAACGCGTCAGGAGAAGCATAGTGTCATATCATTAAAATACCTGGATATAAACACGAAAAATGAACACAAATCACGAACTGACGGAGTGGCAACGCGGTTAGAACGGGGATCATACGCGTATGACGCTGTGTGGTTATGTTTGGTTACTTAGTAGAAGTGCCCGGGTTCATGGGGTGAGGTTTGTCCGGGTCTTAGTGGCGGACGCGTCTGCCCACCCGCTGCGTGGCAGACCGGATCGGGAGAGAGGGGTTGGTGGAGTCCCTTTGACTTCTCCAGCCGCACTCTCTTGTAATATAGCCTTGCACCGCCGTGGGAGGGATGGATTCATACGTCCGTCACTCCTGGACACACCTATCCCCAGATTCCTACCCACCCCTCATACCCTTTTCCTTCCCATAACTTCCTCACTTTCCTTTTCTAAAACGACCCTCCACACAGCATCCCCAAAGATGTCGTAAGCTCTGAGGGGAATTATTTTCCTCGGGGCCTCCTGTGTGGAGCTAATGTAAAAAAAGAAAAAATGTTCTATGTACCCTAAAAATATATTTCATAACATCGTATTTAGGGTATGCATCGTACAATTATAAAAGGTATGAATCTCGTCCAGATAAAAAAGCCAAGTATTCTGTAAAACAAGCCAAGCATTTCCCTTTCGTCAGTGAAGTGGTGTGGGAAGTGGGAACCATTATATGGGCAGATATTGTATATACCAGGTTTTATAGTTTATAGTCAGCAGCTACGAGGCTTCTCCCGTTATGCCGGGAGCAAAAACACCAACAGCCGCTATGTCGGAAGGTGACTCAACAAACTCACTTGAGAAATGTATTTTTTGACCTCTTCAATTCTATTTAGTGGATTCAAATTCGATGGATGCGCATTGGAAATCTGGCTCACAGACGTGCAATACATGCGTTGATTAGTACTCGTATAATAACTAGTGCAGCCACGTAAAAAATCATGGGATATTTTAATTAATAGGAATTTTCAAGCTGAAATATTTATAAAACCATCATCATCACTCTTGGCTCTACAACCCCTGGTGGGTCTTGCCCTCCTCAAGAGTCTTCCTCCACTCATCTCGGTTTTGTGCCAGCTCTCTCCAGTTTAGAAGCTCCAAGGTAGATATATTTTTGAGAACGTTGTCGCTCCATCTTAATCTTGGTCTTCCCAGGCTCCTTCGCCCTATTGGTCTTGAGTTCAGCAGGGACTTTGGTACAGCCACCGAAGTCTTCCCAGTTTTATAAATTTTGTGACGTTTAGATCGTTGTAACGTCTGCGCCAAAATCCATTTTCTAAAACCGGTCCGAAGATACGCATAAATTTTTCCTTTCAAAAACATCCAGTGCTCGCTCATTCCTCTTATTTAGTACCCAAGTCTCAGCTGCATATGTGAGTTCTTGTCTGATAAGTGTTTTGTACACCAATACGTTGGTGTTTCTGGACAGCAGTCTGGATTTTATTTGGTTTTGTAGGCGGAAATAACAGCGTTTCATGCGTTTACTATGCGCTTCTGGATCTCCTCTGTGGTATTATTGTTGTTTATTATCAGGGAGCCTAGGTATGTATGTGAATATTGGTACCGTTTCAAAATTTTGGCTTCCACATGAGAGAGTTGGGGTTTGTTGGGCGCATCCTACGGCCATGTATTTGGTTTTCTGCCGGTTTATAAAATGCTAGATAATAAGGCCACATTTGAGATAGAAATTTCCATTATTTTAATGTACATGAAGTACCTTAAAAATCGCTTGGCAAAAACAATTAATCAGATGGAAAGAGATGAGTGAATTTTCGAGTTTGTTTCACAGAATTTGTACAATTCATATAAAAAAGTACCTGGCCTGTAAAAAATGCTCGGAAAACATTTCAAGTTTTGTGCCTGAACTTCACAAAATAATTTTAATATACAAAAATGAATGTTTCTTTGTTTGTCGCTTATGCGGTCCCTAAACCATTCATCCGATTGCAATGAAACTTTGACGAGTTGTTTTGCGCACGCCCGCAATGGTCTTTGTGTAGTGGTGAGCTCTGGCGTCATGAAAATATTTTCTATACTCTTTATCCGATTGCGATGAACCTTTGATGAGTTATTGTGCACACGCCCGTGAATGTTTTTGTATCCTTGTGAGCTCTGGCGTTATGAAATCATTTCCTGTACTATTTATCAGATTACGATGAATCTTTGGTAAGTTGCTGTGCGCACGCGTGTACATACTGGTGAGCTCTGACCTTATGAAATTTATATAAAAAAATTGCGATAGGTGGCACGCGAGCTGTTTGAAAACTGAATGTAACCAACACCTCTGCCATAGGTCACCCCCAAGTGGTTCGCTACGTTTGGTGATTTAGCAGGGGTGCCCGGGTTCATGGGGTGAGGTTTGTCTAGGTCTTGGAGGCGGATGACCAGGACGCACTGAACCCCAGATTCCCACCCACCCCTTAAGCCCTTTTCCTTCCCAAAACTCTCCTTTCCTTCCTTTCCTTAAAAAAAACCCTCCACACAGCATCCCTAAGGATGGCATAGGCCCTGAGGGAAATTGTTTTTCTCAGGGCCTCCTGTGTGGAGCTCATGTAAAAAAAAAAAAAAAATATGCAACGCGGGAGGCGGTTTGAGGGACGGGGAAGATGGAGGGGGAATGCGTGAGGGGAAGGGAACGGGACGTATGGAAAAGGACACGCAGAGAGAAAAAAATCTTCCTTAAGTAATAAAATAAATATCTATTTGGTGACGTTTTATTGCATAAATCAACACAACAATTCGACCCTCCACACAGCATCCCCTAAGATGACATAGGCACTGAGGGAAATTATTTTCCTCAGGGCCTCCTCCTGTGTGGAGCTAATGTAAAAAAGGCGGTCGTTGAAGTGAGAATTTGAATCTTATTAATATTATATTATTATTTGCGAAAGGAGTGTCCGATTTCGCCAGATTCCGAATGTTACACGGTGATGTTTTTAAGAGGTGCAAGTTTCCTTGTGTTTCAAAATAGAATTGTGAGTGTTGCTTTTTCTTTGCCTATCGCTGTGGTGAGATGTTGTGTTAATTAGTTAATTAATTGGTTTAGTAAGTTAAGTTGATTGGTTTAGTTGATTTGTTTGTACTTTCTGTAACCGGTTGTCAAACCCGTCTTCTGGGATGTTCTGTGGTGAGTCAGATTAGTCAGATTTCGATGATGATTAAAGATATGTGTCAGTATACTCCCGGGGTGACAAAAAGAGCTGATGATTAGTGACAAGGCGGTGACGCGCCTTCAGCGGTTTGTGGTCGGCTGTCAATTTGTACCGACACCGGTATGTTAGTCTGTCGGTTGTCAAATTTAAATAATCACCACAAGGTAATGAATAGTCACCCATATCTTTACTTCATTTTTAAATTCTTTTATTGTTATAGATCGTCACTTTGACGGCACGCACACTGGCAACTAAGATATGAGATTCAGATATACACCCGATACAGATAGCAGATATTGCATTCTGGTAGAGCCGCATATAATATTTTTTTGCTATTTACATTATAGATCTTCGAATAAATTTAAGAATTCGTAATCAGTTGATCTTAAGGTCGGCTTGGTTGGAATGTCAAGCCTTTTTTTACAATGACTCCACACAGGAGGCCTTGAGGAAAATCGTTTCCCTCAGGGCCTATGTCATCTGGGATGCTGTGTGGTCTTTTTGAGGAGAGGAAGGAATGAACATTGGTCTTGAAGAGACCCATGTTGCAGGAAGGAGGAAACAGAGGCCGGCAAATCATTCCACAGCCGAGCTGTTGAACATAGAACGAGTCGAAGAAGCGACCTGTTCTCATTTGACAAATGTCAACCGTGTACAAATGTTGGGCACGCGTTTGGCGGGTTTCCAGACTATGCACCGGTGCCGAAGGGATCAATGACGCTAGTTCCTCAGAGCATCTTCCATTGTAATATTGTAATACTAGTAGAACAAGGATAGCATTTCCACCCGACGCGCGCCTGTGCTCTAAGGATTGCAATCCGTCTGTTAAGATGGGAGAATCTATCAAACGGACCGCCCGTTTCTGAACAGAGTCGAGGGTATTTTGGAGGTCCAGACCAGAGGTGCCAAAATTCAACCGTGGGGCGCACTTATGATATGTACAGGGTTAGCAGTTGTGTACTATTAAATTATCTGCGGGCCCTGTACAGTACGCCCAGTTTTTGAGAGGCTAACTTTACTCTAGCTTCGATGGAGTCCCCATACCTGAGCTGGTCACTTAGGGTTACACCAAGCATATCAATGGAGGGCCTGTTCGGAAGATTGCTTCCGTTGAAGGAGACTAGATTTTCATTTCGATCCTTTTTAGCCTAGCGCCGTTTGGAACATAATCCGACATAATAGGTCGTAAGCGTAGATATCACCAATATTTTTTGTCTACGATTTTAATACAGGAATGTGTTTCTTTTTTCTTTTTAAAACCAAAGTACTGTCCACGTGAGCGCTTCGCGTGATCTGCTTTCATCGCGAAATCGATTTTTCAAAATGTCAACGACAGCAGTTTATTTTTAGGCGGCTTTAATTTCCCCACTTCAATCAGTATGGTGCCGTAAGCGAGAATACTTGTTTTAAATAGTATTCGATTTGCTAGAGTCAGTAATGCACTATCACTATTCAGGAAATTATGACAAACCAACCGCCGAAAACAAACTGTCCTTATTCTTTTAAAATCCCTTACCGGACTATTTTAGATTGATTATCATTTAGTACCATCGACTCAACCGCTCGATGGATATGATATTCCGTACTGATGAAGTCAGGCAACTTACGTAAATTTCGGTGAGATGAAAACGTGCAATTATTATTTACGTAACTGTGAGATGTGACGTGTGACTGTTAGCACGTCGGCGTCTAAAAAGGAACTATTCTGCGCTTTATCAAGACTTAAGCGATTTAGCCGGTTTAGTCCGCCCAAATTTGAGCTAGGAATGTCCCTACAAAGCGAGGATACGGACGGACACATATTATACCGGGGAAATGACATGTTGAACCACTCCGACCCCTAAGCGTGTTTACACGACAATATAACAATAGCAGTCAAGTGCAATAAGCTTGTTTCAAGCTAACGCGTGTGTTCCCACAGAAATCGTTATAACTCCGTTATTGTTCTAGTGACAACCCTAAAACCAAAAGTAGAAGATCCATATTAAAAATCAAGCTTTACATCTTTATTCAAAGTTATCCATAGAAATACATAAAAAAGACTTATTTTGTAGAAACCGTTTTCACCGGCCAAATCGCGTACGCGCCGTTAGACATTGTTTATTTAGTTTTGTATGAAACGGTAAAAAAGTGAGGTGACAAAATTGTTTACTATACATTTATATGATATAATAAGTTTTTTTTTTTTTACATAATCCGTGATTTTAGTACCATTTTCACATAAAAACATCATGTAAGTCATTTTTCCATTTTCTTGTTTTCATTCTAAATTTTAATATATACAAATGTTAATATTTATTTGTAATAATAAAATTTGGAAGCCTATTTCATAACCTTTCAAAAACAGTTTTTAGTATTCGGCTACGCTCAGAAATATTTCGTTTACAGAGCTTTAATTGCGAAGCGGAAATAACACAAAAGTTTTTATACATCTGACAGTTCGTTTAAGACAAAAAACCTGCACAATGGCAAAATACCTGAGTGGTTAATTTTGAGTTTTTGTAATAGTTAGGTACCTACTTGTCTGTCTGTTCAGCCCAGAAAGTGACAACACGATTCTGTGCGAGTATCACTTTGTTTGTAGTTAATTAGTTAGAATAAACATTATAATATCCATTAGAAGGGTTCGTCACGCAATTTCCGCACCCCGGGTTTTTTTTGACTCGACCTAATTAATTGTATTTAACAGTCAAGTCGCGCCCACTGTTATATATATATATGGGCCCGCCCTTAAGCTCACGACCATCTCTATCCTTCGTATATCATATTATAGGAAATACAAGTTGTGAATCTGATACAACAACCAAACATTTTTAAGCATTATAGGTAAATTAAATTATATCATCGATGAATGAAAAGTGTTGAGTCAGCTGCAGATGATCGGCTGCCGCTTCAGCGTCTCAAGAAGTCCAAAAAGTGACAACATGTATGTTTGGAGTAAAGTCCGTTTATTAACTATTACTTACTGTTATTTGTAGGTTTTTGTTTGAGTGTGGGATACGCAAAGTCCCTAAAAACATACGTATTTCCTAGATTTCATTGTTATTTCTTTATTTTGATAAAATACCGTGAAATAATCCATCTCTTGTTCGAGGTTTCATCAATTTCACTTGGTAGTAAGGAAAAAAATACATTTAGGACACGCCTACAACACACTTCTGTCATTTTATCTCTTCAGTTGTGTGAGCTAACTTCATTTATGAATGATATTTATTTTTAATCAATTCTAATAAATATTATTATCTTTTGTTTCAGGTAAGACAATTATTCAATGCCGGTGCATCGAGTTTTCATTAGAGCGGATAATAACGTTTCTAATTCGTTTGGTAAGTACCAACACACCTATTTTGTGAGTCCAGCTTTCAAATTAACCAAAATAATAAATATATTGTGTAAGATCTTTTATTTGACAGTTTTTTTTATTTATTATAATCTTAATTTTTTTATGTTACATAGGTAATTGTGCTGTGAAGTAAGTTTAAAGTCATTGTGTTTGAAAGAGAGAGTACGAAAACAGTATGCAACATAGTTGTGAATGATGAATACTTGGAGCAGGTGGACGAGTTTGTGTATCTGGGTAGTATGTTTACGTGAGATGGGAAGGCTGAAAGAGATATTGAAAGAAGGGTGAATGCCGGTAACTCCATTAATGGTGGACTGAACGCCTTGGCGCTAATAAAAAACTGTCAAAAAAAGCGAAGCTAGCAGTCCACAATGGAGTCGTGGTAACTACCCTGATGTATGGCAGTGAGGCATGGAACTGGCAGAAGAAGGATGAAATTAAACTGAATGCTGTTGAAATGAGATCCCTGAGACGTATGTGTGGTAAAACAATGTACGATCGTGTGAGAAATGTGGATATCCGCAAAGAATGTAAGGCTGATGTAAGCATAATGAGTAAGATTAAGAAAGAGACCCTCAGATGGTTTGGGCATGTAGAGCGAATGAACGAAGAAAGTAGTGTAAGAAGAATATACGACGCGAATGAGAATGGAAGAAGAAGTCGGGGACGCCCGAGGCGGACATGGCACGATCAAGTGAATCAGATACTTGAGTCGGGCCATGTCAAAAGTCAGAATAATAGAAGAGAATGTATGAGACGATGTATGAATGTGAGTGAGGCAAAGAGTGTGTGCCAAGACCGAGTTGTTTGGCGGTCCGTCCTCTCTGCCTACCCCTGCGGGTAACGGCGTGATAGTTATACGCCACTTTTATGCTCGCACCGTGAAACTTCAGTGCATTCACCTCAACCTGCGAGGCTGTAATTTTCTTCATCCCGAATTGAGATTACTTAAAATGTGTTAAGGAAACTCTAATAAAAATCGAGGATCGTTCAGATTACAAGTTCCTTTTTATTTACGTTATTTCCGTTCTTTCGTTCGTTACGTTCCTTTCCTACAATCCGTGGCTAGGCTCGCGCATTTTTTCTCTTCTTTATACGCAGCCTAACTAACGTGTGTCCCTCACGGCGAAAGAGTCCATCGGGGTCACCAATTACCCAACAAGTTGAACTTCCGACCTCTTCTCAGCCCCCGCCCCACTGAATTCTTCAATTGAAACAATAGCCGTGACTTATTATTATGTACCGTGACGTGCGACGTGAACAGATCTGACAAGATGACATAATTCAGTAAGGAAGTTCAATCCATCACCAAAGCCGAGATACTAGATATATTTTGCTGCAGATATAAGTGTATTGCGGGCTGCGGGCATGTCCGTGAGCCCGAAGTCAGCCCATTTTTTTCTTAGCAATCTAGTTACTAGTATGGTACAAGGAACTATCTACATAATAATTATTGTTTTATTATGTCACCAAATAACGCGTCCTCATAAAACTCGTTCCTATTATGATCGGTCATTTGAAACAGATTTAAAAAGAGAGAATATCAATCATTTCTCTTCACATTTAAAAGTTTTCATTAGAAGCTCCTGTGTAATTTTAAATCTATCTATTTTTTTATTATTTATTATTTTCTATTTGATAATAAAAATAATTTCCCTCGGGGAAAGTAATTGCCATCTTAGGGGTTTTTTTTTTGCCATCGTGGAGGGTTTTTTAAAGAAAGTAAAAAGAGGGAGTTCTGGGAAGGAAATAATTACGAGGGATGGGTAAGAATCTAGGGGTCAGTGTATCCAGGAGTGACGGACGTATGAATCCATCCCTTCAAATGCGGTGCAAGGCAATGGGTCGAGGGATTCTGGCTGGAAAGGTCAAAAGACCTCGTCAACAAGTCTCTCTCGATCCGGCCTGCCACGCAGCAGGTGGGCAGACACATCGGCCGTCAAGACCTTGACAAACCTCGCCCCATGAACCCGGGCATCTCTGCTAAGTCACCAAACGTAGCGAACCACTTGGGGTGACTCCAGATACTAATATCTACAGCCTGTATGTCGAACGAATATCTACAGCTCATATGTTGAACTAATATCTACGAACTTCAGAGTGTTGACTAATATCTACAGAGCGTAGGTTGAACTAATATCTACAGAGCGTAGGTTGGACTAATCAGCTAAATGTGTCCAATAGTCCGATATTAGGGATTTTTACATACATACTTAACATAAATTAAGTTTTTTAAACTGCATACGCAATATTACGTTATTCCAATATGCTATACATAATTGCAAATCCAACCTCTGCCAGTGCTGTAGATATTCGTTAACACTTTGGTTCTCATAGATATTAATCAACAGTTTGAGCTGTAGATATTCGTCAACACTTTGATTCTCATAGATATTAGTTCGATTTTTCAGTTTTTGGAATTCCTGTAGATATTAGTAGACGCCTCCCTTGGGGTGACCTATGGCAGAAGGTTATCCAATAAATTGTTCCCGGGGTGGCGGTACCCATACCCGCCTACAGAAATGTACATGTGCATACAGTTTACATAATAAGTATAAGTTATACAAAATGATTGTTGACTAAATTTAGTTTGTTTGTATTCAGAGTTAATTTGTTTTCATTGAGCCATTGTTTGATGGTAGCAAGACTTTTAAGGAATGTCTTGAGCCATGAGTCAGCTTGACCGCTGGAGTATTACGGTATCATTAGCGAATGCCACAGTGCTTTAACTTTCTGTAATTAGTTCGCAAAGATCGTAGATGTAGATAAGAAACATTAGGGGACCTAGAAAGCTGCCCTGGGGCACTCCGTAACTGATCGAAAAGGGTTCACTATTTAGGTTGTTGATAATAAATAATAACTTGTCGAGTTCTCTCTGACATAAAACTTTTCAGTAAGTTAAGTTCGTTTCCAGTGATACCGAGTTTAATAACTTTCTTAAAAATTCTATCTATCTATATAAATTAAAGTGTCTGTAGCGAACAGCGTGAATTTGATTGTTATACAAATTTACTGTGTTATTCCAAGATTGACTTCACACTATTGACCTTCAAAACAGGAGGAAGGGAACTTTCTACACATGATTTCGAAAAAACTACCCCCAACCCCTCTTCTATCACCCCTTTAGAGCAAAATTTTGATACTTCTTGATGTAATTTTGCACACTTGACGATTAAAATAAGGAAAATTAGGAAAATTACTGTCTACATCTGATTTCTAAAACTCTGCGTAAAGCTAGTAATTTTGTTAAAACATTTAACCCGGTCAAGATTTGCAAATTTAAAAAAAACTTTTTTGTATAAAACAAGAAAAAATCAAGTAGCGATTACCTTTACTTGCCCACCAGCTGCATGGCAGGCCGGATCGGGAGAGAACGGTTGAGGAAGTCCCTTTGACTTCTCCAGCCGTACTCTCTCGGAACATCGCCTCGTACCCTTTTCCTTTCCAGAAATTTCCCTCCTTCCTTTCGTAAAAATACCCTCCACACAGCATCCCCAAAGATGATATAGGCCCTGAGGTGAATTAGTTTCCTCAGGGCCTCTTGTATGGAGCTGATGTACAAAAAATGTTTTTGTCAATGGTTTAACATATTTTTTGGTCAAGTAGTTCTCGTTGGTCCAATTAAATGTATGTCAAAAGAGTCCTGCTCGTATGCCCACCGTCCACCGCGCATCTCTTTGTAAATAATAATCCAGTAGAGTTGATGAAATAATGCGTGCTGTAGAAGTGCTTGCTGTTTGCTTCTGATTGTAACCCACGGTGTGAGGACTTCCCGGACTAAATTGGTCTTACGTATTTCCGTAGAGGCGTGAGGTCATCGGCCACTAGCCACAGGGTCCACCACAACTTACTACCAACAACTATTGTACTAACTGTACTTCACTACCAACCACTACTTGATTCAGGGGCGTGTCGGAGGTCCGGCAGACTGGGCAACTCATCCCGGATCCTGGTAGAAACACCACTATGACATCATTGAAGATATTAACTAATTCCTGCGTGGAGTTAATGTTAAAAACTAATTTCTATGCATAGACATATGAATATTAATAGACCTGCCGTAAGCGATAAAAGCGTATTATTTCCCCCTCCCCATACCGGTTCCATTGGAACCGGCTGGGATCGAGTATGGCTTCGCGTGAATCTAAAAAATGTGATGTCATCATTCTTCTGCGAGCCAGCGTCGAGCACTCATCGGTGCATTTTACGAAATAACACGGCAAAAATAGTGGCTCGTGTTTTGAAAACGTGTAAAAATAGAAGTGAAAAAGAGAATAAGTCCAATTGTCGTATTACATTCCACAGGAAAGCATTATTTTATTTTATTATAAGCTTATTCAGATCACATAATATGGTCGTTTTTGTAACACACACTATCACTCGAGACACATGGCGTGTGATCGTCGCTCTTTTGTGGGGTAAGTAAATTATGAAACATTTGTAAAAGTGTCTTAACTAAATATGTCAACAAAACATTGGACTATGAAAATAGGCGAACTTTACTTTGCTGTATTTGGAATTTGTAAATTTGTTCATTTCGCGGCGATCAATTCGCGCTCCCATGTAAAAAGGTCTATTCATTAAAGAGCAGAGTTTACTTTTAAGAACTAAATGGTGATATTATAATGCGAGATGCCCATATACTCTCAGATTGAGTTATTGACGAATCGCATATCACTGAATTCATCTTCCCGCTCTGCGCCCCGCTGTAGTTGGTTTCTTCCCCTCTCCTTTATGTTCTGGTCTATTAATATTCATATGTCTATGTTTCTATGCTATTTTTAAAACTTACTTCAAAGTGTTTTGATCAATGAAAAGTTCTTGGTTGACTTCCTTTTTTGCGCTACTGCAGAGGCCTGAAAAGTGCACTTATATCACAAACGTGTTTTTCATATACCTACGAAAATTGAAGATACTAAATAAAACAAATCGTAACGCAACGTGTAGGAACTTTCAGCAACTTTGATTTTAAATGTCATTTTCAAAATTGAAAGTGATTGTGTGAAAAAATTCAGACAAGTCATAAAGTAGGTCCATGTCCACCTATCTGTAATATATATAATACTAGCTTTTGCTCCCCTTTTCACCACCCCCCCCCCCCCTACATACCGGTTACATTCATTTTTCAAACAGCTCGCGTGCCACCGATTAAAACGTAACAATCAAACACGCACAGTAAATTTTAACAATCAAAGGGATCTCCATAGTAATAAACCTAAACAAATAACAAAATGATAGCACATGTAAAACAATTACTTAGCAACGCTTTGCTCTTCGTCTGGACAATAAACGTATAATAAATAATTTCATACCGCCAGAGCTTACCAATTTATATAGCCTATAGTACTCGCAGATAATGTAGCTTTCTATTTGTGAAAGAATTTTTAAAGTCCATTCAGTATTGCGTGAAAGAGTAATCATCATCATCACTATTGGCTCTACAACCCCCGGTGGGTCTTGGCCTCCTCAAGAGTCTTCCTCCACTCATCTCCGTTTTGTGCCAACTCTCTCCAGTTTAGAAGCTCCAAGATAGATATATCTTTGAGGACGTTGTCGCTCCATCTTAGTCTTGTCCATCTTAATCAATAAACATCCATATTATATCCATACAAAATTTCGCCTTCATAATATTAATAATAGGATTTTAACAGTAACTTACTTTAATTGTCATTTTTTAAATTGAATCTTAATTGTCAAGAATTCAGAATTTTGTCTAGTTGATATATATTTTCATTATGAAAATCAGTCGATATTAGATAGATTGTTAGTATATGATACCAATACCAACCAATAAGTCAATAGGCCAAAAAGTCCACAGGGAACAAGTTGATTGGTCATATTTCCGACACTCTCGATTCGGCTCATAAAAACATAATGTAAGTTAAACTAGCAATCTGAAAAGCGTGTGAAGTAGTTGCATTATTTATCATAAAAAGCGTAAAGAAGTCAGCCTTGCGTGCGCAGAACACTTTGTAATGCATTCAGTGAAAGTTACATACCAACTACTTGATGAGACGCTAACATATAGTAGGGTGGGCCGCCAGTATATTAATACCCCTAATAATCTTTTTTTATATATTTATTTAAACGGGCTTTTACATAGAATGCAGTACATGTTTTTTTATTACAGTGAAAATAATGACTTTACAAAATGCAAGTAACATAATATATATTGAAAACAAAATATAGGTTACATAAAATATAAGCGTTAACAATATATAGGTTACATAAAATATATGCGTTAACAAAATACAGGTAACATAAAATATAAGAAACAAAATATAGTCCATAAAATATAGAAGTTGATATAAAGTAGTTAATGTTTAAAATTGTTGTTCACATTTTATGGGGTAGGTAGAAATACATAGTTGGCACACATGGCGTTTGAAGTTTTGCTAAGTTCAAATTATTTTGTCAAATACGTCCATATTGTTTAAGTATTTGTTAACAAGACTATGAAAACGTTGTATTGGAGAATGCAAATCGAATGCAGATGTACGTATATAAAATGTCAATGTTTGTCTAGTTGTTCGTGTACGTACGTGTAGATTTATTAATTGCAGGAGTACACAACAGTCGAATTTAGAGTTTAATAATTTTATTTTTTTTTATTGAAAGAATAGATAATACGTATAATCAACAAGAAGTCCTGCTAAGCCAATTGAATTGGCTTGTCAACAGGTGGTTATATTTTAGTAACACATACATTTTTAAAATGTACATCTTATATCTATATATAACAGATTCAACATTTTTTCATACATATCAGTATCTAAATATTTTTTTCCGATAGCCAATTTTTCACCATATATATTTAACCTTATTCATAGAATTACATTGGATTATAGTGTCAGGTAATAAAAAGATTAGGTCGTTTATTTTTGCTGAACTACCAGCAATTGGGACTATGGCATCTCCACTTGGAGTACGTTGTAAGGGGTTCCATGACCACGCAAAAAGGTTTTACTCGTATTTCAACATGTGTATTTGAAAATTCATTAAAAGTTATGAAAAATTAAATTAAATTTTTATTTTATTTATTTACTCGCCGACAGAATACACCACATTGTAATTATTACATTAATTTATATTATTAATGTTTATTTATTTTATAATTATTTTATTTTTATTATTATTTTTTCTGTTGATATCCTTTTGTCCTTGTGTAATTTTAAACCACTGTAAACATAACACTGAATAACTATTATTATTATTATTATTAATGTGGTTATAGCGATGATTCCAATAACAGGTGACCACACCATTCATCTCAACATTCTTAGTGTGACTATAATTTGGAGGTAATACGTAATAATAAATTGCATTACAGGGAGATACATACAAACCTACATATTTTATCACATTTAAACATACATTACATTAATAAATAATTGTCTACTTACAGCATTTCGTGTTTTAAATTAGTTGAAATCGGCAACAGCTATGTATCAGCCCGTAGAAAAAGCAATTGCAAGCCATGACACCGTACCGTAGACAATCACACAAATTTGACAGTCGATTATGTATGGAATCCAATCCGAATCCACAAAAGATGCAGAATCGCAAGGCTGGATTTGAATTGGCGACCTCCGGATCGTAAGTCGAGAGCCTTACCCCTGGACCATGGAGGCCATCAAATAGTGATTAGATACATTATTTGAAATATTTAGTTTAAGTAAGTTTTCCATTCAAAAAATTACTTACTGATTCCAGGAAAAGTACCTAATATTATTATTTTGTTTTCCTTTAGCGTGTATGGAATCGTTTTACAGAAAATTACCTATTCACATAATTATGTTTTTGTTAATGGCCGTCTGGATGTAATGTGTATGCTAGTGTAACTTGTAAGATTCGATTGTGCCGAAAAGTGATTTTAAATTGCTGAGAATAGAAAGACAATAAACACGCGCGGTGAGGTGAGGTAGACGGGAGTATTTGGAGTTCTGCCATTTTGTATTATTTCTGAATGTATAATAGATTTTCTTCCTTTGTGAAAAAATTAATGGGGTATTTTAGGTCTGGGAAATATGTGGCTATTATTTAGCTTGCTGCACTGTACAATTGTACGCGAATAACGACAATCGAGTCACACGCGATTTTTATGTGTCATTAGCCGAAGTCCAGGACTATATGCAGAGTTTTTCCAAATCGGATGTATACAGGGTGTTAAGGGACGTACTTGACTTACTCCAGTGATTCCTTTTTTAATGACTTTAAAAAAAATTTTTTTTTCCTCAATTCAAACAAAAAAAAATTTACTTTAAAAAAAAACACATAAATTTGTTTAAGACCACTTTTATTTTAAAACACTCTACCGGTTTCAGAAGCACCCTTCCTTCGTCAGGAGAAAATTATTAAGGGTGCTTCTGAAACCGGTAGAGTGTTTTAAAATAAAAGTGGTCTTAAACAAATTTATGTGCTTTTTATTGTAAATTATGGCGAGCCACAAAGTTAGTGCTTTTTACAAATATGAAAAAAAAATTCTTCCGCATGTCGTCAATAGTCACTCAACCGACCAACCGCTAACCCCACCTCCAACTGTCCAATAGCTACCATTTTTTATGTCTTTGAAGAAATAAAACATAAAAAATTTCACCGGAGACCAAAATTTTGTTTACATTTTTTACTCCAAATAATGTCAGGAATCACTGGTTAAAGTAAGTTAAGTACGCCCCTTAACACCCTGTTTAAATTTTCCTCTTATTTTGAACGGCAAATGTGCAAAATTTCATCAAATAGTATCTAAATTGTTGGATTCTAAACACAGATGTCATGTAGACAGAGTGACCTTCCTCCCCCCCCCCCCCCCAAGTGGTTAAGGTGTCCCAACTCCACAAGGACCCATTATTAAAAAGTCGTCAAAGCAAAGTTTTATGCGGGAATCCCCATCCATGGTAACTCGTCTATCAACTGCCTTATCCGATTCGGCGTAAATGTAATCACAAAACATAAAAAACCTAAACAAATCCTCCGTAATGATCCTCCCCCCATATTGCGGTCATATATCCTCCCCCTTGCAAATAATTAGTAAAAAACACCAATTAATTAATTTTTTCTACCAACATACTGTAATTATAAACTCATGATGAAAGAGAAAGGGGCCTCTTTAGTCCGGAGCTCTATATGCCAGTTTATCAAAAGTCAAGTGACCTTTCTCCAAATTTCATCAATCTTTGAATAAAACTGAAGATTTATAGAACTAGAGACACTCTTCGTTGTGTACAGGCGATTCCGTTTCATTGGTACACCGGTTTATCGGGACAGGGACAGCCGGGTTATTTGGGACCAAACCCAAATAACAGAATACAAATAAAAAAGTAATAGTATTTTTTTTTTGTATTTCTTGGGCATTATCTATGTAACAATTTCTAGATATTTTGTTTTGAAGAATCTTACTTTCCAGGTACATTTGTTTAATTAAATTTTTATTTATATGCGATCGGTTTCGCCATATCCGTGTCCATTAGCAAACTTAAAACTATCTTAAATTTACTTTATTATTAAAATACTATTATTTTGTTAACTAAATTTTTTTTTTTGAAGTTAAACTTCTTTAAATACGTTCGACTTGGGGGGTAAGCTGGTGAATGCGTTACGAAAAGTGGTGATTGTTACGAAAATGTCATGCGAACGATAATCGGTGCGAACGGTGATCGATTGCTAGGCGAACGGCCTTTACGCACGCTTGACTTGGGGAGTGATAAGGATAAGGATTGTCACCCTAAGGTCGTAGGTCACCCCAAGGTCGTAGGTCACCCCAAGATCGTAGGTCACCCCTTGGTCGTAGGTCACCTCATATTTCACCCCAATGTCATGTGTCACCCCTAGGTCTCCGTTTTCCTACATTTGGTAACTTAACAGGGATACGTGGGTTCATTGGGCGAGGTTTGTCTTGTTTGTCTTTCTTTACTTCAGTCGTGTGGTCTTATGCACACTCGTTTTTTTGTTGTTTGTTTCTAAGGTTTCAAAAGCGCACAAATTAAAATATGTATTTATATTTTAATGTTTAAACTTGGTTTTTTCTTTGTTGTTAATCATTTAATAGAGACAGGCGGTAGCTTCAACTGGTCATCTGAATTCTGACCAGTAATAATAATAATAATAATTGGATAATTTATAAAGCGCCGTTTTTGTGAAAAATCACCTCAAGGGCGCTCTATTATAGTGTGATTACATTTTTAAGTCTCCATATTTTCCTCGGATTTCCTTATTTATAAATAGGGCTAGATAATAATTTATCTTTACATAGTATAAAATGAAGTCGCTCCCGCTGTCTGAGCGCTTAGATCTTTTAAACTACGCACGGATTTTCATGCGGTTTTTACCAATGGATAGAGTGATTCATGGTGAAGGTTTGTAGGTATATAATTTGTCAAGATTTTGTGTAAATTGGTTGAAATATATAAATTAAAAGAACGGGCTGGCAAGCGGGCGGTGTGGATTTGATTTAACAGAAGGCATTGGTTATAAAGGCTCGATGACACAGAACGAGTTTACAAGCTACTATCTACTGAGTTTAAAAGCGGGTAAATCAGCGGGTGAGGTTGTAATGATGACACACAAAACTGTCCACTCGCTCAGCAGCGTAGGAAACTGAGGTCGCTGCTAGCGCCATTAACAAGAATAACGACGCATGCGTGAACTAATTCTGTGATGTTTGACAGTCGAAATCAGCTGTTTATTGGCAGCCATCTTGAAAAACATAAATAAACCAATCACGAGCAAGCGTGTGGCGAGTAAAGTTGACGACCTTTCAACTTTTTCGTAGATTGTCAACAATCTGCTAGTTAGCAAGTAACACGATGACACTGGGCGAGTTTACTAACAGATAGTGAATTTCCCAGATAGTAGCTTGTAAACTCGCTCAGTGTCATCGAGGCTTAAAGATTGGGTAATGGCGTGTGTTAGGCGCTGTGTTTCGTTAGCGACAGCAACGCGTGTGACCGGGTCTGCTAGTTATTTATAAGTAACACGAGAAAGCGAGCAGCTTGTGCCGTGTTTTGTTAGCGGGAGTAAGTACGTTTAAGTCCGCCATCAGGGACACGTATTCCAATGCAATAACATTACCATAAAGGAAATGAATCAAATTTCTGGCCATAAAAAAGCCTTAGAATTTCCATTTAACGGGCGGGGTTGACGCCACACGCCACAGAAAATCCTCTGTGATATTATACCTTATGATAATAATAGCAAAGCGGAGCTTAATTTTGAATTGAATATTGTACCGCAGCGCGCAGTTTGAAGTTGTAAGCATTCGTTGATTCGAAATAAATAACAATACGGCTTGTTGACACGGTAATTTTGCAGTAAGTGGCAGAGATGGGGAAGATTAAGATTGGGATTTTAATTTTTTCTTGTACACAGGATACATTTGGGAGGCGGGAATGGGTACCGCCGCCCCGGGAACCTTTATTGGATAACCAAAACCTCTGCCATAGGTCACCCCAAGTGGTTCGCTACGTTTAGTGATTTAGCAGGGGTACCCGGGTTCATGGGGCGAGGTTTGCCTAGGTCTTGGAGGCGGATGACCAGAACACACTGAACCCCAAATTCCAACCCATCCCTGAAACCTTTTTTCTTCCCAGAACTCTCCTGTCCTTCCTTTCCTTAAAAAACCCTCCACACAGCATCCCCAAAGATGACATAGGCCCTGAGGGAATTTTTTTCCTCACGGCCTCTTGTGTGGGGCTCATGTAAAAAAAATAAAAATGTTTACATTTTGCGAGGCGGGAATGGGTACCGCCGGGTGAGGCTTATCAAGGTCTTGGCGGCCGATGTGTCTGCCCACCTGCTGCGTGGCGGGAAGGGTCGAGAGTGACTGGTTGAGGAAGTCTTTTGACCTCTCCAGCCAGAATCCCTACTTGCACCGCAGTTAAAAGAATGGATTCATACGTCCATCACTCCTGGACACACTGACTCCAGAATTCTACTCACCCCTCATACCTTTTTCCTTCCCAGAACTTCCTCTCCTACCTTTCTTATAAATACCCTCCAACAATACAGCATTCCCAAAGATGACATAGGCCCTGAGGGGAATTATTTTTCTCAGGGCCTTCTGTGTGGAACTAATGTAAAAAAAATATTGTCAATAATACTATTCATTTTCTAAATTAGAACTGATTGTGTCAAGAATTAAGACAAGCGATAAATTACCTGCCTGTAATACATAATATTTAATATTTTATAATATATAATATTTTTTATCAGAAAATTGGAATACTTTTTTTTTCACCAATTTCTGCACGTTCTTTTCAAACTGTACACGAGATACACACCTACTAATAAAGTGAAGTTTGCATACAAATGCAAAATAAAACGAGTTATCTCCGGAATCGTTACGTTAGTTAAACCTTGTAAAAGAGATTGGGGCAAAAATGCGCTCCAATTTCCTCCCGGGGCCATTTCAGGCTTCATTATCTACCAATTTACCCCGGGCGCTAGGGGGAGAGTTCACGCTGTGGGTATACTGGGTATAGGGGGGATGGGATAGGGAGGGTAGGGTTAAGAGCAGAGGCGTGAAACTGGGTTACGACCACACCTCGATGAAGCGATTATTCGCCGGCCTGGCGCACTAATTGGAATGTATACAGGGAAATCTCATTACGACAAAGGCGCGTAAGTTGGAATGATTTTATATTTATTTTGACGTTGAGCGATTTTTAAGTGAACAACTATTGCGCCTTCCTAAAGCAGACAGTTTGGCGTAACACCTGTTACATTTATGATCGAGATAGAAGTGGATAGGCTGTGTGGTAGAGTGTGGAATGGTGTTGAAAAAAAGAGTGCAATTAACACGTGGTAGAAGTGAAATTTTCAGAAAACTAGTAGGCAACAGTGGGAGGGCTACGAAACACCGCACGAATAGGATCCCGATTATACTATCTCATTCTTAGAGGCTAAATTCTATAGATGTACCTGTTTGTCTCTTTTTAGTGTCGTTATTTTTCGTTTCATCGAGTTTCAAATCAGTGCTAAAGAAGTTTTTAATTAAATAAAAAAATCAGAGTGCAATTCAGACGCGGTAGAAGTGAAACCTTCAGTAAACAGAAGTAGACAAGAGTTGTGAGGCTACAAAGCACCGCACAAAGAGGAGACCGATTATACTATCTCATTCTTTCGCAGGCTAAATCCTATAGATCAGTGGTTCCCAAAGTGGTCCGTACGGACCCTCAGGGGTACCCAGGATCATTCAGGGGGTCCGTGGAAAATAAAAATTGATTTGGAGGTCCCTGAATGACGTCAGGGGGTCCGCGGCGAGGTTTTGACACATTTTTATTTATGTGGAAGTTTCAACGGGGGAGGAGCGTAATGGGATGGGATGTTTCGCCCCACCCCATCCTACCCCGTTCCACCCCTTATCCCATTTCGCCCCCTCCGTTGTGGTAAATATGTCGTCCAACCCTATCCCATTCCGCCCCCCCCCCCCCCCGTTGCGCTATCCGCCCCGGGGTCCGTGGGTCAAAACAGTTTGGGAAGGGGTCTGTGGGCCAAAAGAGTTTGGGAACCACTGATGGCAGTGGTACCCAAACTCTTTATCTATAAAATAAATTGTATCACGTCGTTCCTCAGCAAGTAGTGGTAGATACTCTCTAGTTTTGAAATTGGTAAATAATGCAGAAAATACTATAATTCTGTCGTAGTTATGATTTCGAAGTGCCAACTGTAGGGAGATCAACTGTCGGGTTACCATATCATAGTGTACAAAGTGCATGCAATGAGACAAAATTTATTATTAAAATTTATGTATTAAAATTATCATCAAATTATTTTTTTATTTAGTCATGTCCAGTGGGCGCAGTGTTTGTTGTTTGTGTGCTAATCAACGGGAGCTTCCTCCGAATTGATATGGTTTATCGTGGACTAAAAATAGGCATGACCAAGCCGTTGATAGTTGTAGTTGAGTGGTAGACATTGATAATAACATGAGAGACAAGGGAGATGGGCCATAAAACGTTTTTTTTTACATTATTTTTTTACACAGGAGGCCCTGGGGAAAATAATTCCCCTCAGGGCCTGTCTTCTTTGGGGATGCTGTGTGTAGGGTCTTTTCAGGGAAAGGAAAGATAGGAAGTTCTGGAAAGGAAAAAGGTATGAGGGTTGGGTAGGAATCTGGAGTCAGCGTGTCCAGAAGTGGCGGACGTATGAATCTACCCCTCCCACTTCGGTGCAAGACAATGTTCCGAGAGAGTCATGCTGGCGAGGTCAAAAGATCTCCCTCAACTAGTCTCTCCCGATCCAACCTGCTACGCAGTTGGTGGGCAGACGCGTCCGCCGCCAAGATCTGGACCAACCAATTATTCTACGGGCTGCCAGATTTATTATTCTTTTGTATAATGTTAATGTAAGTACTTGCATACTGCTTTCTAATCCCGTATGCATGGACATTGGAGGGTCTAGAGTCGTTCAAATAAATGTAGCTTCGTTCAATAAAATAGATTATTGACGTGTGCGGTGAAGGAGGAAACCATATGTTTCCTTATAACGCCGTTGGGAAAGTGGTGGGGTCCCCTCCAATGGACCAACCTGACCCCATGAACCCGGGCACCCCTGCTAAGTCACCAAACGTAGCGAACCACTTGCTCTTAGTGTGAAACCACACGCACAGCGCGGGTCGTCAACTTCTTTCGCCCTTGCTACAACTGCAAATTGCATCTTCGGACAATCGCGTCCCACCTTTGTTTCTATCTACACACTAAACGCATAACCGAATTGACAGTCTGTGCCGTTTGATCGTAGTTCGGCGACAGTTATCTTATCACACACTTCCATTCCGAATCTTACTTTTTCTAAATTGTTTCTGGCTTTCACCCTTCAAGCGTGTTCTAAGCCATCATTTCAAATTTTGGAGAGAGGAAAGGAGAATTTACATACATATTAATTTTATTTAAATAAGCCAATTTAAAAATTATAAGGAAGATTGGAGTCGAGTTCAGATTTAGAAGAGATGAGGTGTTGAATGGAGATGATCTGCCTTTGTTTTTCTTGTAACTTTTGGCGTTTTTTTTAAGTGAAAACTTCTTTAGCACCGTTGAGATTTAAAACTCGATGAAACGAAAAATAGCGACATTAAAAAGAAACAAACCCATACATCTACGGGATTTAGCCAGCGAGCGAATGAGATAGTATTATCGGTCTCCGCTTTGTGCGGTGCTTCGTAGTCTCCCCACTCTTGTCTATTTTAGTTTTCTGAAAGTTTCACTTCTACCACGTGTTAATTGCACACTGTTTTTTTATTGTTATTTTGTGGATACCACACGAGAGTTCAAACTGCTCCCAACCGCCTGGAGCCAGTGAGACTATAGCATTCCTAATTGGGGTATGTTGTGAGGCTAAAGGTAGTAGGTAGTAGGGAAGGAGAATAGGGGAAGGCGGATAAGTACCTGGCTATTCAGATCTAGTTAGTTAACACTGCTAAAGCCATATTTTAAATTATTAAATTGAAATATCACAAATTCATCTAATAAATTTACTTTTGCACGCCGGTAGTTGATCACGAAGCCTCCGGATTGCTAGTCGAGAACCTTACCCCTCGACCACGAAGGAAGTCAGCAGGTCGTGGAGTGCTGGAAACTGGAAATTTCCGTCACATAATATTAATTGTCAATATGAACTGCCTGAAAACATAAACTGGTTATTATTCTTGTGAAGTCATGATGAGCAATTTGTTAACTACCTTCAATGACGGTATAATTTTATCTAGATCCGGAAATTCAACAAAAATTATTTTTAATTATTTAATATCCACATACTTATTAAGCCTAGCTTAAAAAGCAACTGAAATACTCACCTAAAAGTTGCATTCAATTTCTAGTATGATCATTTTCAATCAAAGGGGAGATCCCGGGATCCATTTATTGAATAACTAACACCTCTGCCACAAGTCACACCGAGTGGTTCGATACGTTCAGTAACTGAGGTTTGTCTGGTTCTTGATGGCGGATGCGTCTGCCCACCAACTGTTTGGCACGTCGGATCGGAAGATACTGGTTGAGGGAGACCTTCTGATTTCTCCAGCAGAACTGGAACATAGCCTTGCACCGCAGTGGGATGGATAGATTCATACGTCCGACATTTCTGAACACACTAACCCTCAAATTCCTACCCACCCTCCATATATTTTTCCACAAAACTTCTTCTTCTTCATTTCATAAGAAGACCCCCACACAGCATCCCCAAAGATGACGTAGGCCCCGAGGGGAATTACTCTCCTCGGGGCCTCCTGTGTTGAGCTAATGTAAAAAATATATATTTATGGCGAGTTTAAAAAGCAATTGAAATATCGGTGATAAGACAACTCATAATCATGCATCTTCAACACCTCATTAAAAGTGATGAAAAAAAAATACAGGTGTGCTGTTCACACGCGGTAGAAGTGAAGCCTTCAGAAAACTAAAGTAGACAAAAATGGGGAGGCTACGAAACACCGCACAATGGCGATATCGATTATTCTATCTCATTCTCGTAGGATAAATCCTATTGATGTATGTGTTTGCCTCTTTTTAGTGACGCTATTTTTCGTTTCATCGTGCTATAAAATTATAACGGTGCTAACGAAATTTTCACTTCAAAAAAACTTGGTTAACTAGGTTGGGTTATGGGCTATTTTTCAATATTTTTTAATCATAGCTTTTAATGACTTTTCAAAGGGGTGTTGAAATTGCATAATTCTGAGTTATTATGGAACTGAAATATCGGCCCTAAAAGCTGCATCAATAACCAGTATGACCACTCTTAGCGATCCAATTGGTAAATCCTCCACTCTTTTTTGCAAATTGAATTATCCCCAGTGTACGTGTAAGTACAATGTGTCTACATTCTACATGAATGGTTCAACTTCCACACAATGAGAAACCAGTTCTGCCGGCCATTATATTTATGATGTAAATGTCGGGATGAATGCCGCAGAGTGGCTGCAAGCGGTAGAAGTGATGATACTGGCTATGTGATGACCGTCTCGCAGTATCATGATGGCCGGTCACCAATCACCACCACCAGTCACCGGCCCACTGAATTGCTCAATGGAAAGCCCTTGGACAGTGGAGGAACTAATTCAAATATTATGAATTACTAGCTGAACCGGCAAACGTTGTTCTGCCATATAAATAAATTCTAGTGAATATTTTGGTTGTTAAATAAAAAATAACGAATGTATTGTAAGCGTGTGGGGATGGGATCTATGACAGAAAAAGGAATAGAGCGCTGTAGACGATGACTACCGATAAAAACAACAAAAAAAAACACAAACTAAAGCAGGAAAATGAAATAAAGAAAATCAATATGAATTTCGAAGAGCAATTGAGTGTACGATATTTTTTGTCGGTCCGTATTTAGCCAACACTTTTTGATTTTTTTTCTGGATAGGGATACCCTAATCACCTAGCGCTATGAAATATACTTTAAAACCTATTCTCATACCTACCAAATATACATAAAAAAATTCATAAAAATCGGTCAAGCCGTTTCGGAGGAGTGCGACCACAAACACCGTGACACGAGATTTTTATATATAAGATGACTTTACTTGTTGCAGATGTGTCATGTTTTCATACAAAACTTATTTTGGATTTTTGTCAGGTGAACATTGTGGCAATACCTAAGATCCCATCCGAATGCGGCAAATGGAGAATGTTGAGAATTTGTTGAAAGAGATCAACGATTCCTTTATAACCACGGTTTGAAGGAATCGTTGCTGTATTATGAACATAATACGTCCTTTTGTTTTGCTAGATTCATCCCAAAGGGGTGTTGAAATTGCATAATTCTGAGTTGTCGCGGAACCGAAATATTGGCCGTAAAAGCTGCATCAATTACTGGCATGACCAGTCTGCGCGATCCAATTTGTAAATCCTCCACTCTCTTTTGCAAATTGAATTAGCCCCAGTGTACGTGTAAGTACAATGTGTCTACATTCTACATTAATGATTCAACTTCCACACAATGAGAAACCAGTTCTGCCGGCCATTATATTTATGATGTAAATGTCGGGATGAATGCCGCAGAGTGGCTGCAGGCGATAGTAGTGATGATACTGGCTGTATGCAGATATGCTATAGTAATAATAGTGGTGACCGGTCACTGGTCGGTCTAGTCTCCACTGTCCTCAGTCACCGGCCCGCTGACTAGCTCAATGGAAAGCCCTTGGACAGTGAGGGAACTAATTCAAATATTATGAATTATGACTTATTGCTTTTACTTGTTGTAGACGGCAAGGGCGTAGCGAGGTACGGGCAGCTGCCCCACCTAGAAGATGCAGGGATGCTCACAAACCGTAAAGTAATATTACGTCGGCAGCCTATTGTTTTTAAGAATCAATTTCATTTTTATTATTACCTTTTTAGAAGCGATCGATTATTATCATTCCTTATTTAGATTCCCTGATATCTGCACTGGAGCAGCGTGACCAAAATTTGCCTGATTATTTGAACATTATATTATATGAACATTATATTATACCTACAGGGTGTTAAGGGACGTACTTGGCTTACTTTAACCAGTGATTCCTGACATTATTTGGAGTAAAAAATGTAATTGAAATTTTGGTCTCCGGTGACATTTATGATGTTTTATTTTTTTTTTTTTTTCTACATAAACATAAAAAAAATGATTTGTAAAGGTATAAAGGTGTTGGACAGTTGGAGGCGGGGTGAGGGGTTGGTCGGTTACTCGGCTGAGTGACCAGTGACGACATGAGAAAGAATTTTTCTTTTGTTTGAATGTTAAAATTCCGTTTTATATATTTACCTTCATTCATAATTAAATTCTCTTTTGATTGAATTAATTTTAAACGAAATTTTTTACTCTTGCTAATTTGCACAAGTTTGCATAAAAACAAAATCAGTTCCTTTCGGTCTATACGCGCGTTTCATTCAAGTGACTTTTAGCAAATTATAAGATGCCAGAGTTTAAAGTGCCTACGTGTGATATTTTAGTGTATTTTTCCATCGCGCGCTATGCAACATCTGGCATCGTGGACCTTCCCGCCATTTTGAATGCTGTGAAAGTTTGTAATCAACTCAGTGTTCCTTGACCAGCCGACTCAAGTAGTTATTCTCCTTATATTTTGCATAAAATCACTTCGCAAAATTCTTGCATAAATTCGCTCCAAAGGATTTTCCCTTAATTTATTTTTTAGAACCGATTGCGAAGAAATGCACTAGAGCAAGGTTAAGTTAGAGGATGACGAAGAATCATTACAGCTTACGTTGGAAGACTAAATCGAACTTGATTCACTCGTGGGAAAAACGGACCATCTCATTCCACCACAGCTCCGGTCACAGAGAAGAATTTCTCATTGATTGTCTCTGGGAAACCACCTATTGCTAGTGAAATGGAGAGGCATGTTGACTCCAGGACTTCATGGGACTCCAGGACTTCGTGGGACTCCAGGACTTCGTGATTATTATTGGTCGGCGACTTTGCTACAGTACGACTAAATACATAAGAGTGCAATGCAATTGCTTTACCTCTGGTAAGACTGCAATACGATTGTGTCCACAGCAGGCATTATTATTTGTTTACTGAAGAAGATCAGTCGGTAGCTTATTCTTATTTCTAGGTTCAAATGTTGAAGCGAGAGAGTATATGTATTCCGATAATCTTGAAATACGTACATATGAAAAGATATTTTATTTAATTTATTGGGGGGGGGGGGGCTAGAATTACAATAATCCATGCGCTTGATAGCTGCAAGACGAGTTGTAATCTAGCTCCTACATAGTTAAGTAGATTGAAATACGTACATATGAAAAGATATTTAATTTAATTTATTGGGGGGCTGGAATTACAATAATCCATGAGCTTGATAGCTGCAAGACGAGTTGTTATCTAGCTCCTACGTAGTTAAGTAAATTGAAATATGTGCATATGAAAACATATTTTATTTAATTTATTGGGGAGCTAGAATTACAATAATCCATGCGCTTGATAGCTGCAAGACGAGTTGTTATCTAGCCTCCTACATAGTTAAGTAAATTCTAAAGTAAAATCCATGCTAATTTGTACAGCGCTCTTGAGGCGATTTTTCGCAAAAACAGCGCTATATAAGTTGTCAAAAATTTATTATTATTATTATTGAAGAAAAAAAATTTGAAAAAAAAAAAAAGTCACCAGAGACCAAAATTTCATTTACATTATTTACTCCAAATAATGTCAGGAATCACTGGTTAAAGTAAGTCAAGTATGTCTATATTATATTTGATTATTTGTTATGTTTTTGAATGTGAATGCGACAAGAAGTGTTTGCAAGGAAGAGTTGTCTGGCGGTGCGTTCTCCCTGCTTACGGTGCCTACCGTGTATTTTTTTTTTATATGAATACCGCACAAGAGTCCCAACTGCTCCCGTCTGGAGCCCGTGAGACTATGGCATCCCCGTTTGGGGTATGTTGTGAGGCTGAAGGTAGTGGGGAGGGGAAGGAGATAGGGAAGAGGAACGTGGGGAAGTACCTGACTATTCAGATCTGGTCACCAAACACGGCTAATGCCATTTCAAGCAACGTTTCAATTCTAAATGGTGGTCTTAACATCAAGGCAATACTGAGAGTATCTTCCACTCTGGAACGTGCCGCAAATATACTATATATTATTTTTAATTAATAAATTGTGAAATAACACAAATTAATCAAATAAAATTTAGACAGCAAGTAGTACGTACGTAAGAAAAACAAATTAAAATTTGCATTAAAATATGTGAAGAACGAAGGTATTATTACACAAACAGTAACAATGCTTGCCGTTTGAACGAAGCCATTTCTACGCAATAATCCCTACTAAAAGAACCGAGCCTGTGACCATAATGTTTTAAAGAGCATTGATTTTCAGCGTACTATTTGATTAATATTAGGTAATATCTTCTTAAGCGTATATTTTATATAAATTTTGAGTAAAAAATAAATATTCGGTTTGGTTGTGTATTTTGGCCTAAAATCCAAATTTAAGTTTTGTTTGAAAAAGGCAGCGCTGCCGTTCCTCTTAATGACGTAAATGTTAATGCCTTCATCTCAGAGCAATTTATATTATATTTACAAATTCGGACATTTTTATATTTATTTATTTGGAATTAAGGATTGTTAATTTCGACGTGTTGACAGTTTGTTTGTTAGTAAAGTGAAGAGAGCATTCCACAAGATCCTTCCTTCCTCCGACATTCCTGTTGTAATAATCTCCGCTGAGAGGAAACCGGTTTCCTTAGCTCTAACCTCTAACTAACCGTTGTCAAGACTTGGAGTTTTGTTGCTCATTTGTACAAACGGCATTTTGCTGGAGACCTAGTCACGTTAACAAGTTTTCTTCCTTTTTTGTTGAAGAATCTACTAATAATTTTTATATTATTTATTTAAATACTTCCACATTTTTCATGATTCCGTGCTATCGTACAAAACTAATTTATTAAATTTCTTTGCGTGATATAAATTATTTTAAAACTACTTAAGCTTAATGTTTCATCAAACTTTTATTAACAGTCAATTAACATTCGTGAGTATAATATATTCTTCACTAAAGCAAAGTAAAAAGGCATTCTAGCAAACACTTTGTGGGAACAAATACAATAAACAGAATTAAATAACTTTGTTTTAATTCCACTTTATTATTTCTTAATCCAACCGGTTGAATAAGAGGGTAAATAAATCAGGGGTGAATAAATCTGTCTCCCTCTTCTAATTTTCCTTTAAATACCATGTATATCTGTATTAGTTCAATATATTTTTATTCACCCCTGAGGAAGGTTCAGGATGAACCTAAACCGGTTGGATTAAGAAATTATAAAGTGGAATTGAAACAAAGTTATTTAATTGTGTTTGTCATTATATAATTCCTGATCGGTCAGTGGTTGAGTGAGCATAGCGCTTGGGTCCCACCCGAGCGTCACGTGTTCGATTCCTCGGCTGGCTAAGTCCTCCATCACAACACAAGCAACATTTTCAGCTTTCTGTGGTGGTAGTAGGAGATTTTCAAACATTGTCGGGTTATTCGTAACCCAGGAATTTCTTTGAATGTCTTTCTTTAAAAAAAAAAAATCTTGATTTTTTAATTTCTCTTTATCTCTCCACACACTTTCTTCCTTTTTATTACTATTAATCATACTTTCATTAGTTAGGTTTTAAGAATCGTTCACATATCAAACTAAATTATCTACTGATATTCAATGGACTTAATAAATATAATGTAATAGGTTCTATAACCATGTAATAGTTTAATTTAATATACAGAATTGCAATCCAACGGTCGCGGGATCTCTAGGAAAGTGTTTAATTTTGATTCATGCGTAGTTTATAAGACGAGAGATTAAAAGAGAGAAGTTTTCAACAGAGCTTTTTATTTGTGAACACCGCACAAGAGTCCCTTCTGTTAAATCCAGTGAGACTATGGCACCCCCAATTTGGACATCTTGTGAGGTTGAAGGGAGATGAAGTAGATGAGAAAGAAGAAGGCTGTGCAGTTGGAGTGTGCTTCGTTCCCTCGACCTTATTAACACTTTCAATTCGCGGAAAGTTTCGCTTTCCTTTGTCCCCGATTCTGAGCCCTTAATCCAGTCAGTGTCAATCACCAAGTTGAATCAATAATGCCGGGTTAATGGGGTTAACGATGTCAGGTCACGCGACGCAGGGGCGTAGCGATCATACGGACAGACGGGAGAGCCGTCTGGGCGGAGCCCCCTTACACATGCTATCAGTTTCAAGGTTCCATAACAAAACTAAACATTTAATAAAAATAAGTAACAAGCAAACCTAACCTAACCTATTTTTTTATAATTTTCTGTTTTGCCATTGTTTTATCTATTTATATGCTCTGAAAAGAAATCTCTCGACCCATCGCCCTGCACCGCGGTTGGAGAGATGGATTCATACGTCCGTTACATTAAGATTCCTACCCACCCCTCATATCTATTTCATTCTCAGAACTTCCTCTTCTTTGTTTCCTTTAAAAAAAAACCACACAACCCACCCCCTGAGATGGCATAGGCCCTGATGGAAATTATTTACCCCAGAGCTCCTGTGTGGAGCTAATGTAAAAAAAACGAGTGTGTCTTAGACCACACGACTGAAGTAAAACTTCACTAACTTATAAAAGCACATATGATATTGACATTGTTATTGGGGTGACATATAACCGTGGGGTGACCTACGACCTTGGGGTGATCTACGACCTTGGGGTGACCTACGAACTTGGGGTGACCATCCTTATCCTTATCACTCCCCTAGTCAAGCGTGCGTAAAGGCCCGACCGTTCGCCTCGCCATCGATCACCGTTCGCATCGATTACCGTTCGCATTACACTTTTCGTAACACATCACCACTTTTCGTAACACATCTCCACTTTTCGTAACGCATTCACCAGCTTACCCCCCCAAGTCGAGCGTGTGTAAAGAAGATTTACTTCAAAATCTTCATTTCCTCCTCACTTCCTTTAATCTTGCAACATGTCGCATTGACTCCAATGTGGAGCAGGTGGGACTTTTTTGCGGTATCCACATAATTTGATTTTTTTAAATGCCTAGGGTTCGACAATTGTTTACCACGCCACTGATTCACACATTATCTTCGGCACCCTTGGCCGGTGGTGGGTGGTGACACTGGTAACTGGTACGGTTCACCAGCCCTTAGAACTATCATGTTATGTTATACGAATGTGGAGACATCGATCCCCCTCCGAATCTGGCTTTGTCTTTGATAGACCTATTTTTATTTTTTTATTTTTTTTATTTTATATATACCCCGTTAAACTACAGTTAAGTAGTTTGTCAACAGGATTTTTATTACAACTTTTTACAGATTACAACTTAGACCTTAATTTATACAATAACAATAAACTTACACATTAATAGTAAGACTAAATCGCCTAATACAAATTATTTCTACCTATTAGCCATGTTTTCAGCAAATATCTGACTCTATTTGGAAATTCGCATTTCTTAATATTACCAGGTAGCATATTATATATTTTAGGCACAATATACTCGAGGGTTCGCTGTCCGTATTTATTATTATGTTTAGGTACAAGCATGCCTTCATTCTTTGTGAACCTAGTATTGTGCCCATGTTCAACTTTCCTCTTATACTCAAGAGTCAGATATGTGCTGAATCAATATTTTATACCATAATAAGGCCTGCACCGGCAAAACTGTTAAATTTTGATACAAAAGTGAAATGTTTCGTCTCTGCGAAAAAATATTTTTTTTAACTAGTAATTTAACGATAGAATTTTTTATTCAACATTGAACTCAAGAATGAGCCGAATGAGCGTTCGCATGTGTGTCATGTTATGTTATACGAATGTGGAGACATCGATTCCCCTCCGAATCTGGCTTTGTCTTTGATAGACCTATTCAACATTGAACTCAAGAATGAGCCGAATGAGCGTTCGCATGTGTGTCATGTTATGTTATACGAATGTGGAGACATCGATTCCCCTCCGAATCTGGCTTTGTCTTTGATAGACCTATTCAACATTGAACTCAAGAATGAGCCGAATGAGCGTTCGCATGTGTGTCATGTTATGTTATACGAATGTGGAGACATCGATTCCCCTCCGAATCTGGCTTTGTCTTTGATAGACCTATTCAACATTGAACTCAAGAATGAGCCGAATGAGCGTTCGCATGTGTGTCATGTTATGTTATACGAATGTGGAGACATCGATTCCCCTCCGAATCTGGCATTGTCTTTGATAGACCTATTCAACACTGAACTCAAGAATGAGCCGAATGAGCGTTCGCATGTGTGTCAAATGTGAACCGTGTACAAATGTTGAACGCGAGTTTGGCGTGTTTCCCGACTGTGCCGAAGGGATCAATGATGCTAGTTCTTCGAAACATCTTCTGCATTCCCATCTGATGCCCGCGCTCTAAAAATTGCAATCCGTTTGTTAATTTATGGGAATCTATCAAACGGGCCGCCCGTTTCTGCACAGAACCAAGGATTTTAAGTATTTCTTTAGTAAATTGGCGACAACGGTTTTCGTTGATCTGTTTTCTTTGTCTTAACTATCTAACTAATAATCATGCCGTTTCCCCGCAGAGGCAGGCAGAGAGGACGGACCGTCAAACAACTCGGTGTTGGCACACAATCTTTGCCTCACCGACATTCATACATCGTCTCATGCATACTCTATTATTCTGACTTTTGACATGGCCCGACTCAAGTATCTGTTTCATTTGATCGTGCCATGTCTTCCTCGGGCGTCCCCGACTTCTTCTTCTCGTACCGTTCACATTTGCGTTATATATTCTTCTTTGTCAAGGACGGAATAAGTATGAGACGCCCACAATCCACTTTTATTTATACTTGGTTTTAGAGTCCAGTTATAACAACTCAGTTAATATACAAACATGTACATTAGATTACAAATACCTACACAGTTCAAGGGTACATAATTAGTATTTACAAAAAATGATAATAAACGGGCCGTTTTTACGACTCGTTCTTGAATTCAACAGCTTGGCTGTTGCGATTTGCTGACCTCTGTGTTTTCTCCCTGAAGAGATCCATGTTGTAAGATAACCCACTCCTTCCTTTCCACAAAAAGACCCTCCACACAGCGTCCCCAAATATGACGACTCGGAGGGAAATTATTTTCCTCGGGGCCTCCTGTGTAGAATTAATGTAAACAATAATAACACAACGAGAGGCAAGAGATAAAGACTCATGTGATTCGTAATATATTTTTGAGCAATGACAGAACATTTTTTCCTCGGGGCCTCCTGTGTAGAATTAATGTAAACAATAATAACACAACGAGAGGCAAGAGATAAAGACTCATGTGATTCGTAATATATTTTTGAGCAATGACAGAACATTTTTTCCTCGGGGCCTCCTGTGTAGAATTAATGTAAACAATAATAACACAACGAGAGGCAAGAGATAAAGACTCATGTGATTCGTAATATATTTTTGAGCAATGACAGAACATTTTTTCTGAGTTGTGTAAATTATATTATCGACGAAAATGTCTACTTCAGCATTTCTAACGGTTTATCTCTTCGGCGTGTGGTGTGAGCTACCTCGATTTATAAATAATGTCTATATGTTTTATTTTTAATAATTTCTAATAATATTATTTATCTTTTGTTTCAGGTAAGACAATTCAATCTCAACTCATCCAGTTTTCATTTGAGAAAGTAATCTCGTCTCTAATACGGTTGGTTGGTAAGTACAGTCCAGAAAACTTTAATCACAGTTTACCACTATTATTGCCCCACAACTCTAATACTTTTCAACGATTATTTTCTTGGGTAAAATGACGGAATAAAATAAATTTCAAATTCTCCAGTCTAGAATAATGATGGGTTCTTAGATGTAGTCCCATTATTAATAGTCAACACCCAAAAATTCTAACCTAACCTAACCCAAGAAATACTACGAATGATTTATCAATAAATCTATACTAATAATTAGGAAATACCCTCAACATAGCATCCCCAAAGATGACATAGGCCCCGAGGGAAATTGTTTTCGTTAGGGCCTTCTGTTTAAAAAAGATGAAAAAAGTTATTGTACTATGAGTTTTGTTCTGTTAGAATTTCTGTTATTTTAGGTAAATTGTCTTTTACTGGTTATAAACACCCACCTAATTACACACGTTTTGATTTGTATATCGTTAGTACTTTAGAAACTTTTCTTATAGAATTTACAGATGTGTATATAATTTAATTTGTTGGATTTCTTGAGTTACAAAGTGATGTTTATTTATTTATTTATTTACGGACAAATAGTCCAATTAACAATATAACAATAACACGAACAGAAAAGAAAAAAAGAGAGATCACAAACAATATAACAATAACACGAACAGAAAAGAAAAAAAGAGAGATCACAATGAAAGGAGATTACATATAGATAAAGAGCATTGACAAAATACATACAATATAAAAGTACATAGAGAAGATAACTACAAGTAGCTTGAAGATGGATTTAAAAAGACTTTAAAAAACCACATTGCGTAACGACTGCCGAAAGTCATTTAGGCTTACACCAAAAAATTCAATGCTTTGATTTGTGTTGACAAGTCTCGACATTCTGGATAAAGGAGAATGATATCCATAATTAGTAGAATGTTGATTGAGGAACAGCAATTTATTATTTCGGAGTCTACGGGAAGGAATGTTGAACTGGATGAGTTGTAACAAAGCAGGTGTGTCAGTAATACTGTTGATAATTTTGTTTAGGTCAGTTAAGGGTCTCTCTTGTTAACTTACAGTAAAATAAAATATACGTACAACACAAAATATAAAAACACAAAATCTGCAATAAAAAATGCAATAGAAATGTGACTTCCTGGATTTTGTGATATTTCTATCTTCTGTATAAAGTAAGATGTAGTTTTAGTCGGATTTCCTGTCTATTACGGCTTCACGTGGAACTATGTGCCAGAAGACGCCTGTAGGAGATTGGTTGCAGGCAACTTCCTCCGGAGCTTATAAGGTCTGTGAGACGGCTACCAGCGACCAGGTGAAGAAACGTGACTCAATGTCTGCCACACTTCATGTCCGATGCAACCGAGCGGCGTCTAACATCTATTACTAGCTGGTATCCGGCATGCGTTGCAATACCTCTTGAGTAAATAAATGGTTTCTTCCTGCGTGCCCTTTCCTATTCATCGCCGTTCACCTTTCGCCCTCTCTTTCCCTCGCGTTTTTACCCCACCCTCCTAAAAATAATATCGTAACGCCAGAGCTCACTACTATATATGTTATTCTTGATTAGATTTAAAGTATTCGATTTGGGTGAGTATCATAGGGGGTTATATCAATAAAATTTTATAATTTAAAGAGAGAATGTTAAAATGTTATGTGTGGTCGGACTTGGTTTATGGATGTGAGACATGGACTTTGAAAGTAAATATCATGAACAGGTTAGAGGCTTTTGAAATGTGTCTTCATCGGAGAATGCTCAAAGTCCCATGGACCGACATGATCTCTTACATAAAAATTCTCAGGCGGGCTAAAGCAGATAGAGAACTACTCACATTAGTAAAAGTCAGGAAAATTTCATATCTGGGTCACATATTTCGAGGGGAGAAATATATTAAAAGGCAAGACAGGGTCGCCGAGGGCCCGGTAGGAGACAAATGTCTTGGCTACGAAATGTAAGAAAGTGGACCGGTATTAGAAGTGTGGAGGAGCTATTCCGGGATGCATCTACCAAACGTCATTCGCCAACGTGAATTTAAAGAGTTTATTCAAAAATTGAATTTTGGTTTAGAACAATCGATGGTTAGCAAAATGTCATTCTCAACCGTTTCTGAACTATTTCACGTTATTTTACCCACCTCTAAGATAGTACAAGTCGCTCTTAACAATCTCTATCCGAACACGTAATTATTTGTACGTAACATTATATGCCAACTTGGAATCTGTTTACAGAATAGCGCTAAGCTTACAATATTCATAGTACAGAAGGTGTTGTTACAACAGCGCAATATTATACACTACATACAACTGTTGACAAATTAGAGAGTTTAAACCGAAACCTAAGTCGTGTCAAATAAATAAGGAGTCAAGCAGAGGAAGCCACAAAGGCAAAACCTTAATCCCTCGGTCGTTACATGTACACTTTTGCTGAAACGTCATTCTGTGACAATTTTACACCGAACACTGTGTTATTATTTTCGTGATTAAAAGCTCATGTCTTGAAGTTTGCATGTAAATAATATCTAAGCTGGTATTAATTTTAAGGCAACGTGTGCATTTTTAATATTACCTTTTTTGAAACTGACAATTCGGTGGAATTCAATTATAATAATAATAATAGCCACATAATGATAATAATAATAATATTAGCCTGTTAAGGCCGTCTTCAGACTGGTACAAACTATTCATAACCCACGTTTTATATACACAACAAATGGGGAGGGGGAGTGGGGTGGTCTACAAGGATTTTATTCAATTATATGGGTTTTCTTACAATAGTTACTAAGTCGTATTTGACTGTCGAATTTGTAATTATTTTGGTTTTTTCCCAGTAGGCTTAATTACCGCAGGTTTGTAGCTTACTTCAATATTGTTCGGGGAAAACTTTACAAGTAACGTGCATTATTAATAACCTAGTTTTATTGTTGTCAAATCGTTATTATATTCATGATGATTTGGAAACATGGCTCCTTTCAAAATTCAATAAAACTTTCCATACGAATATCATTCACTTCAAAAAAGTGGTTTAGCTTCTTAGCTAGTTTTTTCAAATAATATAGCTCCTTTTTTTAAACTCACGAATGAAAAATGGCAAATAAAGATTTATTTCTTTATGCTGATTCCAGACTCCTCGCCGAGACTTCTCGCGAGAACAAGCACTTATCCACACTCTCATTTTTCTCACTCATGATCTGTTTCCCATCCGGTATGGACGACATTACAGACGATATTCAAAATGCTGCAGGTTTGGCTCTGTGCGATAAATTGCAACTCTTGTTGATTGTTCCACATTTTTAACACAAGGAAACAAAATTTTCGAAACAAAAACAAAAATATGACGCACGTCTACTCTCAACCGCTTACTAAACAACACTGAGACAAAACGTGAGTGTAGTAGTCTTCTCGCTTCTCGCCCGAGAAATCCTTTGAAGCGGCCAAATTTACCGACAGCTATCCGAGAACAGCCGAGCCCGAGAAAGAGAATGCGAGAAACTCATCACATTCACGCTTCTCGGGTGTTCTCGGGGCTTCTCGCCGTGAGTCTGGAGGGGCTATTAGGGAACCGATTATTTTCGTGTTGGAAACCGATTATTTTCGTGTTTTTTTTTTTGTTATTACACTGCTCTTGAGGTCCTCCATTATTATTTCTACGCTTTTATTGATGGTTAATTGAAGAATTAAAGTTGTTCAAATATTGTCTCATTTCTTGTACACCGGAAATGTATTCTTTCATCTATCTATCTATTCTATATAAATAAAAATGAATTGCCGAAATGTATATATATACGCGCATAACTTCGGAACGACTGTACCAAATTGAATAATTCTTTTTTTTTTAGTTCGTTATTGACAGGACAAGGTTTGTATAAAACTACTGGTGAGCTATGGCATTATGAAATTTGAATTAAAAAAATGCAAAAGGTGGCACGCGAGCTGTTTGATAACTGAATGTACCGGGACTGAATGTATACAATGCAGGAGGGGGGAGGGGAACACGGGATAGGGGCGGGGAGGGGAGAGTAAGGAGATCCTGGGAAGGTAGAGGGGAATCGGGACGGGGGAAGCGGGCGAGTGGAGTGGGGAGAGGGAAGGTGGAGGAGGCGAAGTGGGAACGCGATAGGAGAATGGGAGGCGGAAAGGGAATGGAACGAATGGGAAAGGACACGCAGAGAGATTTTTTTTTATTAAATAGCATTGCAACGCATGCCGGGTATAGCTAGTTTTTAATAAATAGCAAAAAATTAGCTCTTGTATCACTGCACAGGAGTCACTGCTCATAAGCCATACACACAAGCCCTGCTTATTTATGGAGATACATCAAATGTATTATGTAATTAATTATTGTATAAAATTTATTATAATTTATATATCTTTTTGTAAATAAATAAAAAATAAGTATCCGGAACCAGTATTAGATTTACCTTATAAGATTTATTTTCCGTGCAAGAATTTTTCATCAATTTCAGCTAAAGTAATAATAAATTTGTGGTCACTTCTGGCGCGCGAACACGCCCACACTAACAACCGACACTTGAATACTTTTATGTCTTCATGTAGATTGTGGGTGTACCCAGTACTTGAGCATTCCCTGTATTATTAGATAATTTGGACCAATTAGCGAAAATCGTTACTCGCCGAGTTAACATCTCAATTTAGCTTTTAACATCTTTTGACATCGTTAGGTTTTTTGCGGTGATGACAACACTATTATTTATTTTAAATTTGAAATCATGGTTATTTTTACATTGTGTGCAGCTTGAAGTGGTTAACTTTATGGGGGCCAGAGGGGGATTGAAAGACCCCACGCTTTATGGGTTTCTGTATTTTTTTTGGTTTTTCGTGATATAGGGTGTTAAAGGACGTACCTGACGTAACCAAGGGATTCCTGACGTTTTTTAAAGTAAAAATTTTAAGTATTTTTTCAACAATTTTTTTTTTTCAAAAACTAACTATTTTCACGTGTCGTCACTGGTCCCGACCCCAACTGTCCAATATCTGCTGAATTTTTAAATTTTTAGAAGAAAAAAATACCAAAAATATCACCGGAGGCTAATATTTCATCAATATTTTTTACTCCAAATAATGTCGGGTATAAAACGATAAAGTAGAAAAACCTGTGAAAAATGTTGCACCAATCATTTATTCTCGAAGTTTTTTCGAAACTATTTAACCGATTTTGATGAAATTTGACTTACTGTATGTAATTTGGTCCAACTTAAAAAATAGGATAGTTTTTATCTCGATATTGACTTCAATATTTGTTATTGCGAATTAAATGTTTGTTATAGGACAATGCTTTGTAATTATTTGTAAGTTCCATAAGTTTCCAACAGATGGCGGTATAGGTTAATTTATCGACACAGCACTTGGTTATCTAGGTTGGGTAACCATCCAGAAGACGGCGTTGTGCTTAGTTAGCCACAGCCACGCGTGTCTGGGTCAGCTAGTATTTTTTTAAATATATTTAGGTATTTTATTGTTAATACAATAACGGCAATATTTAAAAATATTTTTGATAAGGTGGGCCTCACTAGGTGCTTATCAATATTCAATCCTTTTACAATTGTATATCAATTCAATAAATAAAGATAATATATAGGCGATAAAATAAAATAATTTAAAATTAATTATTGTTCCAAATAAAACTCGCATTGGGGGAATCAAAAATAATGATTTTTTGAAAAAATATTTCAAAAAATTAAAAAGCAAATTCAACGTTTGCAATTATTTTGCACTGCCATCCCCAATATCTGGAGACGCCACCGACTGCAAAGTTACGTGTGTCAATCTGCGATGGTGAACTTGACACGTATTGTGGATGTCGTGAGTTCGCTCTTGCGATGGGAATGACAGTTGTACATTTACAAAGACAAAGTGAGAGCAGTTTGTAAACACTAAAGTTTCCCACCTTTGTGTCGCGTGGCTCATTCATCTTTCTTTACATTTTACATCATTCTTTCTGTCACATTTTACATACCAATTCATACATTCCCCCCTTTTTGTGTCTCCGAGGGGTTGGCGGCGTGATTGTCATCTCCTTGAACATAGATAATAGAAACAAAGAAAGTGCATGTGACAAGTGGTTCCCCGCACAAATATTGTCATTTTATTCGATTCGCCAGGAAATCTGTCATTCTGTAAATCCTATTAGATACAAAATACTTCTCTTACGAGTGCACTGCAATCCGCCAAAAGGAAATCCGTCAAGATGGCAACACTGCTTGAACCGGTCACTTCTCTATTTATTGAACAAAATTGTACATTAATTTTTCCACATTTGTAAGGGGTGATCATTTTTACCTACTCAAACAGTTGAACAAGGAATGTTACTTGTATGATTTTAGATTTTAACGGTCAAAAGTATTTTCGTTGTTTATTTTTATGGTGTTATGCCGTGTTGCGCTCCTTCTTTAGCCAATGTTTTGGACAGCGTTATAGTGTCCATCGTCAGGGCAGATGTGTTTATGATGGACACTGTAATGCTGTCCGAAACGTTGGCTAAAGAAGGATGTAGCGCAACACGGTAAAACACCCCAAAATAAATAACGGAAAAAAAGGAATATTTTTTTAAATGCCCGATAACGCCAAAAATTAATTTCATCGGTCTCACATTTGAGGATGCGTGATAAGGATAGTTAGTAAAATATGATATACTCATATTCATTTCACAGATATAATGAGGATTTCAAAGGATATTAATGTCAACGTAAAAATGTGAGAACTTGTTATCTCTTCATGAGACAACACATTTGACGCATCCATCACAGGCGAGATATGGCAAGAAAACGTACCTACTTGTAGACAAGAAGATTCTCGACCAGCAATCCTGAATTCGTGGGTTTAAATCTACACATTCAGACAGTCTTACTCATCATCGCAAAATAAGATACAACCTAGGAGCAAGACCGGGTTAGGTGAAATTGTTACTCAACATGGTGGGTTAAACGCGCGCATGCGCGTGTTTTTACCGAGTCGCTGTACGGGAGATGTAGTAGCTGTCAGAATTTAAACCACCCGATCACCAGGGTTAACTCAGTACCCCGTGCGTTGTAACTGACGAAATGGCGAACTTTTATGAGAATCTTGACGTTTTGAACGGAGCTTTGGCAAATATTGACCGTATTCGCGGCATTCGTGCACCACGGCCACGGAAAAGGTTTAAAAAAAGGTACGATCCATTTACGGCACCCACGGAAGGAGATTTTTGGTCTAAATATAGATTTACCAAAGTCAACGTTGTGTTGATTTTTACAAAAGTTGGGGATATTTCGACCACCATGCTAGGCACATGCCCGTGTTGTGGTGGCCGATGAATAAACGTGAAGTTGGCAACACGCCGCGAAATGCTAAATTGGCCGCGTTTTTGAGCTTTGGAGCAGTGTTGCTACCGTAAAAAAATCATAACAGCTGTCAAGAAACATTATGATGATGAGTAAAGATTTTTACCCTGAGAAGTGTAGGCTTACTCCACTGTGTAGCTACCGCGACGCTACAGAGCCGTGGTACGGTTTTATGATGAGTAAGGCTGCTAGTGTGTAATATTTTCGTCACATTCCAATGCGTAAAATATTTTCAGTATCGTCATTGTGTAAGAACACTATTCAGAATTAAAAGTTCCACTCTTAGCCATCTTCTTCCCCTTTTCACTACATTCATTCAGATAGTCTCACCGATTCCAGACTGTTGAGAGCAGTTGGGACTCTTGTGCCAGTTTAAAGTTAGCAGTTGCCCTGCTGAATGCTTGTTATTCGAGAAGACAGCAAAAACTGATTGTCTTTTGTTACTCCAACACTAAACGTGTTAACAAAACAGAACGCTTTGCTCCATGTTCTGGATGAACGTGTATTCTGTGGAGGCTCCTAACAGATAATCCCTAGAAGTGCATCCACATTGATGTCAAAGAAGTTTTCAAGTCACGGTCACATGAAATTGATTATCATCTGTTCAGGAAAGAATTAAGATATTCGAAAATATTTATTCAAATATAAATTAACTTCAACAGCTTCGTGGGTCAGAAAGGAGCCTAATGTCCGCATATATTTTTTTAATTAGCTCCACAGAGGCCGCCCTGAGGAAAATACTGTCCTTCAGGGCCTGTGTCATCCTAGGGGATGCTGAGTGGAGGGTTTTTGAATTGAAAACTTCTTTAGCACCGTCGTAAAATTCATTCATTAAACTCATCATCACTCGATGAAACGAAAAATAGCGACGCTAAAAAGAGACAAACACATACTTCTATAGGATTTAACCTGCGATAGAATGGGTTTCTCCACTCTTGTCTACTTGAGTTTTCTGAAGGTTTCACTTCTACTGCGCGTGAACTACACTCTCTGATATTTTTAAGCAAAGAAAATATAGCGTTCTGAGAAGGCAAAAGAGGTGTAGTTAGGAATCTGGGGGTCAATGTATCCAGGAGTGACGGACTTCTAAATCCATCCTTCCAACTGCGGTGCGAGGCAATGGGCCGGAGAGTCCGGCTGGAGGGGTCAAAAGGCTTCCCTCAACCAGTCTCTCCCGATCCGGCCCGCCACTCAAAAGGTGGTAAATCCGCTACCAAACGTAGCGGACGACTTAAGAGGAAATACTAGCTGCGCTTTTCTATACAAACGTATTCCCCGTTTATCTCTCTGGATTTTGACCCTAGAGCAAAATTTTTTTTTACATAATATAGATATTGACCACTAGCGTGTCGGTACGTTTTGTTTTTTTTGATAATTTACTTCTCATAGAAGTTACGACCTTCCAAAAATGAATAAAATTGCCTAATTTAAACGCCGTCAAAAAACGTTCAGTATACAAACTAAACAATGTATTTTGAAAAAAAGCAAAACGTACCGACATAGAATATTTTCTTTTAATACAGTTAGTGAAAAAAAAATTTTAAATCCGTCCAGTTTTGGAGAAGAAAAATGGGGAATACAAAACATCGATTTCGAAGATTTTATTTAGGTATTTTCGGCCCGACGTGCAGGTGTCCCTTTCGCTCATTTCTCCTGAGGGGGGCCGGGGAACGTGGGTTTTGACAAATACATACATATAATGCGAAGTAGTGATGTAAAGAATTTTATCGGTAGACTAGTGTTGTCCTTGCCCGAGTAATCGATATTTTTTATTCGTTTTTTTTCTGTTTAGTGACTCATCGCGGTATACCAATACTGACCGAGCTTTCATACTAAAATTGTGCAAAATTAAATTTTTTTATGTCAAGTACTATAATAAATTTTAAATTTGGGAGGCGTTTTAGGTACCATCGCCCCGGGAACCATTTATTGGATAACCAACACCCCCGCCACTTGGTCACCGCAAGTGGTCCTCTATGTTTGGTGACAGAGCCTGGGTTCCCGGGTTCACGGATGAGGTCTGCATGGGTTTTGGTGGCGGATAATTTTGTCCACTTACTGCGTGGCGGGCCGGATTGGGAGAAACTGGAAGAGGAAGATCTTTTGATCTCTACAGCTGGACTCTCCACCATCATTTCATACTTTTACCTACCTTTTCCCTACCCAAAACTTCCTTTCCTTCCTTATCCTAAAAATACCCTCCACACAGCTTCTCCAATGATGTCCAACAACTTCTCCAACAAAGTCCCTGAGCGATTATTTTTCCTCGGTGCCTCCAATGTGAGGTTTATGTTTTTAAAAAAAATCTGTTTCAAATTTTTAGTTGAGAGTCGCTTACATTGCCTTCAGTGATTAATTGAAATTTTTTGTTTGTAAACACTTTATTGTACAAAATTTTTTACCACTATACAATGAATTTTAAACAATTTATGATTTAGATCTTTCTCTCGCCGGTAAATTTCTTGATATGCGACCGTCAATTGTTTCTGGTAAAAGGCATTGGTGGTAGAAGTTTTTCTAACAGTGGTTCAATTTTTTGCCAGATTGAATCGTCCCTTTCAATTTTTTCATACGGCAAACCTTTAGGACTCCACACGACAAAATAACAGTATTTACGACGAGTAATGTGTAACTGGCCTTGTACTTGGTAGAAGTAATTGTGATTCCGTTTTAATGTTGAAGCATTGTCTTCAATTTTACAGTTATCAATTTTTTTTGTTCAAATCCTTCTTCTGGTGACATATTTACTATACTATATGGGCATTTCACTTCAATTATAGAATCCTTGCCAAAAAGGCCATCCGGACTTGCCGCTAAAAAGTTTTTGTTTTCATCGATAAATAGTCCACAGGCGAATACCTCTAATTTTGTTTCTTTTGTAAATTGCTCAATTGCTTGGTTTTCATTTTCTTTCCCATAATTTGTGGCCATATTTCCTTTAAATGGCGAGTACAGTAGCGAGTTTAATACTCTCGCAACTGAAGTTTTTGGCCGTAGCTTACATATTTTTGTCCAAAGTTAGAAGCTGTAAGCCGCTTACGCCTTTCAATTGTCCACAAATTATTATTGCTTTGGCCCACCGTATTCCTTTCGAGTTCATCCTTATTCGATGGAGATAATTCTTTGAAAAATTCCTCTTTATCGTTTCAAATAATTCAGCTGGCATATCTGGATCTAATTCCAATTGACCATAATTTTCATCAGGCCCTGTAACTTTTTTTCTCTTTTCTGTCGTGTTTTCGTAATACCTTAGTTTTATTTTTCGACACCTCTGTATTGTCTCCTTCGAACGTCGTTTTCTTTCAATAAAATGCTTCGTGTAGTTGCCAGGACTGTGGCCTTGGATTTTTTTTGTATTCGTGAATGGGTTGTCATTTCACTATTCCACGAAGTTACTGCTCAAGAAGCTCAACTGCTGAAGTTATCCCATTTTTGTAAAATTTGCTCTTTTTCCGCCTATAAATTTGGCTATAACGTTGTTGAATTGCTCCACAGTGTTATTTGTCACGTTAATAATAAGACTTTCTGCATTTGCTATTAGAGACGACAATAATTGTTGAATATCAGTCCTGTTCCACAATCTTGAAGATCGCTTACTAAATTTGGATCATTAGTATACTTCTCCGACTTGCAATAGTATGACGAACATTTTGTATGATCACCAAAAACATGGTTTGCGGCATTTTTTTGTCCATTTTCAGATTTTTTACTTTATCACTTTGTGCCGTGTTTTCTTGCTCTTTTCTGTAATTTACTGCTCAAACTATAGCTTTTCTCATACGTAAAACGTTTGCTTCAACCTTTTTCCTTATGTGAACTGGTACAAAGCCTTTAGCGTTGTTGGTTTTTTTTCTAAGTGCTTTTATTTTATTGCAAAAATTGCGAAGTAAGTGATTTTTGCACTTTTTTTTGTACTATGAAGTTGGGCCTGAAGCCTTGGGTTGAAGTTTCGCTAATATTGTCTTCATGTAATTAAATATTACAATTTAAGCTTTTATAAAGTTGAAAATAAAAATAAAAAGTTTTGAAGTTTAAAAAAATTATATATTTGTTTCCTTTATTTCCAACTGACTGTAATAAATATTTAAAAAAAATGTGTAGGTAAATCTATCTATAGGTAAAAGACCAACATTTTTTATTGAATTGAGAACGAACTAACACATCCTTTTTTGTATTTACTGCTTAAAGAAACTCAAAAATACAGGAGTACAAATCAAACCTCAGCAAGCGATATATCTAACATTTTAAACATTATTATTTACAAACATGTCAACTCACACGTATGATACACACAACACAATAAATCCATTTAGATTTAATTGTCTAATAAAATATGTAAGTGCTTTTATCTTTTTCGTTATCGTAATTTTAATTAGAAAAAAACTTAAGGTGGGCTATTTTTAAACCTTTTTTATCTCTACATATTATAAAGTAAAGTCCCCCGCGCCGTCTTTCTGTCTGTCTGTCTGTCTGTTCGCGATAAACTCGAAAACTACTGAACGGATTTTCATGCGGTTTTCACCAATAGATAGAGTGTTTCGTGAGGAAGGTTTACGTATGTAATTTGTCAAGGATTTGTGTAAATTGGTTGAAACATAACGATAATTGTTAGAAGTGTCGGAAAAATTCCAGCCGCCTGGTAGCTTTCATCGAAAACGCTGCCTAATCCTTTTGGGATATAACAAAACAACGCTTGGTGGGATATTCCTCTTTTATAGATGTACAAAAAAGTCCGCGATGGCATATATCTATCTTTTACTATACGCATTCTATCTTCTTATCTTATTATTCTTATCAATTGCATTTTAGATATAATGTGTATAGTAAGCTATCCGTAAAAGATAGATATATGCCTTCGCGGACTTTTTTGTAGATCTATAAAAGAGGAATATCCCACCATTAATTGTTTTGTTATATCCCAAAAGGATTGTGCAGCGTTTTCGATGAAAGCTACCAGGCGGCTGGACTTATTTCCGACACTTCTAACAATTATCGTTATGTTTCAACCAATTTACACAAATCATTGACAAATTGCATACTTAAACCTTCCTCACGAAATACTCTGTATATTGGTGAAAACCGCAGGAAAATCCGTTCAGTAGTTTTCGAGTTTATCGCGAATAGACAGACAGACGGCGCGGGGGACTTTATAATATGTAGAGATAGAGATAATCGGTCAAAAATACATTTTTGTTGCATATGCATTTTTGAGTTTTTTTTTTAATAAGATAGGTAAGTGCCAAATTATATGAGTAGAAATTTAAGTTTTGTGGTATCATCATTACATAGTATAAAATGAAGTCGCTCAAAATGTATGTGCGCATAAATCTTTTAAACTACGCAACAGATTTTCATGCGGTTTTCACCAATAGATAGAGTGATTTAAGAGGAAGGTTTATGTGTATAATAAATGCTTATTATAGTAGAGAAAAGCCAAGAAATTCAAATATTCAATTTAGGCAAAGGGCAGCGCGCAGCGGGCAGCTGGCGAGCGGATGGTGTGGATTTTATAAAGGTTGGGTAAATGGCGTTGTGTTTCGTTAGCCACAGCAACGTGTGGCCGGGTCTGCTAGTTATTAATAAAATAAAAACAAAATTATATGTTTATTTCGAATTATAAAATTTGAAAGCGTATTTCATCATCTTTCAAAAACAGTTTTTAGTTTTCGGATGCGTTCACAAATATTAAAGTTATTTGGAATTTATTGGAAAGCGGAAATATTTTGACTTTTCGAAAAACAGGCCCGAGGCCTGAGAGGTTAATACTAATTTTCAATAATAACTAATGTATCATAGAGAATAATCATATGTATGTATATAATAATTCGATGTAGTTGGTTTGACTGCATATTTATAAACGCAAATACAGTGAAAACTTTAAAACTACTAACCTACATAGAGTTCTAGTAAAATAATTCGTAATTTGTCGGTAATAAGCGTGAACAGAAGACATTGTTACAATACCTATCGACGATATTTATAAATAACCGACAATAGCAGACCTCGTGCGTTTAAAAATAATGGGCCCTTTTTCTGTCACACCGCAAGGCCGATTCAAAAACTTCATTAGCGACGAAATAAGTCGAAACATGCTTTATCTAAACAGAATATTGGATATGGCGGTATGAGGCGAAAGACGGTAGGCATGAGACGCAGAGGAGGCGAGAGGGTGTACAAGCCAAACACTCACGTGGTCTCACCAACACATCGATAGCTAGTTCTTTTTTGAGCGCGGTGCGATAGCGAGAATTTTTTAAAATACCTACCGTCGAGATTTCTCACCGGTGCTATTACCTCTTAATTAAGTTTGCGGCAGAGGTGTCCCATCTGTTTCCCAAATTGTTTCATTGATAATGTTGATCAATTTCATGAGAGAATTAAATTGAACTTTTTTCTGGTTCACGGACACGCTCACTTCGCGCTTCTGTTTAATCTGTTCATTGTAGACAGGTGTACAGAACGTGGAACAATAGCGCGGTTTACGCCCAGAGCCCACAGGTGACAGCGACAGACCGGCTAACTTTATTTAATCTTACTTACATAGGTATAGATAGGTAGGTTTACCTGACAATGTTTTCTTTTGTTCTAAACACCAGAATAGATTTCAAAGCAGCCACGTCTTCCGTCTTCACCGCTGAATAAACCGATGGAATTGCGCTGACAGCGTGTCCGTGTGCCCGAAATAAGTCTAATTTTTCTTCCTTCTGGTGGAATTGACACATTTTCAAATTTTGTGAATGGTGAATACTTTGAGCAGGTGAATGAAATGACGGCCGGCGTAGTCCAGCGATAAGGCTCTTGACTAGCACTCCGAAGGTCGCGGGATCGAATCCCGGTGTGGCAATAAATTTTATTTGATTAATGTGTTATTTCACAATTTATTCATTTAAAATAATATATAGTATTTTTGCAGCACGTTCCAGAGTGGAAGGTACTCTCAGTATCGTCCTGGTGTAAGACCACCATTCAGAATCGAAACGTTGCTTGAAATGGCTTTAGCCGTGTTTGGTGACCAGGTCTGAATAACCAGGTACTTCCCTACCTTCCTCTTCCCTATCTCCTTCCCCTCCCCACTACCTTCAGCCTCACAACATACCCCAATTGGGGATGCCATAGTCCCACTGGCTCCAGACGGGAGCAGTTGGGACTCTTGGGCCGTATTCACGTAAAAAAAAACAGTTTTTCAATTTGGGAATATAGTTCAGTAAATTTAGTAAAATTCCTTGTAAAATGTTGGGTAGTTTTGAATTTTGGTTTGCCAGTGATGTTAAATTCAAGTTTTCGACCTCGGCAAACCCAGAAAAGATATATAAAAATTTAGGCATTTGTTTTTAAATTAATATAATTGGTGCTATATATATCTTCTCACTCTGATGCGATTATTTATTACTGTACATGGCCTGCAGATACTTTAACAGTACACAATTGCTGACCCTGTTCGCCTGTAAGATCCACGGTTGAATTTGGCAGCCACCTCTGGTTTGGAGCCCCAAAATACCTGAAAAAAACTCGGCTCTGCAGGTACGGGTGGTGCTTTTGATAGATTCTCCTATATTAACAAACGGATCGCAATCTTTAGAGCACAGCCATCAGGTGGGAACGCTGTCATTGTTCTACCGTAATACAATGAAAGATGCTCCGAGGAACTGGCATTATTGATTCCTTCGATGCCGCTGCACAGTCGGGTATGGATACCTCCGCCTCTCAAATCATGCCAAATATAGGGCCTATGTAATCTTTGGGGATGCTGTGTGAAGGGCTTTTTTGAGGAGAGGAAAGAGTGAAAACGGGTCTTAAAGAGATGAAGGATGAAACACAGAGGCCTGCAAATCGTTCCAAAGCCGAGATGTCGAACTCAAGAACGAGTCGTATAAAATCGTTCTCATGTGACATAAATGTGTATGTAAATGTTAGGCGCGCGTTTGGCGTGTTTCACGGGAACTATTTATTGGATAACCAACACCCCTGCTGTAAGTCCACCCCAAGTTGTGCGCTACGTTTGGTGATTTAGCAGGGGTGTTTGGGTTCTTGGAGTGAGGTTTGTCTAAGTCTTGGCTTGGCTGCGGTGGGCAAACGGGATCGGGACAGACTGTTGAGTGATACCTAAACTAGACTTCTCCAGCCGAACTCACGCCGTAGTGGAAGAGATGGATTCATACGACCGTCACTCCTGGACACATTGACCCCCAGATTTCTACCCACCCCTCATACCTTTTTCCTTACCAGAACTTCCTCTCTCTCCTTTTCCCAAAAAAAAACCCTCCACACAGTATCCCCAAAGACGACAAAGGCCCCGAAGGAAATTGTTTTCCTCAGGGCCTCCTATGTTGAATTAATGTAGAAATAAATAAAATAATAATAAAAATAAATCCAATAGACAGATAATATTATTTTCCCAGCTGTACGTGTTTTGATCACTTGACGTATTTACTTATTTATGTTAGGTCATATCCATATTATATGAGATGTCAATCCCTCGGGATATTCAAGAATCATTCACCCGTGTAACGCCGGACTGCCTCTGTGACTGTATTATGAAAACTCTCGGAATGTTTGTCTTCCTTGCATAAATGAAATAATAAAACAGTCCACCCGCATTTGTACTGCGAAGTATGCTCTACTCGTACGTCTCGGTGGATGGATTCGGAGGATTGAACTGGAATTGCGCAAGCAAACACCCCGGAATAGAGCACCCCTCTGTTACGTGTTTACCTTGCTTCCATTGGTATAGAATTTTTTAGAGTGGTCGTTGTTTGTTGAACTTGTATGTATTTTTTTTATAAATTAACACAATTATTTTTGAGATTAAAATGTCACCTCCATCGCAATGGAGCTAATACACATAAGTAACTAACTAACCATCGGTAGGTAGTCCATCCATCCAGGGGTAGGCAGAGATGTCGAACCGCCATCCAACTCGGTTTTGGCACACACTTCTTGCCTCGTTCACATTCGTACATCGTCTCATACATACTATTTTATTATTCTGACTGAATTATCTGTATCACTTGAACGTGCCATGTTTTTCTCGGGCGTTCCCGACTACTTATAAGATTCACATTTGCGTCATATATTCTCCTTATACTCCTTTTTTCGTTCGTTCGCTCTGCATTCCCAAACTATCTGAACATCCCTTTCATAATCAACTTTCTACTACAACACATAAATACTTGTCACACTTAATCGCAAACACGTAAACACCTCAGCACAGGTTCTCCTAGTGAGGTGTTCACGAAACATACAAAATTACTCATCCACAGTTTCACCTTCTCAAACCTACCTTACACCCAACATAATCTTACTTATTATTATTACACTTACCTTGTATTCTTTGCGGATTTCCAAATTTCTCACTCGATCATATATGGTTTTAACAGACACATGCCTCAGGGATCTGATTTCTACAGCATTGGGTCTACTTTCATCCTTCCTCTGCCAATGCCATGCCTCACTGCCATGCATCAGGTTAGGTACAGCACTCCATTGTAGACTGCAAGCTTCGCTTTCAACAGTTTTTGTTAGCATCAACAGCGTTCACTTCTCCGTTAATTAGTTGCCTGCATTTATGTACCCTACTTTCATCCTTCCTCTGCCAATGCCATGCCTCACTGCCATGCATCAGGTTAGGTACAGCACTCCATTGTAGACTGCAAGCTTCGCTTTGAACAGTTTTTGTTAGCATCAACAGCGTTCACTTCTCCGTTAATTAGTTGCCTGCATTGATGTACCCTACTTTCATCCTTCCTCTGCCAATGCCATGCCTCACTGCCAAGCATCAGGTTAGGTACAGCACTCCATTGTGGACTGCAAGCTTCGCTTTGAACAGTTTTTGTTAGCATCAACAGCGTTCACTTCTCCGTTAATTAGTTGCCTGCATTTATGTACCCTACTTTCAATATCTCAACAATTATTGTTTGTTCCACCATTTTCAACTTTGCGATAGCAAAATTTATTTCGATTCATTGAACAACACAATCCCAAGAAAAAAATTCGCCAAAAGGTGTTGTTCCCAGTTTAAACAGCAACAAAATTCCTAAAAATATTTGACTTCTTGAGAGTCGAAACACCTGTTTTGAAAATATCCAAATATTCAGATATAACCTACCTACCCAGTTTTAAACAAATTATTTCAAAAAATTTCGTTTGCGTTTGGGGTAATGTGAATGTTTCAGTGAAAACTATTGAAATTTGACATTTTTGCAATTATGTGAGAAAACAAAACTTTGATTATATTATTTATCTAAAAGCAACAAATTTGAACTTGTTGCAGTTTAATACTGGGCCATCGATATATTTTTTCATAATTAGTTTAATAATAATAATAAATTTGGACAACTTATATAGCGCTGTTTTTGCGAAAAATCGCCTCAAGCGCGCTGTACAAATTGGCATGAATTTTACTTTAGAATTTACTTAACTATGTAGGAGGCTAGATAAAAACTCGTCTTGCGCATGGATTATTGTAATTCTAGCCCCCCAATAAATTAAATAAAATATCTTTTCATATGTACGTATTTCAATTTACTTAACTATGTAGGAGCTAGATAACAACTCGTCTTGCAGCTATCAAGCGCATGGATTATTGGAATTCAAGCCCCCCAATAAATTAAATAAAATATCTTTTTAAATGTACGTATTTCAATTTATATAACTACGTAGGAGGCTAGATAACAACTCGTCTTGCAGCTATCAAGCGCATGGATTATTGGAATTCTAGCCCCCCAATAAATTAAATAAAATATCTTTTTAAATGTACGTATTTCAATTTATATAACTACGTAGGAGGCTAGATAACAACTCGTCTTGCAGCTATCAAGCGCATGGATTATTGGAATTCTAGCCCCCCAATAAATTAAATAAAATATCTTTTTATATGTACGTATTTCAATTTATTTAACTACGTAGGAGGCTAGATAACAACTCGTCTTGCAGCTATCAAGCGCATGGATTATTGGAATTCTAGCCCTCCAATAAATTAAATAAAATAACTTTTCATATGTACGTATTTCAAGATTATCGGAATACATATACTCTCTCGCTTCAACATTTGAACCTAGAAATAAGAATAAGCTACCGACTGATCTTGTTCAGTAAACAAATAATAATGCCTGCTGCGGACACAATCGTATTGCAGTCTTACCAGAGGTAATGCAATAGCATTGCACTCTTATGTATTTAGTCTTACTGTAGCAAAGTCGCCGACCAATAATAATCACGAAGTCCTGGAGTCCCACGAAGTCCTGGAGTCCCATGAAGTCCTGGAGTCAACATGCCTCTCCATTTCACTAGCAATACGTGGTTTCCCAGAGACAATCAATTCTTCTCGGTGACCGGAGTTGTGGTGGACTGAAATGGTCCGTCAACATCAAAGGTATAATATGAAAAGTAGAGCTTGTAATTTTATAATGTGGCAGTTTTACTAATTAGGTACCTATTATGTCAATGCTTGTCTAGGTAGATCGTAAACATCTTGATATTTTGGATAAGTTTTAAGATTTTCACGGCCAAAAGCATTTTCGTTATATGTTTTTGGGGTGTTGTGCCGTGTTGCGCTACCTCCTTCTTTAGCCAACGTTTCGGACATCGTTGCAGTGTCCATCATCAGGGCAGATCCGGCAGATCCGTTAGATGTGCACATCTAACGGATCTGCCGGATCCAGGGCCGGATCTACAAAATCTGGCGCCCTGTGCAGTAGGTACCGATGGCGCCCCCCCCCCACATTTTTATTTTGATTAAAAATTCGTTCACCCCAAATTTTTTAATTTTTTTATGTAATTGTTATTTTTTTTTACACTAATTTATCAAATAAAATCAAGACATATAAAGGGTGTAACTTTTCTAAGTGACCTGGCGGTAGCTCTCACACTCGTTTTTTTTTAAAGAGAGGATCGCCAGGAGCCCTATACTCTCTGAATCTATTGGGTAAACATAAATTATGGTGCTATTTTAATTATTTTAGGAAAAACTCTTTGCAAGTTATGCTTTAAAATAATACAACGAATTGTTTGTTTGTGCCCGTACCATGATTTAAAATATAGGTTACGAGACAATGCGGGTGGTTTCGCTGAACTAGGTCCATTAGACATTCTTGAGATTTACTACCCTACGCGAATATTAGAAAAAGCAAATACAAATACGTTCTCATGGCAACGTACAACACAAGAATAGCATCTACAGCTTCTGACTAGCAACAGGCAGTCCCGACGAGAGACAGAGAGCAGTGATAATAAGAATATAACCTCAAATTTGTACCTTGCATTTCCCCTTTGTTGAGCGAACAAACACTAAACACTGACGTATGGTATCAACGGCTTACGAACAAAAATACCGCGCTGTGATTGGTTATTGAATTTGGATCGGACCTATTCGTCGTAAAAGACGGTAAAAGATATATGGAAAAATAGTTCTTACGTTTAAACTAAATATATGGAATTTGTAAAAAAAATCTGTAACAGACTATAAATTCGTAAGCCGTTGATACCAACTTGATGCGTGCGCCTTCTGTTTCTTTGGAAAATGTTGGTAGAGCGTAATAATTATTTCGTACTATGGGTAATTTTTAAACGATTCAGGGAATATTATAACTAAATTTTAATACAATATTTATTTTCTCACGGCGCCCCTTTGGAGTTGGCGCCAGGTTTTTGCACGTTTTTGAACGTATGGCAGATCCGGCGCTGGCCGGATCTGCCCTGATGATGGACACTGCAACGATGTCCGAAACGTTGGCTAAAGAAGGAGGTAGCGCAACACGGCACAACACCCCAAAAACATATAACGAAAATCTTGATATTTTGTATGACACGTCTTATCTAGTAGTTTTTACGTCGATGCCAATTTTTTCCTCTGTAAGTAGGTACTCTTCCAAACATCACAGCAACACGTAAAAATGTTTCCCGTCTGGAGTGGGCTGGAAGACTGGCGTGTGGTGTGTGGTTGTGATCCTGTAGACCTGTATTACTATGTCTACTTCCTCCCTTGTATTCATTCCCCCGTCTGACTCCAGGCACGTATTACAGTGCTCGAGACGAGAGACCGGAGCGCAAGGACTTGAAGCACAAGGACTCACTCCCCTCCCTGTCTAGTGTCTGCTTTACTCTTGCTTTTATTTCACTGGTTTCCGCGATGCTACAAAATATATTTTGTTTTCTAGGTAAGTCGAAGGGAAATTTGTAGACATTCCGGGTTAGGATTTGTCCTCCTTCACAAATGCTCTCCACTGGCTGCGACCCTCGCCTTTTGCCTCCTGGCAGTCCTCACTCCTTCCCGTTCTGCTTCAATCATCTTCCACGCAGCCATCTATCTCGTGGTGTCCTGTCATTTGGTATTCTTTCAACATGTCTAGCCTATCGCAGTCTTTTGTCAGTTGTTTTTCTTCAGTCTTCTCATGCCCAAGTGCCCAATTAGATTTTCGAGTTAGACATTGCTATATAATATTTTAAAAGAATTATGGATCGCCCCTCAGAGAGGTGAAGGATACTATTATAGTACTACTTGAAGGATAATGAATTGTATTTATCCTTAAAATTAATGACAGTTTGCTGTTGTCCGTGAGAACTGGAATCACAATGAATTAAAAAGTCGTTAGTTTTTTGGTTAAGGACAATTTCTTATTCTTAAGTATAATCGAAATCCCCCTTTAAATTCCCCCATTAATTACGTGAGCTCAGAAGGGGGGGAGGGGTCCTGCAAAATCTCATGATACCCAAATTTATCTCACCAAGGGGGGGGGAGGGGTCTAGATTGTAAGAAAAACTGCTCACGTAATTAATGTATGCCCCCAGTTAACGAAAAAGTATAAAAAAAAGACAATTCCTTATCTTAGTTACCGAAAAAGTTGTTCATTTTAAGGCCCTGGGGGACCTCATTTTCCTCAGGGCCTCCTCTGTGGAGTTATGCAAAAAAAGTAGAAAAGAACGCAGTTAAGTAGTCGGCTTCAGAAGTGAGGTGCTAAAACAGCTAACTTTTTAATTTCAGTTCCCGGTATTTTGAGCTGCCCTATTGATCTGGTCTGTATATAAATAGAACCGGTTTTCCTCTTTGGGAAAATTAACGTTGTCTAACTAAACCATGTGATGTGATGTGACGAAATATGATGCTGGAGAAAAATGCTCAGGATTCAACGGACAGCTAGAAGCACAAATCACTGAGATCTCCAACTTGGAGAAACTCATAGACACTGGCCGCAGTGTTTGGCATCAGAAGTAGAGGAAGGTCACCAATGCGCTGAAGTGACCAAGTATCACTGGCGTCCAAGTGACCAAGTATCACATCGATGTCCTTGGCTTTCCACGCAGTGCGGGGCCGTGAGGAGTGGAGCAGCCTTATCCACCATGGAAATTGGAGTAGGGGTCATCTGTAGATGACTCAGCGATGGGGAACCGACTTAAGAAGAACTAAACCATAAAAATGTTTCCCTGAAGGAGAGAGTAGGGCTTTTCTTCTAATCAGAGAGTACTAACTAACTAACCATCACGAAGTTTTCCGCAGGGATAGGCAGAGAGGACGGACCGCCAAACAACTCTATCGTGGCACACACTCCTTGCCTCGTTCACATTCATACATGCTCTTATATTATTCTGACTCTTGACATGACTCGACTCTAGTATCTGATTCCCTTGGTCATGCCATGACTTCCCGGGCGTCCCCGACTTATTCTACCATTCACATTTGCGTCATGTATTCTCCTTACACTCCTTTCCTCGTTTATTCGCTCTACATACCCAAACCGACTGAGCGTCCCTTTCTTAATTTTATTTATAACGCTTACACCAGCCTTGCATTTTTTGTGTATCTCCATTTTTCTCACACGATCGAACATGGTTTTATCACACAAACGCCTCAATACTCTACTTTCGCCCTTCCTCTGCCAGTTCCTTGCCTCACTGCCATACATCAGGGTAGGTAGTAGGTACCAGCACTCACAGTTTTTCAATTGGAATGTATGGATTGCCATTGGGGGTTAAAAGTGATAATTTATGTTTCAATAAAATATAATATTTATTTTTAAACAGGGAAAAAGAAAATATCCTGAATATTTTCGTCCTTTCTCACACAAGCTGCACATGCATTATGTTATTTTTTATTCCACGTCCAATATGGAGAATCCTTCCTGCATACAATGCCCACCTTCCTACCTTGCTACCTTGCATATCAAACACCGCACTAAACCATACAATACTAATATTAAATCACCAACATAATAATTATTATGTACCATACCATCCTCGCGTTTCTCTTTCCAATTCTATTTCTTTACTAATAATGTGGGGTGTTTGTTTACTGGTATTAGTTAGTATTCCACCTCAACAGGTGAATCGATAGATACGTGCTTTCAAATCTATAACACTTTATCAAAAGGTCTGGAGACCGAGAAAATCAAGGGCATCCCGAATGTTTACCTATTTATGTATTTTCTTTGAACGCTTTAGTTTTTAAGCTCTTAAAAATGTGTTATTCTTGAAGATAATATTTATGCATTTGTCATGCCGAAAAGGTATATGAAATTCCCTCGATAGAAAAAGATCGCAAAGTATGTTTCGAAAATTATTATACATTTAATGCTATTTAAGACATTTCTCAAGAAACTTTTGCTCTGTTTTAAACGAGTCGTATAGCGAATATTAGCGCCCTCTCCATCTTCTTCTTTTTGAGCGGGTACACCGCGCCTTGAACAGCGCGTCATTCAAATTCCGTGCTAAAAAAATCCATCCGCACTGTGCTACCGCGAGTTCGAAATGTATCCAAAATCCCACATGTGCGTTATGAATATCAGCACCTATTGGACTTTACTTCATATATCTTGGGTTCATACAAAACATCCAAATTCCGCCAGAGCGGTAGATCTGCAAATCTTGGGAATTTAGTGTGCAGCACCTATGAGATTTCTTAACACCAAATTTGTACTGAATAGTATCTAAGGGAACGTACCCATACTACGTGACCCACTTTTTGCAATTTTTAATCCCCCTCCCTCCCCCCCCACGTGACCACGTATAGTATATTCCAAGACCCCCCCCCCCCCCGACCCCTCCCCCTACAGTTTTCACGTAGTAAATCATAAATATGGCTTTGAATCATTTCTTGCTAACAAAAAGTTAAAAATATATATATTTGGCTTATATTTGTCTTTATTAATACGGCGCTTGCTGCGTGACGGCAAGAGTGCATGCATACCTATAATTACAAGTGGAAAAAATATAAAAAAAGTTAGTGGAAAATGTATAAAAAGTTTTCTAGATTGACTACGTGATAAAAACCTAAGCCCCCCTCCATTGTGACCAAGCGTTGTAATTTGAAGATTCCCCCCCCCCCTAAACGGGTCATGTAGTATGGGTAATGGGTAAGTTCCCTAATAATAAATAACACTAGTATCAACACTATACAGTCCTTTGTAAGAATCACCTGCTTGAATAATATAATTTAAAAAAATTGAATATAAAACAATTTGGTCCAAAACTGAAATGGATCTAGAATCGGCAGAATAGAATAGGCGAAAATAAAACAGATAGCAATAATTTATTGTCTTTATTGAATGTCTGTATTATTTTTGTTAAGTTAGGTTAGGTTTTAGTAGATATTTTGTTGGGGGATGTTTTGTCCATAGGATATTTTGACGGAGGATATTTTGTCGGGGATATTTTGTCGCGGGATGAAAAGTCGCGGAACCTTTAACGGGGACCTTTCAATTGTTAATACAACGAAATGGCGCTGAATGACCGTTTGATGACAATATTACATTTGAATTTGTGTGAAACAAAACAAGCCGTCATTTTTAGTTAGTTATGTTTACCTGTTGACTCAGCACCTGTTTGCTGAATAGACAGCTTGTCCCGGTGGGGACGGGGCGTAGTTCTATGCGTTTGGGGTCACCGAACTCTTGCACCAGTCGACCGTTAAAATAATAATAATAATAGTACGTATTGGTTCCCGCCCAAAATCAAATAAGGAATAGGCGTACCGCTGAGAGCTCCATTGTTGCATACCCTTTCTGTTAGACGAGTCATACGAGAAAGAAGAAGAGCTTCAACGAATCTATCTACGATAACACTTTACATTTAGTTAACTGTGTCATGTTGACATTATTCTTTGTTCGTGCTGGAAAGCATTATTTTTCTATTTGATCTAGCAAATAGTTACCGATGTCGTAAACAACACAACTAGTGATGGATGGGTAAATCTAGGGAAATTACTTTTGGGGGATATTCCCGAAACAAGGAACTGACGGCCGGCGTAGTCCAGCGGTAAGGCTCTTGACTCGCACACCGAAGGACGCGGGATCGAATCCCGGCGTGGCAAATAAATTTTATTTGATTAATTTGTGTTATTTCACAATTTATTCATTTAAAATAATATATAGTATATTTGCGGCACGTTCCAGAGTGGAAGATACTCTCAGTATCGCCCTGGTGTAAGACCACCATTCAGAATTGAAACGTTGCTTGAAATGGCATTAGCCGTGTTTGGTGACCAAATCTGAATAGCCAGGTTCCCCAATCCCCACCTTCCTCTACCCTATCTCCTTCCCCTCCCCACTACCTTCAGCCTCACAACATACCCCAATTGGGGAGGCCATAGTCTCACTGGCTTCAGACGGGAGCAGTTAAAAAATAAAATATATTAACTTTTTTGTTTTTTGTTTTTTACAATAGTTTCACACAGGGAAAATATTTTATACTTTCCCGAGGAAAGGAAGGAGAGGGATAAGGTATGAAAGGTGGGTAGGAATCTGGGGGTCAGTATGTACCCTATTTCATCTTTAAGGGTCTTTTAAAGGAAATGAAGGAGAGGAAGCTCTAGGAAGGATAAGGTATGAAGATGGGTAGGAATCTGGGGGTCAGTGTGTCCAGGAGTGACGGACGTATCAAGCCATCCCTCCCACTGTGGTGCAAGGCGATGTTCCAAAAGAGTTCTGCTTGGGAGGTAGTTGGTGGGTAGACGCATCCTCCGCCAAAACCCGGACAAACCTCACCCCAAGAACCCGGGCACCCCTGATAAATCACCAAACGTAGCGAACCACTTGGAGTGACCTATGGCCGAGATGTCGGTTATCCAATAAATGGTTCCCGGGGTGACGGTAACGACACCCGCCTCCCAAATTGAGCTACTTTGGGTTATCTGTTTAGTGTGATGCACATTGACTTGTCGATGTGGTCCTGCCGCCGAGAGCTCCGCTGTGACCTCGTTTTCCGTTACACGCGTGTTTTCTGAGGTTAGGACGCGTCTATCGGCCGCAGCGGTCAGCCCGAGCCACTGAGCCACTGAGCCACGGGCGAACTGTGGTGATGTTGTTTACTTTTACAGACAACGTCCAGACATAGTTTGTGGCTTTTTCTATTACTTATAGTTACTGCGAAGCTTCCCAGTTTAAAACTGTATTCGAAATATATTTGGTTATTATTTAACAGTTTAACTATGTAGGGTACACATGTAATGTTTTTTAAGATAAATATTTTTTTCGTAGTAAGGTAACGTACCCATACTACGTGACCAACTTTTTGCAATTTTTAACCCCCCCCACCGGTGACCAAAAACCTAAGTACCCCGCCGCTCATTTGTACCAAGCGTGGTATTTTGAAGACCCCCCCCCCGCTCTAAACGTGTCACGTAGTCTGGGTACGTTCCGTACGGTACGGATTTTAAAATTTTATTCGATTGATTTGTGTCATTTCACAATTTAATGATTTAAAATAATATAAGAAATATTTGTGAAACATTCCAGAGCGGAAGATACTCTCAGTATCGCCCTGGTGTAAGTTCAGAATTCGGAATTAAAACATTACTTGAAACGTGTTTGATGACTAGATATGAATAGCCAGATACTTTCCCACCTTCCTTTTCTCCATCTCCTTACCCTCCCCACTTACCTTCAGCCTCACAACATACCCCTATTGGGGATGCCATAATCTCACTGGATCCAGGTGGTTGAGAGCAATGACTCACGTGCGGTATTCACTTAAAGCAATATATAAAAGTGTTGTATTGATCTAGTAAGTCAGTGAAACTTTGGTGTCCCCTCTTTGGGGTTTGTTGTGTGTCTGAAGAAATTGGGGAGCAACTTTGGTGTCCCCAATTTGGGGTATGTTGTGTGTCTGAAGAAATTGGGGAGCAACTTTGGTGTCCCCAATTTGGGGTATGTTGTATATCTGAAGGAAGTGGGGAGCGTCTTTGGTGTCCCCAATTCGGTATATGTTGTGTGTCTGAAGGGAGTGGGGAGAGATTTTGGTGTCCCCAATATGGGGTATGTTGTATGTCTGAAGAAATTGGGGAGCAACTTTGGTGTCCCCAATTTGGGGTATGTTGTGCGTCTGAAGAAATTGGGGAGCAACTTTGGTGTCCCCAATTTGGGGTATGTTGTATATCTGAAGGAAGTGGGGAGCGTCTTTGGTGTCCCCAATTCGGTATATGTTGTGTGTCTGAAGGGAGTGGGGAGAGATTTTGGTGACCCCAATATGGGGTATTGTGTGTCTGAAGGGAGTGGGGAGAGATTTTGGTGTCCCCAATATGGGGTATTGTGTGTCTGAAGGGAGTGGGGAGAGATTTTGGTGTCCCCAATATGGCGTATTGTGTGTCTGAAGGGAGTGGGGAGAGATTTTGGTGTCCCCAATATGGGGTATTGTGTGTCTGAAGGGAGTGGGGAGAGATTTTGGTGTCCCCAATATGGGGTATTGTGTGTCTGAAGAAAGTGTCGAGGGTAGTGAAAAAGAAAGCCTTAAACCCTAGTACTTGGCTATTCTAATATGGTCATTAACCACAGTTAATAATCATTTTCTTCTATTCTTTGATACCCGACCATCACATATTGTCTTTAGGTTGTTATTTACGAAACTCCAACCCCCTTTCTATCTCAGAGAATATATGTTTAAAGTCTTAATCGCACCGGGGCAGGAGCACTCCTTGCCGAGGTGCTACATTCGTACCACCGTAATATTTTAAAATTGATTAGATTGTTTTTTTTTTTATTAAAAAACACTTACACCTACCACCAGTCTGGGTGACTTGCAGGAATTCGTAGGACAAACCGACAACGAAACTCACCTGCACTCTAATAACATGGCTTACCTTCGGGTTTATTCCACCAACCTTCCTGTAGTAATGTGGCTATTGCGTGACCACCAAACTCCCCTCTGTTTGTCATCCTAGGGTCGAGATACGTACAAACTGTGGTACTATACCATTCCCAACACCGCGTTAGCAATTAACACGCAGATACAGGAAAGTTACGCGTACTACCGCGTAACCCCGCGTATATCACCGGGTTATTTTTTTATCACGAGGGCGTTACACTGGTCGCCCACACAAAATGTCTGCATAATTTATTTAGCTAATTTTCTTTGTTCAGGCGTAATTTTGATTTTATTAATATTGTTCATTGGACATTACACTCACCCGGTGTCATGTAATCATAATCAATTTTCAATTTTTAGTAGGCTATTTTAATTTTTCCTTTTTCATTGTTTAATCTAGTGTGGTGGTCCCACTGTCCATCCTTGCGGTACGCCAGAACTTTTCGGTGGAGCTAACACAAAATCAATTGATTTATTTTTAGATAAAAATTAACAGCTCAAGGGTTGTAACTTAACTATTTTTGGACGGATTATGGTGCCATGGGTTAATGGGTAATTATTTTACTATAGTATAAAATGTAGGGAAGAAGATATTATTATGACACGCTATGAGATATTACGTGTATGCTTTAGTGAAAGGACTCACTAACTAATTAACAATCAAGCCGTTTCTCCACGGGACTAGGCAGAAAGGAGGGATCGCCAAATAACTCGGTCTTGGCACACACTCTTTGCCTCATTCACATTCATACATCGTCTTAAACAAATTCTTACTCAAACTTCTGACTCTTGATATCTTCCTCGGGCGTCCCGGACTTCTACCTTTCGCATTTATATATTCTCCTTACATTCCTTTCGCTCTAAATGCCCAAACCATCTGTGGGTTCTTTTCTTATTCTTACTCATTACGCTTACATCAGCCTTGCTTTCTTTGCGTATTTCCGCTTTCTCACACGATCAAAGATGGTTTTATTTATTTTATTTTATACCACATATACGCCTCAGGGATCTCATTTCTACAGCAGCTATAGTGAAAGGACTTTAGAAGAGGTAATATCGATTGTGCTTTGTGTTATGGGGCCTGTAGAATGAAGTTAGATTTTGAAGTGAAACCTCTTTAGCCCCGTTGTGATTTGAAATTTGGATGAAACGGAAATGACGCATTACAGCATCTATGAAGCATCAAACTGCGCTCTCATAAAATTAGCCGCTTTGATTACGATGTCACTTTTCAAGGCTCCTATTGGTTGAGATATGAAACAGAAATTACGCTAGGTCTGCGCTCATTGGCCGCTTTGATTATGACCTCACTTTTTAAGGCTATTGGTTGAAATTGTTTTGGTAAAATTTCGCTTCTACCGCGTGTGAACTGCCCTCGATTTTTTTTTGTTTTTATCACGTATACCAAGCGTCATCTTTTTGTGTTCTGATTCATGGTATTACCCAAGAGACAAACAAGCGAGCAGCAAACCCACACACATTCCACTTTATTTATCTGTGCAGCAATTAGGTCGGGTCGGTGCAGTCGTAAACGGGTACAAGTACATCAGAGCGCCAGACAACAAACAGTCTGGGGCGTCCCTCTATACTGCAGAGTTTCCCAAATTTATTCAAAACTTTCCGCCCCATTTTAAAAAGTTTTATTATCCCCTTCCGTCTTCTAAAACTATAGCTCTCTTGACTACGGTTTTTGCTAGAATTGGGTGAAATTATTTGTAGGAAAAACAAGGTGTTCACGGAAAAGGGATAACCAATCACTTACCACTTTATCTCTGCCAAGGAGCACACGACACAACCACAATATAGTTATGTAGTTCTATCGCGATACCCAGAGGTAATTATCGCCACAACAAAACGAATGAGTACAAAATGATATTATGTACTTCAGAAATGGTTATATTTCGTCTTTTTACTTAAAAACGAGATTGTGTACATGAAAATTTCAAGGAATTTCAAAGACACCCGGGTTCTCATAATTCTATTCAATTCCTTAGTAAGCAGTAGACTAGAAAGTGGGTCGATAATTTGGAGTCCACACCAAGTAAAATATTCCCTCATGTTGGAGAGAGTTCAGAAAAAATTTCTGAGATTTCTGTACATGAGGGAGTACGGCTATTACCCGTGGCTCTATCCTACCGACTTTCTTTTGGGTATGCTCGGAATGAACCATCTACAGGTCAGAAGGGATGTACACCTTGCTACGCATTTCTTCAGATTGATTCGCGGATGGTTTGAAAACTCAGCTATCTTGGAGAACATTCATTTTTATGTTCCCGATGGTTATCTTCGCCATCGACAGCATAGGCTGTTCTATCTTCCGGCCTGCAGGACTATCTTGCCAATGGTCATGCCGGTCGGGAGAGAAATCTTGCTGTTGAACAGAATTAATTCGGATATGAAGCTGCCTTTAAAAGGCAAGCCCAATTGATGCTTATATAGTTTTTTTTTTGCCTACCATATATATTAATGTTTAATGTAATACTGTTACAAATATATTTTAAAAACGCATTAAAATTTAAAATTTTGTAATGTTTTTGAAAGAATAAATAAATTGAATTGAAAAAAAAAAAACACCAACAATTTGCTTCCAAGGTAGTTCCAAATCTTCGATTTATTATTTTTCTTGCCATTGTTCCAATTTTCAAATACTTTTCCAGCAAAGTGAGGAAATGTGGCAACTGGATAAATGACACCCCAGTAGGAACTAAGCACGTTCTCTTTTCAAAACCAAACAGATATATGATAAATTGTAAACCAAATTACATTATTTATTTTTTAGACTTTATGAGTAAAATCTCAAATTATAATATTTAATTAAATGAAGACGATATTAGCGAAACTCAATCGAAAATCTGGAAACGCAAAAGTGAAATCTTCAGAAAACTAAACTTCGAGAGAATGAGACGAATGCATAGTATCAGGAGTAGGATAATTGTATGGTTTATTTATTTACTAGCAGACCCGGCCACACGTTGCTGTGGCTAACGAAACACAACGCCATTACCCAACCTTTATAAAATCCACACCACCCGCTTGTCAGCTGCCCGCTGCCTGAATTGAATATTTGAATTTATCGGCTTTTCTCTAATATAATAAGCATGTATTATGGCTCCGCTGGGCCAATATCTTTTTCTGATTTTTCTGTCTCCAGATTTTCGATTGAGTTTCGCTAATATTGTCTTCATTTAATTAAGCAAATTATATTACACACCTATCGATTCTCTTCGCCAAAAAACAAATAATTCGCATGTAGGCCATTCCTTCGATTCTGAGCTGATCTTTTACCCTTGGCATCCCTTGTATGAGTTGGTTGGACCAAGTCTCTGATATGGATTAAACATTAAGATGTTTTCAAGGCGATGCGCGTTGAAACTTTGCCAAAGCGTTTAATTGATCTTCCCGTCCGGCAATTTGTCTTATCCAATATCCGTAGAACGAAACTCTTATTCATATTTTTAGTGGACTAATTATTAAAAGCGTAATTATTAATTTTATTTATGCTGGTGAAATGCAAATGAATCATCACAAAATTAGCACCAACAGTAATTTAAACCCTAGAGCCTCGTACAGTTTGTCAGAAGGTCGAAATATTTCCGATTTGCAATGAAATCCAAATAATTGGAATACTTCTGAACGTATCCGAAAACTGAAAACTGTTTTTGAAAGGTTATAAAATATGCTTTCAAATTTTATAATTAAAAATAAACATATGAATTTTGAAAGAAGTATTAAATTTTTTTAATGCAAAAATAAAAATTAAATGTGTTTGTATGTGTTTTTTTAAATGGCCCACCTTCCGTTTTTTCTAACACAAATTATTAGTCAAAGTTATTTATTATAAACGTTAAAAATAATAGCGAAAAAAAAAACACATACATATTTTATTATAAACGTTATAGTCACCTCAGTTTTTGTAGTTTAAAAATAATGAATATAAATCATGTACGCAGATCACATGTGGTAGAAGTGAAACCTTCAGAAAATTCGAGAGGATGAGACGAATGCATAATATCAGGAGTAGGATAATTGTATGGTTTATTTTGTTACAAAGTTTAAAAATAATTTTACAATTTATTTTATTTATTTTATTTTAGGGAAAGTTGACAGCAAATCAGAGATTACAAAATAATACAATAATAATATGATAATTATGCCAATTATGAACTTTCCACTGATAATAATTAATAATAGATAATAAAGTGTGACAGTGTAAGGGTATTTTCTTAGTTTTATTGTTTAGTTACAAAACATAAAAAGGGGGGGGGGGGAGGAGGAACATAGGGATAGGATTAAGTGGTAAATGACGGGAATATATAGGGATTGAACTTTCTAGTTTGTGTCATGTTGCTTGGTGAGTTTTCGTTTTATGTCACGTAAAGTTGAGTTAAAAATGTCAATGTGGTAATAATTTAAGTTAAATGAGTGTGTGGATCTGTAGATAAATGAGTTCTGTTTAGAGTTGGTCTTGCAAAGAGGGAGATTAAAGGTAAGCGACTGTCTACTGTTGCGATTTGGAACATGGAAGGATAGGCGTTGAAGAAGATCAGGACAATCGATTAAGTTATGTGTAATTTTAAATAACATTACCGAATCTGCTATATTTCTTCGACAAGTTAACGTTTGCATTTTGAAGAACTTTGCAGAGTCTTCATTACTAACATGCGATCGAAAAGAGCGGAAATTGAGGTACCTTAAAAATCTGTTTTGAACGCTTTCAATTCTATTTTTGTGCACTGCATAGCCTGGGTTCCATACCTGAGATGCGTATTCAAGGATACTACGAACATATGAGAAATACAGTGTTTTGAAAGTAGTAAGGTCTTTAAATTATTCTACAAGCACCGCACAAAGAGGACACCGATTAGTCTATCTCATTCTCTCGCAGGTTAAATCATATAGACGTATGTGTTTGTCTCTTTTTAGTGTCGCTCGTTTCTTTTTTACCGAGTTTCAAAACACAATAGTGCTAAAGAAGTTTTCACTTCAAAAATTCACATATTCATATATTTTTTTAAATTACGATCGGAAACTCTGATTTCATAAATGTGTTCATTTTAACTATCGATGTTCCGAGCAAGTCCTCGTAAATGACTTAACTATTTCTTTTTTTAAATAATATACTATTATTATCACAGAAAACATCCATTTGGAAAAGATGCGGGATTCGCAAAACCTATTACCAACACAACGAAAGGGGTTCGAGTTGGTTGATGTCAGTATTCCTGTTTTCTGGTGCTAGCAAATTGGTACACGGAGTTGCCAATTCTTGTTTTAATCTAATTAATTCTCGGCAGTCCCAAAAGCGAACGATGATAGAGCAACGTAACGTCTAATGGCAGAGAACACCGAAGATATGTACTAGTAAAGTGTGCTGTGGCGTGACTGTGTGCTCGAAGTAAGCTCAATTTTTCCTTAGTATTTACTAGTGAAATTGATCGACCAATTACCGAACGTTTGAATACATTGGAGGAAATGAGAGACCCTTCGCCTAAATGACGAAGCTGTGCTTGGGGAGTGATAAGGATAAGGATGGTCACCCCAAGGTTGTAGTTCACCCCAAGGTCGTAGGTCCCCCCAAGTTCGTAGGTCACCCCATGGTCATACTTCACCCCTAGGTCATAGGCCACCCCGTTCGCTACGTTTGATAACTCAGTAGGGATTCCTGGGTTCATCGGGCGAGGTTTGTCTTGTAGTTTTACTTCAGTCGTGTGGTCTAAAGCACACTCGTGTTTTTTGCTGTTATATTTTTGTTACAAACGGTGCCTGCTCTCAACACAGATTCGTAGAGACAGGCATAGCACGTCTCCAATTGTAAATTAATAAAAATGAATAACAAAAAACTGGCGACATCAGTTTTCTTCCCAATCGGTGTAAAACACACTTCTAGAGATGAAATGCTCAGTGGCCGCAAATGTAATATTATAAGGCCTGTAGGTATATTTTGGCAAAGCGAATTCTAACCGCTTTGCAAACCGGTTTTCTTAGTAGTAAAATGTTTATAAATGGATTTTGTCTAACATACCTACCTCGAGGCTTCACTTGATGTGCTAATCTGAACTAAAATATATCTGACTCATTTTCATTGATGCTGAATTATTCATCCTTTTTCTATAACTTCTATACGATGAATAACCACAGACGCGGCGGAATTTAGAGCTAAACTTAAAACTCATCTTTTCAGAAAATCATATCTATAAAATCAAAACCTTTCACCTTCACCTTCACTGCCCGCGACATTGTAAATAACTAATTGTGTAAAAATGTTAAAAATTCTTATTTGTAAGCTTTTGTAAAGATCATTTCATAAAAATTTTCCAGCCCTAAAGAGTCCTAAATTCTCCAGTCTTTCAAAATATTTATCAACTCTACTTTTGCCACTAATCTTCTTAAAAATGTTATTCTATTAGTGATGGGCGTAGCAAAAGTAAAATCGTGCAAATGTTCAGTGTTTTAAATACAATATCCCCCGCGTGCAAAGACGTATCCTCTCCAAGCATCTTTCTAATTAAAGTGTGTTTTTCGGAAGTGACCTGCCAGGTAATTACGTTTTCTATATCTATTTGTAAATAATAAAATTAGAAAGAGCCTAAGAATTTATTACGAATTGTACAGCGCCCTTGAGGTGATTTTTCCCAAAAACGGCGTTTTTCAAAATCATCTACAAAAAAAAAATTTAAAAAAAAAAAGTTTTTTAAAATTGTTTTTCTACAAATCATCCAATTATTATTATAATATCTTGAATATAAGTCCCATCACATCTTCGGTTTCGTGACAACTCATGAAATTTCAACACTCCTATGAAAAAGTCATTAAAAGTTATGAAAAAAATATTGTAAAATTGCCCAAAACGTAAGGGAACGTACCCATACCACGTTACTAACTTTTTGCAATTTTTAACCCCCCCCCCCCCCCGGTGACCACGTGTAGTATATTCCAAGACCCCCCCTCCCCCTACATTTTTCACGTAGTAAATCATAATTATGGTTTTAAATCATTTCTTGCTAACAAAAAGTTAAAAAATATATATGTATATTTAGCTTATATTTGTCTTTATTAATACGGCGCTTGCTGCGTGACGGCAAGAGTGCATGCATACCTATAATTATTTACAAGTGGAAAACATATTAAAAAGATATTGGAAAAAATATAAAAAGATTTTTAGATTGACTACGTGATAAAAACCTAAGCCTCCCCCCCCCATTGTGACCAAGCGCGGTATTTTTAAGATCCCCCCCCTAAACTGGTCGCATAGTATGGGTACGTTCCCTAACCTATTACACAATTTTTTTCATCACTTTTAATACTCTTCAAGGGAGGTATTTTTGAAGTAAAACTTCTTTACGCACGCTTGACTTGGGGAGTAAGCTGGTGAATGCGTGACGAGAGCGTTACGAAAGGTGTGATCGGGCGAGACGAACGGTCGGACCTTTACGCACGCTTGACTTGGGGAGTAAGCTGGTAAATGCGTGACGAGAGCGTTATGAAAAGTGTGATCGGGCGAGGCGAAAGTAAGTTGAGAGGGAGATATAAGTTAGTGAAGTTTTACTTCAGTCGTGTGGTCTAAAGCACACTCGTTTTTTTTTTTAAATAGGCAACTTACCACAAAAAATTTCTTTGTGATAAGGAGGTTTTGAAGTTGCATGATTCTGAGTGTCCGTTTACCCACTTCTTCACACGAAGAAATATTCATTTTTATTTTTTGAACATTTTTATCCTATCGAGGATAATGGTGATATTTTATTTAAATTCCACGAGTATAATACAAAATTGATTAAATTCTGATTTGTAAGCATTTTATGAACGTGTGTTGTTTGTTTAGCACTTATTGTAAGAAATGACCCACTTCGCAAACAATTCTTCTGCGGTCTAAATTTAAAGTGCACACACAACTTGCTATTATTATTTCAACGCTAAATACTCGTAGTACAGCAAAGCGCACAAGTAAAATAATATCAAATGTTTAGAGAAGGTTTTCGCAACACTTTCTGTAACTGTAAGGGTTGTCCAAGAATTAAACACCGTTCTAATTTAAAAAAATCAGGGAAAATGTATAATAATAATAATATGAAGCGCCTTTATTCAGACAGTAAATTACATTACATTATTTATAATGTTTATAACACTTATCATGCATCGACTCCCTGCTTGTATGTCACTAGTTGACAAAAGGCCTCCTCCAAATATCGCCATTTCTCTCTATCATTAGCTACTCTTGTCCATGTACCACCTGCTATGGCTTTGATGTCGTCAACCCACGGTCTAAATGGTCTACCTCGTTTTCTCTGCTTGTCACTTGTGAACCAATTCATGACTAATTTTGATCATTTTTCACTTCCTCTGATTGTGTGGCCTGACCACTTCCACTTTAGCTTTTTTATTATTTTTGTGACATCTTTGGTTCTTATTTGTTTCTTAATGGTTTCAATTTTTATTCTATCGGACAGTCTTTTCCTAACACTTCTTTCCATGGAGTTTTGGCAAGTTTCGAGTTTCTTATTGTGATTTTTTGTAAGTGCCCAAGTTTGGCAACCATAAGTAAGTTCAGGAAATATGCAGGTATCAAAACTAGTTATCCTAGTTTCCCTGTTTTTCATTATTTAAAAATGTATATTTACAATAAAATCATATGACATTTTAGATGCATATATATATATATTAATGCTTGGTTTTGGGAAAGGTCTTTTTCCGCGCACTTTTTTGTTGACGCAAAAACGACCAGTACGCCCTTTGCGTTTCACCCACCTCAAGGTTCACTTTCGGTTAAAGCAAATTCAGTGCACCCTCAGTACTTTGATTTTGCGAGGTCAGTTTTTATCGACAAAATTAGCGCCTTATTCACAGAAAAACTGACGCGAATCAACGGCGAAAACTAGAACCAATAGTAAAATTACACTCAATTCGGCCAGGTTACATTTCCCGCCGACAGGTTCGCGTTTCCAAAAAAATGATGTCATTTTGGCCATCAGTTTCGATGCAAATGAAAATGCTAGGAATATTGAGTCAGGTCAGGGATCTCAGACGTCAAATTTTTAGCCTAACAAAGCAGACTTTTCACGGTTTTCGGTAGTGGTTTTACGGTACGCGGCATTGCGGCCCCAAAACCGATCCCGGCTCGGATGTTTTTCAAAAATCTAATACAATAGAGAATTCTGCAACTTTTAAAACCAAAATTGTATGCCCATCCCATATAAAATAGTTCAGGAGATGCTGACAAAATTCGACATTTTCCGAAAAAAAATCATCAAAACACGCGCTTACAGATTCCATCGGAAGTTAAAATTTTGCTAGCCAGTTCAAATTAACACGTTATTCATTCGGGGTAGGTACCTACTTATTTCGGTAGTATTGCAAATATGATGAAAAAAGCAAAGAGAAGAAAATGCGCAGGTACCTACCCGAATACGTAGATACACAATTAATTAGGTTTTAATGCAATGGTAAGGTTGTTTCGATGATACTGAATAATTCAACTTTTTTTAAAGTTAATTTTCACGTTCTTTATTGGTTCTACTCAAGTTCTGTTATTTTATCATTAAAGGTCAGTTACATTGCAAAACTAAAATAATTACAGAACTCGAACGGAACTATCTAGAACTGAAAATTTACTAGAAAAATTTAAAGAATTGTCAATTTTTTTTATTAATTATTATTTTTTTATTTTTAAGTGTGTTCTATTTAAACATTGTTAAATAAAAAAAAATAATAAAATATATATATATATACATTACGCGTGTTCTAGGTAGGTACTTACTTGCGGGGACTTTTTTCATTTAAAAATCAAAACATGATATTGAATGAATTTATTTGTAGTGAAAATTATTTTATGCTCAACAGCATAATGGCGTCGTTTTGGTGAAATATTACAACAAAGTACCTACTTAGTACTTACACTTGCAAAATGAAATACAATACAACTACAATAGTGAGCTCCGGCATAATGAAATTTTGCACTGCTAAACCGTGCAACCGATTGTTATTGTTAATGGACTATTTGTGCGTAAATAAATTAATTATATACAGCGGGTACCCGGCATGCGTTGCGAGGCCACTTTATCTTCGGGGTCAACTAAACCGTAATGGTTCCCTACTAAGTCCCGGGAAACAACATTATAAAATTATGCACTTTATAAAATTATATACAACGGGTACCCGGCATGCGTTGCAAGGCCGCTTTAACCTCGGGGTCAATAAAACTGTAATGTTTCCATCCGAAGTCCTGGGAAACTACATTATGATGCAAGCGCCTGCACTATATAACAGTATATACAACGGGTACCCGGCATGCGTTGCAAGGTCACTGTAACCTCGGGGTCAACTTAATTATAATGGTTCCATCCCAAGTACCGGGAAACTACATTATAATGCAAGCACCTGCACTATATAAAATTATATACAACGGGTACCCGGTATGCGTTGCAAGGCGACTTTAACCTAGGGGTCAACTTTACTGTAATGGTTTCATCCCGATTCCCGGGAAATAAAATTGTAATGCAAGCGCCTGCAATTTATAACATAATATACAACGGGTACACGGCATGCGTTGCAAGGTCACTGTAACCTCGGGGTCAATTTAACTGTAATGGTTCCATTCCAATTCCTGGGAAATAATATTTTAAAGCAAGTGCCTGCAATATATAACATGATATACAACGGTTACTCGGCATGCGTTGCAAGGTCACTGTAACCTCGGGATCAACTTAACTGTAATGGTTCCATTCCAATTCCTGGGAAATTACATTTTAATGCAAGCGCTGCACTACATAACATTATATACAACGGGTACCCGGCATGCGTTGCAAGGCCACTGTGAACTCAGGTTTCTTCATATATTTAATTTAACACACACTCCTCCTCGCTTCATCCACGTTCACACGTCAAATCGCATAGTGTCTTAACCCGTCAGTTGCTTCTGCAACGGGCAAAACCTAGTATATATTAATACACAGTTTATCGACCGCGCACTTTTTCCTTGACGCGAAAAACGACCACTCTGCCCTTTACGTTTCACCCACCTTAAGGTTCACTTTCGGTTGAAGCAAATTCAGACAAGAAGCTGGGAGTATATTTTTTTCGACAAAATGAAATATATACAGGGATTTATTCTCCTATACGAATCGGCGGCGAAAACTAGAAGCTCTACTCGAATCACTCGATCCGGCTCGGTTGTATTTCCCGCCGACAGATGGCGTTTGAAAAAAAAAAATGACGAAAAAACCCGCTTATTTCACAAAGGAAAATGCTAGGACTATTGACATAGGTCAGGATCTCAAATGTCAAAGTTTTAGCCTAACAAAACGGAACTCTCGGCGGTTTGGGTCGTTGTTTTTCGGAAAACGACATTGCCGCCGAAAAACCGATTCCGGGCTAGATGTTTTTTAAAAATACGATAGCCGGAAAGATTCCGCAACTTTTAATAACAATAATACATATGATTCTCATATAAAATATGTCAGGAAATGCTGCCAAATATTACACATTTTCATGTCAAAAACGTGTTCGTAAATTCTTCGAGAGTGTAAAAATCGCTGGCCATATGAAAATTTAAAAAAACACAATTTATAACGCGATAGGTACCTACCGTTCCATTGAATTATTGCAAATTGGCCAAGTATTTATTGAGAATAAGCGTAGGTACCTACCTACACCAATATTATTTTTCCCGGTATGTTCGAGGTAGGTACCTACCGGCTTATGAAGAATGTTCTTTCATTTAAATCACTCAACTCAAGATGGTCAACATATCAAGAAAATAAAGGCGCCATAGAATGTTATTTATTACAGGATAGGTAGGTACTTAATGCGTTCTCACTAAAATAATGCCGATTTTCGTTGCGTGCCAGTTTACGAATGTAAGTGCAGGGTGGTAAAAAAAATACCGTTGGAAATATTATATTGATTAAATTTGTAATAGTATTAATAATGTTTTCTTATTTTTTTTTGTTTTTAGATAATGGAGTCGGGCCGTTGCGACAAAGATTTTCGCAGCGTATAATTTTTTTTCAAAATGAGATACGTAGTTTTTTTTTAAATTTCAATACATTTTTCGTTCTGAATAACTATTTATTACGAAAATAGTATTGGCGTGGCTAAATTTGAAAGGTGGACACTTGATAGATGATATTTTCAAAAAATAAAATCAAAGGGTCGATTTAAAAAAAAATAAAATTTTTGTTCATCAAATTGTGTTTGTTAAAAATGAGTAAGGAAATATTGGCGGACCCTATCTTTTTTAGCTTTCAGCCAATCAGGAGAGAGATTGGAATTCTATTCCGATGTCCAATCAGAGTGACGGCATAGAGATGTTATTGCTTATTAATTCAAATGACAATATTCACTATGAGTAGGAACTTATTTACTTTAAAATTATGATATAAAATAAAAGGAAGTAATCAAAGATGGAATTTTCAAAAATGCTTCAGTACCTACGTGTATTGGAACTATTTATTCTGTACATTTAACTAAAATTACATTACATGGGTAATTGGTTGGTGCAATTATTTGTTTTGTAAAAATACGTAGGTAACTAGGAACACGGATATATTGTGTGTTAGTAGGTAGGTACTAGGTATGAGAGAACTTTTATCTTATTTTCTGTCCAAATGAAATGCTAAAGTTTTTGTTTTACGCATCGGAAAAAAGCGTAGATTGCTTCATTTACATTCGGATATACTAAATTTTATAAATTTTTAATTACTTTTTTTTACAGATGTGTGGGTACCTACTCAGAATCTGAGTAGGCTACTGCACATGATGATATTGTGTATGTTTTTTTTTGTAAATATGTGATGAAATTACTAGAAGTTGAATGGGATCATTTTTTCCAAAAATATGAAATTTACATAGCGCTTTTTTTTGTATTTTGCATTTTAATGATAATCATTCAACGTGGAATTGGAATCGCCACCCCGGGAACCATTAATTGGTTTCTATATACAATATTGAGCTCTGGCATCATGAAATTATGCATTGCTAAACTTTTTTTTTTACATTAGCTCCATACAGGAGGCACCGAGGAAAACAATTTCCCTAGGGGCCTATGTCGTCTTTGAGGATGCTGTGTGGAGGGTTTTTTAAGGGAAAGGAAGGAGAAGAAGATGTGGGAAGGAAAATGGTATGAGGGGTGGGTAGGAATCTGGTGGTCAGTGTGGCCAAGAGCGACGGACGTATGAATCTATTCCTCACACTGCGGTGCAAGGCGAAGGGTTGAGAGAATCTGGCTGGAGAGATAAACAGCCTTCCAATAATTATGGTATCATAAATAATTACAGAACTCGAATAGAATTTGAACAGAACTTTCACAAAACGTTAAGCTTAACTTGAAAAATGGAAGTTTTTTTTTTAACAACCACGCAGGAGGAACCGAGGAAAACAATTTCCCTAAGGGCCTATGTCATCTTTGAGGATGCTGTGCGGAGGGTTTTTTAAGGGAAAGGAAGGAGAAGAAAATATGGGAAGGAAAAGGGTATGAGGGGTGGGTAGGAATCTGGGGGTCAGTGTGGCCAGGAGTAACGGACGTATGAATCTATTCCTCACACTGCGGTGCAAAGCGAAAGGTTGGGAGAATCTGGCTGGGAGTATCTTATATACAACTGGTACCTGGCATGCGTTGCAAGGTCACTATAACCTCGGGGTCAACTTTACTGTAATGGTTCCATCCCAATTCCCGGGAAATAAAATTTTAATGCAAGCGCCTGCAATTTATAACATAATATACAACGGGTACACGGCATGCGTTACAAGGTCACTGTAACCTCGGGGTCAACTTAACTGTAATGGTTCCATCCCAATTCCCGGAAAATAACATTTTAAAGCAAGTGTCTGCAATATATAACATGATATACAACGGTTACTCGGCATGCGTTGCAAGGTCACTGTAACCTCGGGGTCAACTTAACTGTAATGGTTCCATTCCAATTCCTGGGAAATTACATTTTAATGCAAGCGCTGCACTACATAACATTATACACAACGGGTACCCGGCTTGCGTTGCAAGGTCACTGTAACCTCAGGTTTCTTCATATATTTAATTTAACACACACCCGCTCCTCGCTTCATCCACGTTCACACGTCAAATCGCATAGTGTTTTAACCCGTTAGTTGCCGCTGCAACGGGCAAAACCTAGTGATATATTATTATCCTCCTATTATTATCCTCTAACGTAGTCTTCGTTATGATCAATGCACTTGGTGAGCCGTGGCATAAGGTCTTTGACGCAAATATGCTATCACCTCTCCCTCCGCCTCCTAGTCGGTCTCCAAAGGTTTTCCGGCCAAATGTTGCTTCGGGTGAAGAAAAAGATGCAACTCATGTGTGCATTTTTGATTCCGGGGTTAGGTGCTGAACCATTTTTTCAACCCAAAAAACTTCGCCTAAAGAAAATCCGAAAAAAAGATATCTGAGCTCTTTCCATACAATTTTACTTTTCAGCACTCCATTGCGTACTCTATTTTTCCCTCAAAATCATTTATGTGGTAGACTTATTGACTTCTGAGATCAAAATTGCAATCTTACGAACTTCTTCATTTTAATTTGGGAGGCTCGTTTTTTTATGTACACGCTCGCCATATTTTGAGAAATAGTGTCCACGTCGCCGAAAATAAGGACCGGTCTTCAATTCTTGGACAACCCTAGTAGTGCAGCAAAGTAAAATTATATCAAACGTTTAGAGAAGGTTGCAATACTTCTGTAACTACATCTGTTGCATACAACATACACGCTGCATCCACTGCGTATGCACCAATACGCACAAGCGTAACAAGTAACAATCAAACAAACGAACAATGACCGGTGGATGTGATATCTTAAATAATAAATAATAGTGTATATCGCGTGTTGAACAAATACCTAAAATGAGACCAGTAGAGAGTAGAGACCGCCTGTCTAACCTATACTGAGGAAACAGAATTAGCGGCCTTTGAACGAAAATTACTCTGATCTGCGCTGGAGAATGGATCATACGGAATTAAAATGAACCATGAACTCTAAAATCTATTTGAACATGAGACCATTGTAAGATTCTGTAGGTCCCGACGACACGTTGGGCTGGACATGTTGAATAAAATAAAATAAATGTTGAATGCGTAACTCTATTGACAGCCCATTTTCTTGGAACGCTTTGGTCTTTACTTGACTGAAGCCTTCAGTCGTAATCGTCAACAGGACTTGTTCAATGTACCACACGGCTGAAAGATGTCCTAGCACAGCAAAGAATGGTGCTATTGCATTTTTTTTTACATGAGCTCCACACAGGAGGCCCTGAGGAAAATAATTTCCCTCAGGGCCTATGTCATCTTTGGGGATGCTGTGTGGAGGTTTTTTTAAGGAAAGGAAGGAGAGGAGAGTTCTGGAGAGGAAAAGGGTTTAAGGGGTGGGTAGGAATCTGGGGTTCAGTATGTTCTGGTCATCCGCCTACAAGACCTAGACAAACCTCGCCCCATAAACCCGGGCACCCCTGCTAAATCACCAAACGTAGCGAACCACTTGGGGTGACCTATGGCAGAGGTGTTGGTTATCCAATAAAGGTTCCCGGGGCGGCGGTAGCCATTCCTGCCTCCCAAATTGAATAAAATTTCTAAAATGTTTTAATTAATGTATCCACTGTTATAGAAATTTCAATTTGGGAGGAAGATATGGGTACCGCCGCATGAACCATTTATTGGATTACCTACGCCATAGGTTACCCCAAGTGTATGGTTCGCTATGTTTGGTGACTTAGCAGCCCATCCTACTTTTAATGGTTTTTCCTTCCCAGACCTTCCTTCCTTTCCTTTCTTAAAACGAGTTAATGTAAAAGAGAGCGCGGGCAAAAGACCTCCTCAACCAGTCTCTCTCGGCCCGCCACGCAGCAGGTAGGCAGACATATTGGGGTGACCTATGGCAGAAGTGTTGGTTATCCAATAAATGGTTCCCGGGGTGGCTGTACCCAAACCCACCTCCCAAATAGCAAAAATGCACATGATGTCAAAATTGTCTAAATGTATGGCATATCTACTATAAATATATTATCATATTCCTACTTAAAATATTAACTGTACGACTACCATAACACGGGTATTAGCCTAGTGTGGTAGCCAAAAAAAAACAAAAAATCTGTAACTAATAAAATTTTATGAAATAAAAATAAATAAAAAAAATAAAAATAAATCCACACCACACTTGTAGTCGATTTTGTGTTATAATAATATAACTATAACTTTTTGTGTATGAGTTTTTACGTTTTTAAACGACTTCGAAAAGGAGGAGGTTCTCAATTCGACTGTATTTTTTTATTTTTTTTTTTTTTTATGTTTGTTACCTCAGAACTTTCGACTGGGTGAACCGATATTGATGATTCTTTTTTTATTTGAAAGCTGGTGCTTCCCATGTGGTCCCATTTTAATTTGGTCCAGTTCTGACAATGGCATCCATGAGAAAATCATATAAGTCTTAAATTTGTATTTTTAAGTATGTGCGCGACAAATGGACGAATAACTCAATATCACGCCAACCGATTTCGATGATTCTTTTTTTATTGGAAAGGATGTACTTCAAGGGTAGTTTGATGAGAGTTTGGTTAGGTTCTGATTATGGGATCCATGACAAAGTAACGGAACTCTTCAATTCTGAAGAACAAATTTACGATACTCGGCCGAATCTTAATCGAATTAGTTAGTGTACTTCAGATTCACTAAAAATCAAAAAATAAACAAAAATTTTAACAAAACAAAAAAACGACTTCAAAAAATGCACTAAAAAGTAAAAAAATTATTTCTTATTCTTCTACAACTTTATAATCAACTTACCTTTTCTACTCATCAATATGTAGGTACGATTGTTATTTTTGGAGTCGGTGTCAACCAAGGTACCCGCGGCCCGGCGTGTTCACTTGACAGCTCCTCTCCCGCCGACACCGACTCCAAAAATAACAATCGTACCTACATATTGATGAGTAGAAAAGGTAAGTTGATTATAAAGTTGTAGAAGAATACGAAATTATTTTTTTACTTTTTAGTGCATTTTTTGAAGTCGTTTTTTTGTTTTGTTAAAATTTTTGTTTATATTGGAAAAAATCATTCTATGAATTGGTGTGTAACCTGGATAGCGTCACGGATAAATATATTTGAATATCAGTTATAAAAGAGAGTTCTTCTTATAAAAAAATGATTATTTATATATATCATTATAGGAAAATCGAGTCTGAAATTGGAATTTTCGAGTTAATCTCTTTTAAAATGCGTCGAAGCGTAGACCCAGCTATGAAAGTTTTTCTAACTCTCTAGTTACCGAAAAAAATTAAAGAAAGTAAAAAAAAACATGAAAATCGAAATGCACAGATTATTTTTTTTTTTTGTGTTTCTTTGTGATGTAGATTGACCAATTTCCCTGTTGTACTACGAGTTTCCGAACACCGTGCACAACTATTCCAAGACCACTGGTACTGGTCTTACTGTTCAGAAATGCGGGTATTTTTACCCGGCAGTTAAGGAGAAGGAGTCAGCGATATTCTTGGATCTCGCAGGGCAATCCTGTCCTACATTTAGACCCAAATAACTTATCCGACGTTTTATCGCATCTATATTATTTTTATTACAGATTTTATCTTATTTTATTATTCCAAGAGTTATCTATCTATCTTGCCTTTTTGCCATTCCTGCCCGAATTCCTGCCGCCCTTTGCGTGTAGATCGGTTTAAAATAAAATGAGAATGCCGCACAAGAGTTCCAACTGCTCCCAACCGTCTGAAGCAAATGAAACTATAAAATCCCCACTTGAGATATTTTATTTTTTACATTAGCTCCACACAGGAGTCCTGTGACATCTTAGGGGATGCTGTGTGGAGGGTCTTTTTAAGAAAGGGAAAGACAGGAAGTTCTGGGAAGGAAACGGGCATGAGGGGTGTCAGTCAGGTCAGTGTGTCCAGGAGTGACGGACGTATGAATCCATCCCTCCAACTGCCGTGTAAAGGCGATGAGTCGAGAGAATCCGTCTGGAAAGGTCAAAATGCCTTTTTCAACCAATCTCTCTCGATCCGACGCATCCGTTGCCAAGACCTGGACAAACCATGAACCCGGGCGCGTATTTACAAAACCTATACCGATTCAGTCGCGGTAACGACAATTTACATTTTAAATGTACCTCTATATTGGTTATTTTTTATCACATTGCAAAAACAAAAATTGTTCTAAAATCTAGATAAAATAATCTTTCTGACGTGTATATTAGAAATTAATAATTTTATTTCTAAATATTTAAATTTTAATATTATTCCCATATATTGTAAATATACCTCTATATTAATAATTTTTTATCACTTTGCAAAAACAAAAATTGTTCTAAAATCTAGATAAAATAATCTTTCCAATGTGTATATTAGAAATTAATAATTTTATTTCTAAATATTTAAATTCTGATATTGAAAATTTAAAGCGACTGAAACGCGGTAGGGATTGTAAATACGCAACCCGGGCACCCCTGCTAAGTCACTAGAGATAGAGAACCACTTGGGGAGACCTATGGCAGAGGTGTTGGTTATCCAATAAATGGTTCCCGGGGCGGCGGTATCCATTCCAGCCTCCCAAATTAAGATTGAGGTATGTTGGAGGTAGTGGGGAGAGGAAGAAGGCGACAAAAAGGAAGGTCGGGAAGTCCCTAGCTATCCAGTTCTGGTCACTAAACACGGCTAAAGCAATTTCAAGGAACGTTTCAATTTCGAATGGTGGTCTTACACCATGATTATTTAGCTCAAAATTCTTTGGAGCATTTTGCACACTGAGGATGTTAATAATAAACTTGTTTTAAAATTTACACAACTAATAAATTAAAACGAAGAGGTTGAAGAGATTGACCCGACAGAATTTTGTTGTGGGCGTGTCCGTGTGTTTAAAGTAAGCTCAATTTTTCCTTACTTCTGGTTAATTTGTCAAAAATATTCAATCAAATCCCCACCTTCCTCTTCCCCATTTCTTTCCCTCCCCCACTACCTTCAGCCTCACAACATACCTCAATTGGGGATCATCAATTATTTCTTAACTGCATTGCTGTAGCTAACGAAATGCAACGCCATCTACTGGTTGGTTATCCAACCCTTTATAACCAACGCCCTCCGTTAATTTGCATACAAATCAAATCCACACCGCTGGCTTGCCAGCCCCGCTCCCTTTATTTCAACCAATTTACACAAAACCTTGACAAATTATATACCTAAACCTTTCTCATGAATCACTCTATCTATTGGTGAAAACCGCATGAAAATCCGTTCATTAGTTTTTGAGTTTATCGCGCACAGACGGACAGACAGACGCGTCAGAGGACTTTAATTTATAATATGTAGAGATCGAGATGTGGAGGTTTGGAGTTTGAAAAACATAAAAAATAGGACATTGTTAAAAAAAAACTAAATAAATCACTGAAGAGACAATCAAAGAAGTGAGTTTTGAGCTCGTCAGTGTGCCCAAAGTAATCTCAACAACTATTCTTTCCCGTTTCAAACTCCAATCTTAGATTTCAATCAGTTATCTTTGATCATCACATCAGCATCACTACTGTCTGTGTTTACGTTTTGTTTGTTCTCTCATTCTTTTAGAATAGAGCGCCGCACTGTTTGTGCTTGTTTTGGGATCGGCGTCCAAGAAAACTGAACTAAATATATCAATTCAAGGAACACCTGCAAATAACTGGGGGCATTGGGATATTTCAGATTATAATAGAAATTAAATGTATCTATGCATTAAAAATGGTGATCGGACAACTCAGAATTGTGCAGCTTCAACACCTCCCTTGAAAAGTCATAAGTGATGAAATTTTTTTATTAAAAATTGGTTAAATAGGTTACGTTAGGATAGGTTATGGGCATTTTTTCACAACTTTTAATGACTTTAAAGGGGTGTTGAAATTGAATACTTCTGAGTTGTCATGGAATTCTAAAAATGACGACATAATACAATGCAATAGCATTGTCAAATTTTTATGTCTTCTTGAAGTGCTGGAATTTTAATGTTTTTTTTTTATTTTTTTTATTTTCCTTCTTTTGTTGCTTGATTTGGCTTTAGCCTTGTTTGGCGATCAGCTCTGAATTGAATAGCCAGGTCCCAACATTCCTCTTCCCCATCTCCTTCTTTTACCCAATCCCTTCAGCCTCAAAACATTCTCAAATTGGGGTGCCATAGTTCCACTGTCTCCGGACATTTGAGAGCAGTTAGGTTACATTTTTTACTCCAAATATGCTCAGTAATCTCTTGTTAAAATTCTTTGGGTACCTACGTGCTGTTACACTCTGCAAAATGAATGAGTGTAAATAGCATAAAAATAAAACAACAAAAAACAAGAGTGGTACTAGAATAGGCCCTTGGGGAATACCGAAAAAAATAAAGATTTCAACAGAATTTCTAAAAACAATTCTCTGAAGTAACAAACAATTACTATTTGCTCTTTACTTTTCTTTCTTGTTATGAAGAAAATTGATCTTTAAAATATCGAAATTATTTCTAACGAATCTATAAAGATTTTTTTTCGGACACTGGGTAACCCTTTTGTAGCATATTTTTGTAATTTTGTTTTATACTTTGTTGTTTTGTATGTAATTTCCTACGGCTCAAACTTTGTAATGCGGAAATTTTCCTGGCTCGTAAAAATGTTAACTACTTTCATTGCAAGTCGTCAAAACCGTCTTTAATATTTTACGAGCTCGCTGGAAAATCTTAAGGCAGCAGTAATTTCTGAGAATTATCCGCATAATCCCTTTTACACCATAATACATGTTATAGGCATCCATTTAGTAGGACAGCTGTGACTCGTTTCTTCAGTATGTCAAGACTGCCGCAGTGATAAGGCGATGCATGTTACGAAATGATTTAGAATAAGGTTGAAATTGCATCGTCGCGTCGATCAGCTTTATTCTATTTTTATAAGCTAAAATCCAATTTTTTTAACGTTTTCTAAAGATTTGTTAAAAAGGAATCTTTTGGATTTTTAGGAATAATTTATTGAAGGATTTATTCCCAACATTCCACCATGCATAGGAAGGTTGAAAAGAAAACTTCTAAAGAAGGTTAAATAAGCGCCAAAAACGTCAAAAATGGTTATAAACTGTCATCTAGGGCTAAAATCGACTAAAACGTCGAAATGCTGATAAATTGCCATTTAGCGCCGAAACGGGCGTTAAATTTTGAGGTTTTTTGATGATTTTAGCGCTCGCTATTACACGAGTACACATTTCTTCTGTAATTATTTTCAATATTTAGTAGTTAATTTCCCGGCGTTACCCGTACTTTAGATCAGTGGGCCCCAACCTTTTTATCGCCGCGGCCCAGTTATTGTTTGAAAATATCTTCGTTACTTGGTCAGTTAGCAACAGATAATTAAAGAATTTTCTTACATTCATTAATAACCTTCACCCGAATTTTACATTTACATAAGAAAAACGATAATAACAGCTTAATTATTTTTTTTCAAAAGTATTTTGATTTTATGCAAGCCCTTGCGCGGCCCATTACCATTTGGTTCACGGCCCATACTGGGCCGCGGCCCATAGGTTGGGGACCACTGCTTTAGATTATGTTTTTCAATATCAGTGACTCTTTTCTGGTTTTTAAAGTCAAGTGTGCAAAATTTCATCAATTTCGGAATAAAACTGTAGATTTGCATACAAATCAAATAAACGCATCAGAATATAGAGACTAGCTGAAGCAAGTCCCCGGCGTTGCCCGGAGTTTTTCGAAATCTCGCGTAGACAGTGATCTTCCTCTAGTTTTGAAGGTGAAGTGTGTATGTTTGTATAATAATTAAATCCACACCACCCACTCGCATTTTAAATCATTGGCAATCAATCAATCAATCAACAGTCCTCGTCAATCGACGGTTACCGGTCCGTTTAGCTTTTGATCAATTTGTATATATAAATATACTGATTTGAAAAAATATATATATCGTCAGATCACATTAGATCTTTCGAATCCCTAGTAAAATACACGACAATGAAAATGATATTTTTTTGGTTAAAGAAAGAATTTCGATATTTGAAAATCTTTGAACACCAAAGTTGGTTTGGAAAATTAGTCCATAATTTTTGTGTAGTACGCACAAACTTAAATGCCGACCTGAACTTGATACGATCTGTTTTCGCGCAAGTACAGTCACTTTACTGAGTTTACAATGACCGTAAGCGACAGAGAAAGGGGTGGGCGGGGAGGCATGCCTCCTTTCTGATCTGATCTTAAACTCCCCTATTGAGACGATATCTGTATCAGGCATGGGGGCTCCATCGAAGCTTGAGTAAAGTTAGCCTCTCAGAAACTGGGCGTACTGTACAGGGTCCGCAGATACTTTAATAGTACACAACTGCTAACCCTGTAAAAATCACAAGTGCGCCCCACAGTTGAATTTGGCAGCCACCTCTGGTCTGGAGCTCCAAAATACCTGAAAAATACCCTCGACTCTGTGCAGAAACGGGCGGTCCGTTTGATAGATTCTCCCATCTTAACAAACAGATTGCATTCTTTAGAGCACAGGCGTTGGGTGGGAATGCTATCCTTGTTCTACCGGTATTACAATGAAGGTGCTCCGAGGAAATAGCAACATTGATCCCATCGGCACCGGTGCATAGTTGGGGTACACGCCAAACGCGTGCCCAACATTTGTGCACGGTTGACATTTGTCACATGAGAACGGGTTGTTTCTTCGACTCGTTCTTGTATTCAACAGCTCGGAATGCTCAGCTGTGGAATGATTTGCCGGCCTCTGTGTTTCCTCCTTCCTACAACATGGGTCTCTTCAAGACCAATGTTCATTCCTTCCTCTCCTCAAAAATACCCTCCACACAGCATCTACAAAGATGACATAGGCCCTGAGGGAAATTATTGTCCTCAGGGCCTCCTGTGTGGAGTTAATGTTAAAAAAAAATCAACTTAAGGTCGGTATTGCGTGTACTATACATACGAAAATAATTTGATATTATCAAACATTTGTGTGAATTTCTGGGTAAAACGATTACAGTGTGGTTTTAGTCTGGTGATTTTTCCACTATCTTCTGTTTATCAACTTTATACACACGAAAACAACCTGCCGAGTATTTTTTCCGGCTTTATCTTCGTGTTCTACAAAGCCACTATCGATCACAATAACATGCATTTATAACGTTTAGATCATCCAACAAATAATCTGATATTAAAGGGACCTGCCAGGCAAATAATATGTTTTCTGTATCTGTTTGTAAATAATAAAATTAGATAGAGCCTAATATCTCATTGTGATGATTTAAAAAAAATGCGCTTTACAAATTATCAATATTATTATTATTATGATAATTTGGTAGAAGTTAGCGAATTGTGCGTGTTTGTGTGCCCATATTAAACTAAAAATTGATTTTCTAGAAAAATTAGTAGTTCAGTAAAGTTTCGAAGTTTTTTCCGAGTATGATCGATTTCGTCGGCCTGCAAGTAATTTGGCGACGTCAGTTTTCTTTCAAATGTTGCTTGTATTTACTTTAACCGTGTTTAGTGAATAATCAGGTTTTCTGACCTTCCTCTTCCCATCTCTCTCTTCAGCCTCACAACGGTTATCCCCCGACAGTTGACCCCTCTTACAGTTGAGAAAGTTGTTCTCTCCTACAGTTGATCCCTCGTTAGTTGGTCCCCCGACAGTTGATCCCCCGTCAGGTAACCCCCCATAATTTGACCACCCGAAAGTTGATTCCTCCTACAGTTGGCCCTCCTGACGGTTGATCTCCCGGCAGTTGACCTCTGTACAGTTAATCCCTCCTACAGTTGATCCCTCGGAAACTTGGCCCTTTAAGGATTATTTCTGTTATACTTCCTCTGATATCGTAAACAGAGAGGATGTATTTATTTATTATGATCTTGTTACATTCAAGTCGATTTACTTATAATATTTGTAAGCATCTTTGGGGTCGTCCATTAATCACGTGAGGCTCGAAAGGGGGGGGGGGGGGGGTTAAAAGATTGCTAAAAACATCACATGATTAATGGACGACCCCTTGGTGGGAATTCGCTGTAAAAATATTTTTTCTAATAATAATGCCATATCTCTGAAGGAATATGCATATAGGATTCTCCGCCGAATGACATAAATTGGACATAAACGACGTAAATCACATATAACGACAGAAGCAAACATTTGGGTATCAACTGTACTACGGATCAACAGTACCAGGGATTAACTGTACCAGGGATCAAATGTACTGGGGATTAACTGTAATATGGATCAACTGTAATGGGAATCAAATGTATTAGGGTTCAACTGTAATAGTGATTACTGTAATATGGATCAACTGTAATGGGAATCAACTGTATTAGGGATCAACTGTAATAGTGATCAACTGTAATAGTGATTACTGTAATATGGATCATCTGTAATATGGATCATCTGTAATATGGATCAACCGTAATAGGGATCAACTATAATAGGGATTAACTGGAAGAGGGATCAATTTTCCAAGGGTTCAAATATCGGGGTTCAACTGCTGGGGGATCAACTGTCGGGGATCAAGGAACCATCACAGTATACCTTTCAAGTGTCTGAGGGATCAAATGGAAGGAGGGTCAATTGTCTGGGGGTTCAAATGTCGAGGGATCAAGCGTCATTAGGGGAATCAAGAATCATCACAACATACAGGAATAGTGAATGCCTCATTCACTCAGAACAGCTAAAATAAAATTAGTTCTGCAATTGTTTACTGTCTGTCCACATAGATTAGATAAAATTTTATTGCCCGTTTGTTTAAACATAATATTTGTCTAAGTAATCCGCTGCAGTCTTGCAGACAAGTCGCACACACTACTGTCATTTTGGGGTAAACTTAAACTCTTATCTCATGTTTGTTCAAGCCCAATAATTCTACATTTGGTTAACCTTCAAACATGCTTGAATGAGAATCTGCCGAGGGCAAACTCAAAAAATATTATTTATTTATTTAGGTATTATTTATGGTTTTTTAGGAACATGAATTACAACAATCAACAAGTGCAACATTACAGAATTACGGTTATGTTCGTCAATATAGCTTCATGGTGCCCAACTTGGCCATATTTTTTTTTTTTCAAATTCACTTGTTACTGTGTATATTAAATACTTTTCTCATATGGGTATGTTGTGTCGGGTAGATTAAACTTTCTAGTTTGAGTTATGTTGCTTAGTGAGTTTTCGTTTTATGTCACATAAAGTTGAGTTAACTGTCAATATGGTAATAATTTATGTTAAATGAATGTGTGGATATGTAGATAAATGAGTCCTGTTTGGAGTTAGTCTTGCAAAGAGGGAGATTAAAAGTAAGCGACTGTCTGCTGTTGCGATTTGGAACATGGAATGATAGGCGTTGAAGAAGATCAGGACTATCGATTAAGTTATGTGTATTTTAAATAACATTACCGAATCTGATCTATTTCTACGGCAAGTTAACGTCTGTATATTGAATAACTTTACAGAGTCATCATTACTAACATGAGATTGAAAAGAGCAGAAGTTAAGGTACCTTAAAAATCTATTTTGAACGCTTCCGATTATATTTTGTGGTTCCACACTTGAGATGCGTATTCAAGGATACTACAAACGTATGAAAAATAAGTGTTATGCATGTATAATGATTACCAGTGAACTTGATGCTGCGTAAAAATGTACATATATTGTTTGGTTAAAATGGCTTGTTACACGACTATATCATATGAATGCCCATGTACATATATGTAAGTTTTTGTTGTTGTGGAGCTAGTCCTAACGATGTGTGTTTTTTGTTGGCAGGTAAAGCCCGGCCTCAGCCATGCCGGAGGAGGTGAAGACGGCGGCGGCCGCAGTCCCCACGGAGCCCCCGCGCCCCCGCTCCGCCAGCACGGGCAAGGCGGCCCTGGCGCGCGTGCAGCTGCTCGACGGCACCACGCTGGACGTGCACGTCGACGTGAGTTACAACCCTAATATACATCCAACCAACCCTACCTTCCTTTTGAATAGGCGCCCATTTGGGTCATATACAGAGTGTCTGGGGGTAAAGTGCATTCACTTCGCGAGGTGATTCTACATGATAGTACAAGTAAAAAAGTTAAATACCTTTTTTCGAAATTCCAACTTTTAGGGGTAGTTTTGAGGTAAAAAGATAAAATTAGTGCGGCGTGTACGGCCAGATTTATTATTTTCCACTGTTACGATACGGTCCAATCACAATGGAGTCGGGCGCCCGGCAGGCTCTCAGCAAGTAAGATCGTACCTCACACTAAGGATTTTTAGTAGATACGTCTTTTGAAAAAAAAAGTTGAAATTTCGGAAAAAGTAGTTAATCTTTTTTACTCCTACCATCATGTAGAATCATCTCCCTAAGTTAATGCACTTTACCCCCGGACACCCTGTATACATTTTTGTATTGAATTCACTTTTTTTTGTTTATTAAATTCTTCTCTCATGTTATCTCGTGCTGTATGTCCATCATAACAAAGCGGCATAACTGTTAAATCTTAACTCCTCAGGCCTCGGGCATATCCTGTCAGAATGTTTTTATTTTTAAATAAAATCCAAATAAATTAAATGTTTCTGAATCTCTCCAAAAACTAAAAACTATTTTTGAAAGGTCATGAAATATACTTTCAAATTTTATTATTATACAAACATAATTTTTTAAATATTAACATTTTGAATGAAATCATAAGAAAGTTTTAAAAATGGGTCACCTTATGTTTTTTCTAACTAAAATTCTTGATAATGAAAAAAATATACAACGTGTCTGGAAACTCGTAGTACAAGCGGGAAACTGATGAATCTACATCACGTAGAGAAACCAAAAAACTTATTTTTTTCGATCTGAGCATTTCGATTTTAATATATTTTTTTCTATTTTTCCATTTTTTCGGCAACTAAAGGGTTAAAAAAATTTTTAAGCCCGGTTTACCCTTCGATGCATTTTATAAGACATTACACAGCTGAAATAAACCCCCTAGTGAAAATTTTTTCCAAATTTAACCAAAAAAATTCCAACTTCAGACTCGATTTACTCGAAAACGAAAGCTCAAATCAAAAAAGTTATATCATAAATCGACTCCGAATGTGATGTAGATTTACCAGTTTCCCGCTTGTACTACGAGTTTCCGGACACCGTGTATAAGCATACACGCATTTTATTAGACGAATGTTTTTTTCTGAATATTTCTGGCTTTGACCCTTTAAGAGTGTTCTAGGCCATCATTTGAAATTATGGAGAGAGGAAAAATAATAATAAATAACGAAATTATCAAAGAAAAAAATTGGTTTCATATAGGTGTACATTTTAATTCTTCTGCAGTTAACTTTTAGATTTGCATATAAAGCGTGGTGTTTTTTCTTTGTAACACAGTTGAGATCATATTTCTCACCACAATAAATAATAAGGGAGACGAAACGATTTCTATGAGACCTATAAGTGTTCAAATTAGCCTGAGGCGTTAAAAATACTTTAAATTCTTTTCCTTCTATATAATATGGTCTGGGGGGTGCAATGTGACTGATTTTTTTCATTTACATTAAGCCCACTTGGGGGGGGGGACCATTGGGAGACCCTGAGGAAAATAATTTCCCAGCTGGAGGGTCAAAGTCAGCACAGCTGATGGGCAGGCACATCTGCCGCCAAGACCTAAACACCTCACCCAATGAACCCTTGCACCCCCAATAAGTCACCAAATGTAGAGAACCACTAGGGGTGGTGACCTGTGGCAGAGGTGTTGGTTATCCAATTAATGGTTCCTGGGGTGGTAGTACCCGCACGCGCCTCCCCAAATGGCGCCCAACATGTTACCTTTATTTTTTTGTTGATTTTGAATAACCTTTGTTGTTAACATTGCAGAGGAAAGCAAAAGGAATCGACCTGCTGGACAGAATTTGCTCTGAGCTGAATATTCTAGAGAAAGATTACTTTGGAATCACATACGAAGACAGAAGAGACCCAAGAAACTGGCTAGAACTTGACAAGAGGATTTCCAAATTCCTCAAGAGTAAGTACTCATTTTATTTCTTCGGCCAGTGATTTAGTTTTTTTTATTAGTTTACTTGAGATTTTAATTTAATTTAATGAGAATCAATCCCGTGTATGATTGTATGAGAAATGTGCGATTATAAAAGGGTTGCTCAGATGGTTTGTAGAGCAAATGAATGAAGAAAGGAGTGTAAGGAGAATATATGATGCGAATGTAAATGGTAGAAGAAGTTGGGGACATTCGAGGAAGACAGGGCACGTTCAAATAAACCACATGTTAAGTAGGGCCATGTCAATATTCAGAATAAAAGAAGAATATTTATGGGACGATGTATGAATGTGAATGAGGCAAGAAGTGCTTGCCAAGACTGAGTTGTTCGGCGGTCCGTCCTCTCTGCCTACCCTAGCGTGAAACGGCATGATGGTTACTTAGTTAATAAATTGTAAATGCTTCGTGATAAACGAACATTCAGAAACTAAACTTTTCTTAAAATGACTTTAGTCATGTTTGGTGACCAGACCTGAGTAGTCAGTTAATTGCCAATCTTCCTCTTCCCTGTCTATTTACCCGCCTGTCCCCATGTATTCACATAAAACAGGCCGTTGTAACTAACTAACTAACCATCACGCCGTTTTCCCGCAGGGGTAGGCAGAGAGGACTGACCGCTAAACAACTCGGTCTTGGCACACACTCTTTGCTTCACTCATATTCATACATCGTCTCATACATTCTCTTCTATTATTCTGACTTTTGACATGGCCCGACTCAAGTATTTGATTCACTTGATCGTGCCATGTCTTCCTCGGGCGTCCCCGACTTCTTCTAGCATTCACATTCGCGTCGTATATTCTTCTTACACTACTTTCTTCGTTCATTCGCTCTACATGCCCAAACCATCTGAGGGTCCCTTTCTTAATCTTACTCATTATGCTTACATCAGCCTTACATTCTTTGCGGATATCCACATTTCTCACACGATCATACATTGTTTTACCACACATACGTCTCAGGGATCTCATTTCAACAGCATTCAGTTTACTTTCATCCTTCCTCTGCCAGTTCCATGCCTCACTGCCATACATCAGGGTAGGTACCAGGACTCCATTGTGGACTGCTGGCTTCGCTTCTTTTAACAGTTTTTTATTAGCGCCAACGGCATTCAGTCCACCATTAATGGAGTTACCGGCATTCACCCTTGATCCATCACCATTGTACAAAGCTAGAAAATAGTTCTTTCTGATTCAGGCATCATTTATAAGACGATGGAGAGTGAAAGAGAGAAGGTTTTTTATTTGTGAATACCGCACAAGAGTCCCAACTGCTTGGAGGAGCCAGTGAGACTATGACATCCCCAATTTGAACATGTTGGGAGGCTGAATGAAGTAGGAAGACGAAGTAGATGAAAAGGATGAAGATTGGGAAGTTATTTGAGAAAGAAGGAGTGTGTGCCAAGACCGAGTTATTTGGCAGTTTGTCCTCTCTGCCTACCTGTGGGGAAACGTCATAATGGTTTGTTAATTGGTTGACTGATGAATCGGTTGATTGATTAATGAATTGATTGATTGCTTAATTAATTGATTGATTGGTTAATAAATTGAATGATTGCTTTATTAATTGATTGATTGCTTAACTAATTGATTGATTAATGAATTGATTGAGTGATTGATTAATGAATCGATTGATTAACGAATTGAATGATTGCTTAATTAATTAATTGATTGATTGTTTGATAAAATAATTGATTGATTGATTAATTAATTGATTGATAAAATATATAATTGATTGAATAATGAATTGATTGATGGGTTAATTAATTTATTGATAATTGATTGATTGATTGCTTAATTAATTAATTAATTGATTGATTGATTAATGAATTGATTGATTGCTTTATTAATTGATTGATTAATTAATTGATTGATAAAATATATAATTGATTGATGGGTTAATTAATTTATTTATCAATTAATTAATTGATTGATTGCTTAATTAATTGATTGATTGATTAATGAATTGATTGATTGCTTTATTAATTGATTGATTTATTAATGAATTGATTGATTGATTAATGGATTGATTGATTGCTTAATTAATTGATTTATTGCTTAATTGATCAATTGATTTATCGATTAATTAATTAATTGATTGATTGTTTGTTTCCAGGCGAGCCATGGAAGCTGTCATTTGAGGTGAAATTCTACCCCCCGGAGCCGGCCAGTCTGCAGGAGGACTTGACCCGCTACCAGCTGTGCCTGCAAGTGCGCAACGACCTGCTCGCATCCCGCCTGCCATGCAGCGCCAACACGTATGCGCTGCTCGGATCCTACCTGGTAAGCCACTCCTACAATATAATAATTCATTTTTATTTACCTTCAACCCTTCAAGCGCTTAAATATTTTTATGACCGTGAAATTTGTCATGAAATTTCTGAATGCTTTTGAGGTATTTTAAATGTGCTATATGTTTGCAAAGCAATCTGCTTGTAAACAATTATCATTGCCCTCTGTGGAGTAAAATCTCAAAATATTTGGTTCGGTACTTAGCTGAAACCTACCTTCAGTTATTTTAATTAATTACCTTTCGATCCAACAGATTTGGTCTCTCTCAATCGGTAATGAGGAGCATTGTTATTATTTGTTTCTAATACCCTGATAGTTGTTGTGTTATTGTTTTAGTGTTAGTTCTTTAAAACCGTTTGTTTTTAAATATGATAAGATTCCTTGAATCCTCCTCTTTTCTAAATCGCAAGTGGAACAAACAGTTCCTTCAGAAAATCCAGGGGAACGAGCCGGTGTTTAAACTCAGTAGAATAAATATGGAAGATCATCAAGTAAACGTGATTGTAAAATAAACTCAGAATGCTTGTTTAAGCGGAGCGTATTTTGCTGATGTGAACTGAAAATTAAATACTGTATATTTATTATTTTTAAAGTTGTCATAGAAACAAATATCATTTTGGAACTAGATAAAACATTAATATTTCTAAATAATAAAATCTAAAAAGAAAACTATAAGTGCCTTGTAGGCGTGTTTTGTGATTCAAATATATATATATATTTTTTACATGAATACCGCACAAGAGTCCCAACTGCTCCCGTCTGGAGCCAGTGAGACTATGGCATCCCCAATTGGGGTATGTTGTGAGGCTGAAGGTAGTTGGGAGGGAAGGAGATAGGGAAGAGGAAGGTGGGGAAGTACCTGGCTATTCAGATCTGGTCACCAAACACGGCGAAAGCCACTTCAGGCAACGTTTCAATTCTGAATGGTGGTCTTACACCTGGGCGATACTGAGAGTATCTTCCACTCTGGAACGTGCCGCAAATATACTATATATTATTTTAAATGAATAAATTGTGAAATACACAAATTAATCAAATAAAATTTATTTGCCACGCCGGGATTCGATCCCGCGTCTTACCGCTGCACTACGCCGGCCGTTGTGGCTTAAATTTCCAATATTAATAAACTGTGTTTACGAAATTCAAAGAAATGGAGATTTACGATGTTAGGCAAGTGGAAGTGAGACAGAGAGCTGGGCTATTGGGCTAAATGTAACATTTGTTTCCTTTCAAATTTGTACAGAAGGCATTTCTAGTGTTCTTTATTCTGTAAAAATTTTAATATCAAATTTCAAAGTGTTAACAAAAAAGAATTCAGTATTTAGAAAATGCATTTAATGACCTACAATGACTTAAACGACTTTACAATGACCATAAGCGAAAAAGAGAGATGCGTAAAACATACATGCGAGAGAAAGGCATGAGAGGGGAGGCATACCGCTTTCCGGATCTCAAACTTGCCTATTGCGATGATTTCTGTATCCACATCAGGTCGGTATTAAAGTTTGCCTTGTACCATACACAATTAATCATTCTTTCAAAAAATCCTGCCAATTTGTAATCATACAGGTTGACAAAGTTCTGATTAGGTTTTTCAATAATGAGTTATTGTTTCCATCATCAGGTCCAATCGGAGCTGGGAGACTACGACCCGACAGAGATGAGCCCCTCCTACCTGAAGGAGTTTAGGTTCGCCCCGCCCAACCCCCCCTCGGATCCCGGCAACCCCAACCCGCCCAACCAGATCAACCACCAGGCGCTCGAGGAGAAGGTCATGGAGCTGCACAAGACACACAAGTCAGTATCTCTCTCTCACACTCTCACGCATAGGCAATATCCCATTGCACATTGTTCTCAAAGGCAACCACTGCAGCATGCAATGAATTCACACTGATGTGTTGTGTCAAAATATAACTAGCCGTAACTAAAATATAACCTAAGCTGGTCTCTCTCGACCCATTGCCTTGCACCGCAGTTAGAGGGAAGGTTTCATCCATCCGTTATTCCTAGACAGTTTATCAATTTCACCAGCCTATCTGGGGCCTAGGAACTGAAAGTACTTCACACTTCTGTCGATTTATCTCTTCCGTGATGTTCACCCCTTTACAAATACATCACAGTTTTCTTTTCAAAGGCAACATTAACACTATATTTTTTATCTTTTCTTCAACAGAAAAAAAGTTGATTAAGCTACTGGGCCGATCTTAAATTGAATTTGGCAGCTTGTCCTGCAACTGTTAAGACTAATTTAAAAATTAATAGAGTAGGCGTTGATGACCCACAATGTTAATGAAGCTAGATCACTTTATCTTGTCTGGTATTTTTATAGAATTTCTTACGTTCATTGACGATTTACACTTAGTTAAAATATTTAATAAAATTATTATCCCACATTTATCACAATCCTGACCTTCTTTTTGAAGTATGTTGGAATGTGTGGAAAAATATGTTTTCACGGTGATGTTTCATATTGACAATATTTTTTTTATATGAATTCACCAACTGCTCCCGTCTGGAGCCAGTGAGACTATGGCATCCCCAATTGGGGTATGTTGTGAGGCTGAATGTAGTAGGGGGGGGGAAGGAGATGGGAAGAGGAAGGTGGGGAAAGTATATACTTTTTTTTCAAAGATTAATATTTATTTATTTAATTTAACAGTATAAATAATATACCCTAAACAATAATTGCGTCTCACAGTCACAAGCGTAATAAAATACCAGAAATAATTTAAATAAAAAACAATTACTTATGTGTGGCATTTGATTGTAGTTTAAGGTGTAAAATTAAAACAAGTTCTTGAAAGATATACAAGTACTATTTGCACGTTATTTATGTGAAGTATTTATTGTACGTGACTTGTAGCTTGAAGGCCTCCCTGGTCGAGTAAATTTTATTTGATTTATTTGTTTTATTTCACAATTCTCATTTAAAATAATATATAGTTTATTTGCGGAACTTTCCAGTTTGGAAGATAATCTCACTATCGCCCTGGTGTAAGAAAACCATTCAGAATTTAAACGTTCTTGAAATGGCTTTAGCCATGTTTGGTGACCAGATCTGAATATCCAGGTACATCCCAATCTTCTTCTCCCCGTTTCCTTCCCTTTCCCACTACCTCCAGCCTCATAGCATACCCCAATTGGGGATGCATAGTTTCATTGACTCCAGACGGTTGGGAGCAGTTGGTATTCTAGTGCAGTTTCACAAAAAAAATACAAAATAAGCTAGTAGACATTAGCATTACATCATTATCATTTTTGTACTACATTTTGGGATGAGGTTTGGCCTCCTCCACAAATGCTCTCCACTGGCCGAGTTCCCTCTTCTTTGCCCCCAGTCCTCAGTTCTTCCCGTTCGGCTCCTATCCTCTTCTACACAGTCTAATTCGTCTCTTCATCGGTCTGCCTCTGGGTCGTTTCCATTGGGGCACCCACACAGTCTTAACTGTTGTCGTTCTGTCATCTCCAGCCAATTTCCGACTACAGTATCTTATGATGATCTCATGCTCAATTAGATTTTCGAGTTTGTGGTTCATTTTAATTCTGTATGATCCATTTTTTGTATATTTTTTTGCATTTATTATCGTTGTGTAATATTGAATTTTGTTCTCAGGGGTCAAACACCAGCAGAAGCGGAGCTCAACTACCTGGAGAATGCCAAGAAGCTGGCCATGTACGGAGTGGACCTCCATCCCGCCCGCGACTCTGAGGGAGTGGACATCATGCTTGGAGTCTGCTCCTCGGGCCTGCTCATCTACAGAGACAAGTGAGTGCTGCCTCATCTCTTTTGTTTCTATTATCTATGATCAAGCTGCATAATACTATTGACTCTAAGAATCTTAAATCTTATCGGAAGCAATTCAGCTCTTCTATGAATATGTCTTTTAATACATAGATGATAAACAATAAAGGTCCCAGGACTGTACCTTGAGGTATGCCAAAATTACTTATTTTTGGCTGACTAAGCACTTTGTTAACTTGGGGGCTTTTGAAAAGGTAGCTTTTTATCTATTCTAGAGCAGTAGCATTTTTATTTATTTTATTTTATTTATTTTTTTTTTTATTTTAATTTTTTTTTTAATTTTTTTTTTTTTTTTAATTTCAATAACAAGGTTTGTACATGTATGTATGATGTATATAATAAGTATGGATTCATTTTTTTTTTCACAGACCTCCTCACTAGGATTTCCTGTTCTGAGGTGGCCTGTAGTTTTTTAAAATATTTGTATTTGGTTATTTATGGATTGTCTTTATATCGAAACATTTAATCCAATGTTTCTCAATTGAATTACAAGCAAGTCAAATGATATTTTCCAAAATGCATTTTTAGATCTATGAAAATTCCATTGCATTTTAATGACTTATTTATTATTAATTCATTTGTTTAATGCCTGATTGGCAACTCTAAAATACTTAAAAAAAGCCCTACCTTGTGTAAATGTGGCGATTTGCTCCTTCATTCACTGGTCACTTGACACAGTTACACCATAAAAGTATCACATAAAACATATATGAATGCGATTTTGCGAGTGATTCAATAATTGGTGTGATCACAATCACGATAATATTTCAACTGATTAATGTGGGTAACTTAAAAATGATTGTACAAATAATATTTTGAACTGACATCGGTAGGTAGGATTTAGTCATCTTCTTTTTTCTGATTCCCAAGTAGAGCTTTGTAAGGAAGGAAAGGAAAGATGGGTATATATACATAATCTGTATAAACTAATGTGTTTGTTATGTGTTAAACTTTCCAGGCTGCGAATCAACCGCTTTGCGTGGCCCAAGATCCTGAAGATCAGCTACAAGCGGCACAACTTCTACGTGAAGATCCGGCCCGGGGAGTTTGAGCAGTACGAGTCCACCGTGGGCTTCAAGCTCGCCAACCACCGCCAGGCCAAGAAGCTGTGGAAGGTCTGCGTCGAGCACCACACCTTCTTCAGGTAATTAAACTAACATAACCCAACCTAACTTAAAATAACCCGTTCAATTTATTGAAGCTTATAAATCTCATAATATTTACTATAATTTAATATCACTGACCTCACCATTTAGATGGAAATTTTGAGGAATTTGTGAATTTCTGGGACACTTCAGTCGAACATATCTGTGATATTCCTTTTCTTCTCCTACCTTCTACCTAGCAAGTGACCATGAGTTTCTCTATAAGGATACATTGTAGGCAGACAGTTGATAGCCTAATACAGTTGATAGCCTAGTACAGTTAGTAACCTAGTACAGTTAGTAACCTAGTTCAGTTAGTAACCTAGTTCAGTTAGTAACCTAGTACAGTTGATAGTCTAGTACGTTAGTAACCTAGTAGAGTTGATAACCTAGTAGAGTTGATAACCTAGTACAGTTGGTAACCTAGTAGAGTTGATAACCTAGTACAGTTGGCAGACTAGTACAGTTGGTAGCCTAGTACAGTTGATAGCCTACTACAGTTGATAGCTTAGTACAGTTTTCACCATTTAGACAAAAAATTTGAAGAATTTGTGAATTTCTGGGACACTTCAGTCCAATGTATATGTGATATTTCTTTTCTTCTCCTGCTTTCCACCTCGCAAGTGACTATGAGTTTCTCTAGTTGGATAAATTGTAGGCAGACAGTTGATAGCCTAGTACAGTTAAATCCTGTAATTTCAATATCCGCTTTATCCGATTTTTTGACAAAATGATGCCAGTGTGACATCTTGTTCACATTTTTACGAGGAACAAGAGGAACCTAATATTAAGTTTCAAAACCTCCCTTACCATGTTAAAACTGCGAGTGAGTAATAAAATCCGCTATATTTATTCTTTACGTTGCTGTCAAAACCCGCTATATCGGATTCAACCAATTACGAGCAGTTATTTTGCCAAAATACAATATGACCGCTGCTCTGTCACCATGCTCGAGCATATTGTGTTTACATACGTCAGAGTATTTAGCTTTAGAGTATTTAGCTTTAGAGTATTTAGCTCTACCGTTTTTTTTACAATTTTATCATGAAATAATGAGCGATTTGTGTGAAAACTTTGTGCTATCACTTAATAACAAAGCCAGGAAATGAATTTGAATGTCTGAAACTTGGAAAGTTAGTAAGAATTGCCAAAAAATATAAGTTAAATAAGCCTTTTTGTTGAGTTGAGTTTCAAAAGCCTCTATATCACAAAGTGCGTATCAAAATCCACCATATCCATTTTATTTTATTCAAATTACTTAAATATTACTAATTATACATGGAAAAATGAATACTTTTCGAATTTATATTACTCCAATTTATTATGTAAAAAGTGGAAACGCAATTACTTATTTACGCTAGAGATATGACTGTTTTTGCGATTTTCTCCAAATCAGTTGATACAGCGGATATAGAAATTACATGACTCAGTTGATAGCCTACTACAGTTGGTAGCCCAGGCTAGTACAGTTGATAACCTAGTATAGTTGGTAACCTAATACAGTTGATAGTCTAATACAGTTGGTAGCCTAGTACAGTTGGTAACCTAGTACAGTTGATAGCCTAGTACAGTTGGTAGTCTAGTACAGTTGGTAGCCTAGTACAGTTGGTAGTCTAGTACAGTTGGTAACCTAGTACAGTTGATAGCCTAGTACCGTTGGTAGTCTAGTACAGTTGGTAGCCTAGTACAGTTGGTAACCTAGTACAGTTGATAGCCTAGTTCAGTTGGTAGTCTAGTGCAGTTGGTAACCTAGTACAGTTGATAGCTTAATACAGTTGGTGGCCTAGTACAGTTGTTAATCTAATACAGTTGGTAGCCTAGTACAGTTGGTATCCTAGTACAGTTGATAGCCTAGTACAGTTGATAGCCTAGTATAGTTGAATAAATATGTAATTGTTGTTGTTTGTTTAGATTGATGACACCGGAGCCGACGGGCAAGTCCACCCTGTTCCCGCGTCTGGGTTCGCGCTTCCGTTACTCTGGCCGCACCCACTGGGAGTCCCGCAAGGCCCCCATCCAGCGCCCCGCGCCCAACTTCCAGCGCTCCCTCAGCGGCCGTCACCTCACCTCGCGCAGTATGGACGGTAACACTGCATGCATTAATGACACACATAAATAAAAATAAAATAATTTTATGATTGTCGTAGGTACCTACTTTAGCACCTGTCTGAATTTTTGGTGGGTATGGGTACCACGGCCCCGAGAATCATTTATTAGATAATCAACACCCTTGACATAGGTCACCCCAAGTGGTTTGCTATGTTTGGTGGCCTAGCAGGGGTGCTTGGGTTCATGATTGGGTTCAAATTATTTTCCCCAAGGCCTTTTGTGTTGAGTTAATTTAAAAAAAATACAAATTTAAATGGAAACCAACGTTCTTAGCCCATTTAGCACGCATTCTGTCTCTCTTACACTCTCCTGCCATTTGAATTTTGTAAACATGGTCAAACACAGTTTTTTATTCAAAATTTAAGTGCCGTTTGGCTAAATATCAGTTCCGAAGAACAATGTCGGATGTGTGATTTTGTAGTTTTTCAGTATACTTGTTTAAGGTTTCAATTCTGCATTTTTACTGTTTTTGAGATCAACCCGTCTGCTTGGTTCAATTATTTGCACCTCACAATCCGGAAGCCTCGGTTTCGCGCGTAAATTCTGAAACCGTCACTTTGGATCGAGATTGTAAAATATCAATGCAAGATTGCTTTCATATTTCAAAGACAATAAGAAGCATTATTTCGTTCTCTTTCTGGTTAAAAGAAAAATAATTATGTTTGCATGAGAGGAAGAGAGATATAAAGCATTTAAATTGTAAGGTCGCTCTGGGACTTTTTGGTCTTATGAAAGTATAACGCGATTACGTGTTTTGGGATGTATTTATTCCTAAACAAGCAGACGGGTTAAAAAATATAATGTATTGATATATCTGTAATATCATTTATGTGGCAATATTATAGGCCGAACTCCTGTACATCAAACATAAACATAACAAGTATCGGAATACAAACTACAGCACATATCGACTGTGTGCCCGTCCGCCCGGGGTATGAAGCGGAGAGCGGAGGCGGAACGGTGCCGAGGTTCAATGTACACTGTGCATTAGTACCGGCGATTGGCCTAGGTCGCCGCCACTATCATTCAAGAGAGACAGGAAAATAGAAAACGAAGAAGACTTAACAAAACACTCCTCTTCTTCTATTTCCCCCAAATGCTAAAAATTTAAAAACGCCCCGCCAGACTTTCAAAACGCCCAACAAAGGGTTTTTATTTTATTTTATGCATAATTGAATAATTTGTATAGCGTCATTTTGTTTAAAATCACATCAATGGCGTTGAACAAATATTAGTTGCTAGGATTTATCTTATGTACAAAAGATACAAATTTATGTGTGTCCTTAGCCCTGGCCGGGAAGCAGCAGTACGGAAGTCTGGACGACGATTCGACCAAGCGCCACACCATGTCCCACCCGCCCGAGCACCTGCCCGACCTGCCGCCCCCGCAGGTGGTGCGCCCCCGCAGCCCCCCGCCACCCGTCAAGAAGGAGAAGCTCAAGGACAAGGTACCTGACCTACACAACCTGACCTAACAAACATACCGGGTGGCGGAGAACCCAACCTAACCTAATGGTTCCGTGCAAACTCAAAATCAAGTCAAATCAACACCACTTTGAAACAAAAGAGGTGTTGAGTTGAGTTCATTCTGAGTTGTCCGTTCATCTTAACTTATACACGGTGTCCGGAAACTCGTAGTACAAGCAGGAAACTGGTAAATCTACATCACATTCGGAGTCCATTTGTGATATAACTTTTTTGATTTGAGCTTTCGTTTTCGAGTAAATCGGTTCCGAAGGTGGAATTTTTTTGGTTAAATTTGAAAAAATTTTTCACTAGGGGGTTGATTTCAGCTCTGTAATGTCTTATAAAATGCATCGAAGGGTAAACCGGGCTCAAATTTTTTTTTTAACCCTTCAGTTGCCGAAAAAATGGAAAAATAGAAAAAAAAAATATTAAAATCGAAATGCTCAGGTCGAAAAAAGTTTTTTGGGTTCTCTACGCGATGTAGATTCACCAGTTTCCCGCTTGTACTACGAGTTTCCGGACACGTTGTATATCGTTATGGGAAAGCGATACTGCTGTAACTGAGAAAAGCCACGACAAAGCAGAATATTGAAGAAAAAGAGCTAATCTAACCTCTTTGTTTTATAATGTTCTCTTTTTTCCATTTACTGAGATAAATAATTAAAGTTAATTATTGTGAATTTGAAACTAGTTGTATAGGTATCGCGGTCAGAGTTGTAAACACAGTACTAACGCAAATGCATTGCTAGCGTAAAGCAAGAAGAATCCTAACTGCTCCCAACCATCTGGAGCCAGTGAGACTATGGTATCCCAAATTGGGTATATTATAAGGCTGAAGAGAAAGGTGGGAAGAACCTGGCTATTCAGATCTGGTCACAAAAAACGGCTAAAACCATTTCAAGCAATTCTGAATGGTGGTCTTTCACCAGGGCGAACTGAGAATATCTTCCACTCTGGAATGTGCCGCAAATATACTATATATTATTTTAACTGATTAAATTGCGAAATAACACAAATCAATCAAATAAAATTTACTTGCACACACCGGGATTTGAACTCGTGGCCTTCGGATTGCTATTTCGAGGGCCTCACCCATCGACTATGGGGGCCGTCAGAATTCTTCTGTTTGAACATGTATACATACAATGAAAGAACACACTGTTGTTATAATGTTCTAATCCAGTCAATGTACAATGTACTTGTTGTCTCTTTTTTGCCGATGATAAAATCCTGTTTCTCAGTGATGCTTCACAAGAACATCTCTGCAGGAAGCATATAAAGATTCACTAATACACCCAACCAAGTGTGTGTTGTTTGTCTCAACTCTTAACGGCCGTTGTTTCCAAACTCACTGACCAACTGTTGAGCCATGGCTCAACACTTCTCAAATGCACAAATTCGCTCTTCCCAATGCTACTCTCCGACCAACAGGCGTTAGAATCGAGCATTACTAAACAAAAACTTAGCTGATCGGAGGCTCAGATTGATCCATCGAAAACTTGGGAACGACGGTTGTAATTTGCAATCTATATGTAATAGAGTCTTCGTCAAATCACTGGAATTAAAAATTACACAGTATTAAAAATGTTTGTATTTGGCGTTTACAGCAATATCACTTTCCCGTGACAAAGTTCATTAGTGATGTTTTTGGGTTAGCTCTGAGGAAAAGAATTATAGCTCTATCAAATTAGAATTTTTCAATTTGGGAGATGGGTATGGGTACCGCCGCCCCGGGAACCATTTATTGGATAACCAACACCTCCGCCACAGGTCACCTCAAGTGGTTCACTATGTTTGGTGACTTAGCAGGGGTGGCCGGGATCATAGGGTGAGGTTTGTCCGGGTCTTGGCGGCGGATGCGTCTGCCCACCTCCTGCATGGCGGGTTGGATTGGGAGAGACTGGTTAAGAGATCTCTCCAGCCGGACTCTCTTAACCCATCCATCGCCTTGCACCGCATCGGGAGGGTTTCATACATCCGTCACTCCTGGACACACTGACCCCTAGATTCGTACCCACCTCTCATACCTTTATCTTTCCCAGAACTTCCTCTCCTTCCTCTCCAAAAAAGACCCTCCACACAGCATCCCCTAAGATGACATAGGCCCTGAGGGGAATTATTTTCCTCAAGGCCTCCTGTGTGGAGCTAATGTAAAAAAAAAAGTAGTAGGACCATTTCTTATGGGACAAATATCATCGAATGAACGAATGTTGAAGGTATACATAATTCTAACATACCTACAAGTTTTGTCCACTAGAGATACTTGATTATATCAACGAATGAACGAATGTTGAAGGTATACATAATTCTAACATACCTACAAGTTTTGTCCACTAGAGATACTTGATTATATCAACGAATGAACGAATGTTGAAGGTATACATAATTCTAACATACCTACAAGTTTTGTCCACTAGAGATACTTGATTATATCAACGAATGAACGAATGTTGAAGGTATACATAATTCTAACATACCTACAAGTTTTGTCCACTAGAGATACTTGATTATATCAACGAATGAACGAATGTTGAAGGTATACATAATTCTAACATACCTACAAGTTTTGTCCACTAGAGATACTTGATTATATCAACGAATGAACGAATGTTGAAGGTATACATAATTCTAACATACCTACAAGTTTTGTCCACTAGAGATACTTGATTATATCAACGAATGAACGAATGTTGAAGGTATACATAATTCTAACATACCTACAAGTTTTGTCCACTAGAGATACTTGATTATATCAACGAATGAACGAATGTTGAAGGTATACATAATTCTAACATACCTACAAGTTTTGTCCACTAGAGATACTTGATTATATCAACGAATGAACGAATGTTGAAGGTATACATAATTCTAACATACCTACAAGTTTTGTCCACTAGAGATACTTGATTATATCAACGAATGAACGAATGTTGAAGGTATGCATAATTCTAACATACCTACAAGTTTTGTCCACTAGAGATACTTGATTCATTAGATATCACTAGTAGATGGTGTCAGGAAATTTGGTTCACACATTTTTTTATCGCATTGTTAAGTCATACCTAAATTTTTTCCTTAGAAATAACTCAATGACATCACTCCATACTTAATATGTTTTCTAATAATATTCTTGATTTAGACCAGATATTTATTATAACAGATTTATTATTGCATTTATGGTTTCACATGTTTCATTTTGCAGTCAATTTTTTTTTTATCAGTTTCAAAAACAGTTTGTTACTTCTTTGGCAGACTGCAAAGTTAAGCGTGTGGAGCTGTAGAGATCAGTGTAGGCACTACATTCATCTTCATTTGTGGTAGGACATGCACCAATCATGTTGGGTAGTGTGCAACCAAATATTCAGTTTATTGGTACAGTAATGTCTTCTTACCGAAGGACGCAGTGGATTTTTGTAAGTTAATGCTAAGAAAATGTAAGCAAGGTGAAGAAATAGTGGTGCAACAGGCTCAGATACCCGGGGAGCTGTATATCATGTAGTGGAACCAAGACACGTGGCCAAGTGGTGACCCCATACTTGATCCCCGACAGATCCCCGAAATGATATTTATTATAAAAATATGAAATCATTGAATATTATCTCGAATAAGATGTGATGAAGAAGATACATTGAACAATCAGTCATAGTCTTCTAGCTTTTCCATACCATCTCTTCTACACTAGACGCTAGTCGCAGCTGGTGACCAGATGAATTGGGATTAGCGATGTGTAGGTTCAGCTGGCGTGATTTCTTGAACTCGTGTTCTTCGCGGAAAGCGGTTCCTACTCCTTTTTCAAATCGACTACTCGCAGAGAATCCGGTCCAGGACTCGGAGCCGGAACCCTAGTGCTTCCACCGGTGTCCGAGCCACTTGCGAGTCGGGGGCAGGTCCTGGGTTCGAGTTCTTCTGCGGGTTCCAGCTCTGGGATCCGGCTCCGGCTGAACCCGTGCATCCCGTTAACCGCTACAGCACCTAGTACCCAGTCTGCACTCATGAAATTGGGCCCGGGACCTGCTCCCAAAACTCAAGTACTTTTAAAAGGAAGCATGTCTCGAAGGCCTATCGGCAAAATGCAGAACTTACCCATCTCTAATTGGGATGGCAGAATGGTTGTCAATTCAGTAATTAACACATTGACTGTTATTTCGAGTAGCGGGTGCTGAAGAAGAGACATTGGACAATTGGTCACACTCTTTTACAGCTCTTCTCGTTTTTTCGTGCTGGACTCTAGTCGCACATGTCTAGTGGGCCAATGGTGTGGCATCACCAGCTAAGCCAAGATCTGCTGTTAACAGTATAGACAGTAGAATAAGTGGGTGATGAGATGATGATGTGTCACCAGCTGGCCAGGCGCATCTCGGGGGCGGCCAGCAGCCTGTCCAGCGTGACGGGGCGCTCCAACAAGTCCAACAGCCCCGCCTCTTCGGCCAGCTCCCTGGAGGGAGAGTGGGAGGCCTCCAACCCTCTGTCCAAGGGGACGGTTAGCCCCCAAACAAACACTAACTACTTATCACTAGCAGCAAGCGTATCACCTGTATTCAGGCTCAGTGTCTTGCATCCGTTGTTCCCAATCCTTGCCGCGGCCAACTTAGATTTTGTAATGTTGGGTATTTCTTTATACTCAAACACTTAAGTTCTGTGGGGGATTCTCAATAAATAGTATGTTCATGATAAACAATCTGGTTTATTAGAGATTACGTGTTTGCTATAATAAGGCTGCAAGTCAGCCGACCTGTCTGCCCGAGAGGTAAAGGGGATCTGGTGGATCGCTTATCGGAGCTTATCTGGCCGGTCCCTGTCTACACGGGCACCCCACCGGCCAACAGGAGAAGTACTTCCCTGCTGACATCTAACGATGACACTTGAAAGCTTTTTCAATACTTTACAGATTTAAAATGACACCATTGTCTATTTGTCTTAAACTAAATAATAATAATAATATTGTAACCTTACCTGATGCTACGTTTTTACCAAGATTTGATCACGAGCTAATACGGCCAAACACAATACAAATGTCAGTTTAAAATAGCACTGATCGTTTATTTGACATTTACCAAATGTGAGGAAAATTTGAAACAACCCAATCTTTATTTGGGAGGCGGAGGCTTTAATTTAACTTTAATATTATAAAAATAAATAAAACTGCTTTAGTGGATATTGAGGATGGGCATATGCTGAGACGCAGGTTGTGCAGAATATGCAGAACAGAGCAGGTCAGATTTTATAATGTTTGGATGCATGTGAAATGACATACAGTGCGAGGCAGGCACGTGCTGTGCAAAAATGCGTCTGCACTCGTCGAGTTGTGGCCTCGGCACAGATTCTATGTGACACGTGCGCAGGCGGACAGTATTTCCCATTAGAATCTCTCTTTTTCATGTATTTGCGCTTTAGAAGACAATAAATCAATAGTAAATTATTAATTTCAAAGTCAGATGGTTAAAAATTTTATTTAGTTCACGATTTGTCTTTCGTTGAGACGGCCCCGGCCGTTAAATTGGGTGAGTTGCTTTATACAAGGTGGAGCAAAAGTCATCACTCTATTAGAAGATGCCATAATATTTGCAATAGAGAACTCCAGTCCAATTTTTTTTATTTTTTTTTATGAATAATGACCTTCTAACTTAAATAACTGCGTTTTTGTTTTTATTTTTAGAGTTAGTTTTAATAGTTAAAATAATTGTCAAAATTTTAATTTTTCGAGACCCCCCGGAAATATGGTAAATCGTGTGACGTCATCACTCCCGAAAAATTAGTACGGGATTGGGCAATCAGCTGATCTACTGCAGCCATTTTGAAATCCGTTGTTCCGTTGTTCGAAGTATTCTCCCTAGTAGAAGCATTACTTTTTTCATTCATTATTTTTTTTGTGCAGTAGTTTTTCAATATTTTAAATAATAGAGATACCTCTATTTTTGATACTGAATTATTTAGGCTTAAATATTGTTTCAATAAACACTACAACTAAATCTCTATAAACAGTACGAAATAAAGATTAACATGAAATGTTGTTAATACTGATGGCTTGTGCCATACCTACATGTCAATTGATTTCAATACAATGTGATACAATGACTGGTGACGCGTGACGTCAGCACTAACCATTCAATCGTACCAACTTTACAGTGTATTTTAACGAGACGTTAAAAAATGCAGTTTTTAATATTTTTTTACAAACACTACGTTTAATATTATAAAAAAAAAACTTATATATTCAGAATCAGCGTTTATTGGTCTGTATGAACATATTTTTTTAAAGTCATAATATTTTTTACTGGAGTTCCTTATTGCTATACTTCACAAGAACGCAGAAAAATGCTTTATATAACAAAGTTTTTCGTTCATAAAAAACATTTCCGCCAAATAACAATCGGGTGACAACTTTTGCGCCACCTGTTATTAATTTGATGATAGAAGACCTTAACTTTTGAACATGGTTTAGCCACGATTTCGGCTCAAGTTTGCTAAGTTGGATTGGGAACAAGGAACGATAATATATAATAAATAATTTATGTCAACATTGAGCCTGAATATCTCAAAATAGGTATTAGACCCGCGCCGCATGAAAATTGTATTATTTAGTAGGAAATTGTTTTCTTTATTGTTTAAGCCATTCCATTTGTATCTATCAATAATTAGTTGTTGATGTCCACAAAAGCACAGCTTCTTCACAATATTTTGTCTATTATGTATTAGTTTAATTTTTTTAATATGTAATGTACATTTATTTATAAGTTGTATTATTGTTATTTTGAAAGCTTTTTTAACACTGAACCGAAATGTGTCATGAGCGCGTCTGTGTCTCGGAAATAAGGTAAATTTTGTCTTACTTCCGCTAAAATTGATTAAATTCTTTCTTGGACAGATTTTCAATTTTACTGACCTGTCTAGGAAGGCATAGGAGTTGAAAAATCAGCTTTATTTCAAATGGCTGTAAGATCAATCATGGATTTTCTGTTCACTGTTTTTTTTTTAAGTTAAATGTTTAAGTCACATTAAACATTCTCTTTGGTTTTGAATTTCACGTGACCCAGCAATTCTCAACCTTCCTCTTTTCAATCTCCTTCCCCTCCTCACTCCTCAGCCTCATGGTACCACTGGCTCCAGTTTTCATTTTGGGTATGGGTATTGCCTTCCTAGAACTTTCTCCTTCCTTTCCCTAAAAAGACCCACCACACAGCATCCCCAAAGATAACACAGGCCTTGAGGGATTTTTTTTCTCGGGGTCTCCTGTGTGGAGCTAACGTAAAAATGTGCAGTGTTAAAAGTTTTTTTTTTTCAAAGCTTTAATTTTCCACTATATACGAGGGTGGTCTGAAAAGTTTCCGACCTGAACATGAAGATGGCAGCACTCGTCAATAAAAGCTAGTGAATGTAGTTGGGCATCTTTTGACAGTTACTCACCAAAGTTTCAGCCATTTTGGACACGCAGTCTTTAATTGACAGTCGTTTGAGTGAGTCCATGTGTGTGTTTTTGCGAAAATGGAAAAAATTGAGTATCGAGCTGTTATTAAATTTTTGTTCTTGGTTTTTTGCGCAGTTTTTAGATAGGGAACAAAAAGAAGTCGCTTGGGGCTAGATCCGGTGGGTAAGGCGGATGGTCAAGCAGTTCAAACCGTAATTCGTGGATTTTTGCCATGGCAACCGCTGAGGTGTGAGACGGTACGTTATCTTGGTGAAACAGGATTTTTGGTCTAACGTTAGCAAAAGCGGCACCCAACGCGCGGACAGCTTTCTCATGTCTAAATCTTGATTTAATATGTGACAGACACGTTCTTTGGACATTTTCATAACCTCTGCTATCTCTCTCACTATTCAGCAATGTTATCGTCAGTAGTTGCAGTTTTTGGACGTCCCGAACGTTCATCATCTCCCAAGCTCTTACGGCCACATTTAAATTCAGCTGCCCAAAATTTTACTGTGGTAAATGATGGTGCAGAGTCCCCATACACAGAGTCCAACTCATCTTTGATTTGCGTAGGCGTATTGCCTTTCAAAAACAAAAATTTAATAACAGCTCGATACTCAATTTTCTCCATTTTCACAAAAACACACACATCGACTCACTCAAACGACAGTCAACTAAAAACTGCGCGTCCAAAATGGCCGAAACTTTGGTGAGTAACTGTCAAAAGATGCACGACTACATTCACTAGCTTTTATTGACGAGTGCTGCCATCTTCATGTTCAGGTTGGAAACTTTTCAGACCACCCTCGTATCACCTGGCAGAGCGCAAAACACATCAGCTTTTAGCCCAGAAGTCAAGGTTTCAAAAACAGGCCCCGACGGGCAAATAAAAAATTATTGTTCTAGGTTTTCACATTACATTTTATTTATAGAAACTAATGCACTTGCACCTCACCAGAGCGAAAAATAGTTTTAATATCGCCTTGATCTGAGTACACTACTCAGAGGCAAAACATTTCTTGAAATGGCTTTAGCTATATAAGAAATCTTGAAAACTGTACAACTTTTCAGCCTTTATTGACACGCCCCAGATATTTAGTCACTAGATGATTTATATAGCGCTAATTTTGTTAAAAAATCAACTCTTTTATCAAACACTTCCCAAACTTTTATCTATGATTTTCAAATCTGTGTGTTTCTACATAGGTAATATTATATTACAAATGCTTATTTCTACCAAAGAAGATGTTTCAACATTTTACAACTTAACACGGTTAACTTGACAACAGTTAAACAAAGACAAAATGTTATTATATTTAAAAAATAATTTGTTCATTAGTTCCTCGTTTGGCCGCTTGCAAAGGTAACCGTGTCAAGCTATCTACTCATGTTATTATGTATTAATTTGTTAATTTATTGTGTAGTTAGTTTCTGTGTCTTAGTTAAACTATTGCTTCCCACTTGTCTGTTTCTTTATTTCTTTAGGGTTGATCATTTCAATTAATGTTTTTATTTATATTTTATTTATATACAGTGGAAAACGTTTGACATGCCTTCATGAATATCCTAATAATCAAGCTGCTGTATGAAAACTTCAACAGTTCTTTTTAAGAATAACAGATAGCGCCACTTCCATTTAGAACAATACCAAACTGTACAGATATAAGCATAATAAACTATCAGATAATTTCATTCCTTGTGTAATATGTCAACATTTGAGTGCTCAAATTTTACTCCAGCACTTATATAAATATTTATTTCTTTTCCGAGACATTTGAGAAGTGTGTTTATGAGAGATGCAAGGGTAAATGCAGGTAGCTCCATTAATGAAGGACTGAACGCAGTTGGTGCTAGCAAAAAGTTGTCAAAAGTCAACAATGGAGTACTGGTACCTATCCTGATGTATGGCAGTGAGGCTTGGAACTGGCAGAGGAAGGATGAAAGCAGACTGAATGCTGTAGAAATGAGAACCCTGAGGCGTATGTGCAGTAAAACCATGTATGATCGTGTGAGACATGTGGAGATCTGCAAATAATGCAAGGCTGTTGTAAGCGTGATGAGTAAGATTAAGAAAGGGACGCTCAGATGGTTTGGGCATGTAGAGCGAAGGAACAAAGAAAGGAGTGTAAGGAGAATATATGACACAAATGTGAATGGTAGAAGAAGTCGGGGATGCCCAAGAAAGACATGGCAAGACTGAGTGAATCAGATACCTTAGTCGGGCCAAGTCAAGAGTCGGAATACTAGAAGAGTATGTATGAGACAATGTATGATGTGAATGAGTGTCCTCTCTGCTAACCCTTGCGGGGAAACGGCGTGATAGTTGGTTAGTTCCGAGACATTTCCTGATTTTTGATTATAAATTAACATTTAATTAAATTAAATTAATTCACATGGTCACCATGTGAAACGTTTTCCACTACCTGTAAATTCCATACAAGAGCCATCGAGGTGAAATATTAAAAATAAATGAAACAATATTGCTTTGACCGGTTTCGGAACGACCGTAAACAAAAAATATTATCTTACAGTCCTATCTTAGACATGATCCCTTTCATCGTCCGTTCTATCTCCTCCCCCCACTCTTCACTAATCTCTAGTCACGTAGCCCCCACCCCCACAACACTTGTAATATATTATGTTCAACCATAGTTTTGTAATGTCAAACTAGTATATTTTGCCCTGAGGAAGGAAAGGTTGTTCCGAAACCGGTTGTCTCATATACAAAAAAAATTGGTGGTTTAAACAAAGTTATAGCTACATTAAAAAAGAAGAAATATTAAAACATTATAATTATCAATTTATAATTAAATTTGCACCCTTTGTTTATTTTTTTAAAATATGTAATCTTTTAAAATAAGCATTCAAAATATGTGTCTAAAATTTTTGATGTCATTTATAATTGTCATCTCTGTAGTTCTTTATTTAATTAAAATCATCTCTGTTTCTCATCGATGTTGGAATTATTTGATATGGAAGGCATGAAAGATAACGCGGGTTGTACGTTGTGTGTTTAGAAGCCAGCAGGCGCAGTGCAAGTGCTGCCATCAGGAGGGCTGTTTGGGGCCAAGAAAGAGAAGGGCGACAAGGATAAGGACAAGAAGAGCAAGGACGACAAGGAAAACAGGTCGGCCAATGACCAGGCGCCTCCTTCTCCCAATGAGAACGGTAAGATCCCACACAAATCTGTACCCCAACTTACTACCATTCCCAAGATGATAAACAGCATTACCATTTGAATCATCATCACTGTGGACAATCCAGCATAAGATTTGGCCTCTTCCACATTTATAAATGCTCTCCACTGGCTTGCGGTCCTTCGCCATTTGCCTCCAGTCCTCCATCTTTCCCTTCTTGTTCCTGTCCTCTTCACACACTCTGTCCACCTCTTCCTCGGTCTGTTTCTCTTCTTTCCTCTTTCTAAGACACCCATTTAGTCTTGATTTTTGATGTCCTGTCATCTGACATTCTTTCATCATGTCCATTTTCCAGCCCATTGCAAAACAGTCCTGTAAAAAGTTTGAGAGAGACTGTTTTCCAAACCGGTAACTATCGCCCCATAGCGAACACATCTGTTCCAAAGTGATGGAACGTGTGATCAACAACAAACTGCTCACATACGAGAAGAACAAAATTATTAAACGACGTATGTGACACATGTTTGGGGGCGGTGCCTGGAAAGTTTCGGTGAGACTCAAATGGCCTTTGATCAGACTTGGCACCGAGGGCTTGTCAAAAACTGACTTCTTACAGACTTCCCGCATCCTTGTGTATGTGGATTGCCGACTTCTTGAGGGAGAGGATAACAAATATATTTTGTTTAACAGGAACTGAAATCGACATCAACGAGTCTGCCCTCAACACATCCAGCGAGACAGAGAAGACACCCAAATCTGCCAAGAAAGCCAAGGTAGGTCTTCTACCAACGATCGGCTCAACCCACACTTTTATCTTTCTCGCTAATTCATACATTGCCAACAGTAAACATTATCATTTGTAACTGGAGAGTTGTCAGTCACTTGTTTTTGTTGGAGTCGGAAATTATTAATTTTTCAAAAGTGTTCAGAAAGGTTGACTTGTATTCATGCTTGCTGGGTTTGAATCCCACTTCCAGGGGTGTGTAGTTCATAGATACTGCCCCAAGAAAAGAAAGAAGGAAATAAATTCTGATCTGTACTTGGAGCATGGTCTCCGTAGACTGCACGCAACTTCTGACTTCCTCAGATAAAGCCAGCTGATAGGAAAAGTGCAGTATGTTCTTTTCGATTAATTAATTTGTAATGATTTATTTTATTAGATTCAATAAAGTCATTGTAAATGGTTCCAGAATATTGCAGTTAATTGGTTAGGAATTCTGCTGTCAATATGAACTGTACAATATGCTTCCCCGTGAAGGTGGTGTTGTTATGTGATGTGATATCTGATGTACCGATGTTAGGTGTTGTCCTGTCAAGTGTTGTGGAGGTGTTCATTGTCCAGAGGCCAACAGTCATGTCACCATTATTTCCTTTCATAATCAAGCTTCTTTAGTTGCCATTTTGATTTGCAAAGAAGCCGCAGCAAGGTAGAGTCTAGCTTCACCACTAGCCGTCACCCGCTGGAGTCAGCCCACTGGCATGCTTCAGCCGCCCTAGCTGTGCCGCTGGACCAACTTGCCCCGCATTCTGTTATGTAAATATGATTGTTTATTTAGTTTTTTTGTTTTCTTTTTTTCTTTCCAACCCGTCCACTCGGCGCATCTCGTCGTCTCGCCAATCTCCTCCAAACTCAAGCAGGCCGGAGGATTCTTCTTCGGGTCCGGCAGGAAGGAGAAGACTCCTAAAGAACCCAAGTCGCCCAAGGAGCCCAAGTCACCCAAGGAGGCCAAGGACGCCAAGGAGAAGGACAAGAAACAGACCAAGGACCCCAAGTCCAAGTCCAAGACCGCTCTTCTCGATACCTCCAATGATAGCTCCAACCTAGACAGCTCTTTGGAGAAGAGCCCCGCCAAGGGAGACGGGGACAAACCGAGCTTCACCAGGCCGTACGACTACACCGAGTCTGATCCCAACAAAAGCCCCACCAGGAAGCCATTCATCCAGGGAGGATTCAGTTACGATAAGGAACCCAAGAGAGACAGTCAGAGCTCGCCCGATGAGCAGCAGAGCCCCAACACTCGTCGCGCCACCGGCCTCGCTTTCAATTATGCTCCTGGCGAGGATAAGAAGGTGGTGGAAAGTGCGGAGAAGAGAAAGACACAACCTGATGATGCCAAGAACAAACAACCTCTCAAGACTCCCGGCTTAGATTATGTGGAGTCTGCTGTGCGCAAGGAACAAGCCAAGATTCCAGAAATCGCCAAAAACGCTCCTCCCGCCTATGATCCTTCTTCTGCCTTCCTGGAAGGAGAGAGGCTTCAACACGAGCCCGCTCCAGTGTTCGTACCTGTTGCTGGAGTCAAATCCGGAACAGAAGTTCAAGTCATGGTGGTCACAGCCAAATACGATCCCAAAACAAAGAAGCTGGACCTCGTCCATGGCACCGTACATCACAGTGTCGGAGTCGTCAACAATGCTAATGGTCATATCGATACTGATTACGGTGTGGTCAATCCCAAGAATGGAATGATCACCGTCACAGACGTCAGCTCTGGAAAGACAGAAAATAAGCAAGGACAAGTAGACCCCAAGACGGGGCACGTCATCCTCGCTCCAGGGGCCATTGATCCCAAGACTGGAAAGCAAGACGGCTCCCTTGGACAGCAGTTCATCTTCGCCGGAAAGAACGACCCCATCCTGAAGATTGTGACCATTACGGCTAAGTTGAACCCCAACACTAAGCAGCTCAACACCACCAACGGAAAGATGGACCACTCCACGGGACTGTTGGATACGGAGAGCGGACAGATTGTCACCAAGTACGGACTCATTGATCCCAACACTGGCAAGATTGTGTCTACCGATTACAAGACCGGAAAACAAGAGGTCAAGCAAGGACAGCTGGACAGGAAGACTGGCCAGATTCTCCTGACCTCCAATGTGGTGGACCCGCAGACAGGAAAGGTCGATAATTCCCTCGGACAACAGTTTGTCATTGCCGGGGAACATGACGGCATCGTTAACATTCTCTCGCTCGTCGGTAAGCTGGACCCTAATACTAGAAAGCCAGAGGCCGTTTCAAGCTATGTCGATAGCTCGGTTGGTATTCAACAGGCCTCTAATGGCCTTATTCAGACCAAATACGGTCTTGTGGACCCCAAGAGTGGCATCATCCTTTGCACGGATCCCAAGACCGGCAAACAGGAGGTGAAGAAGGCAGAGATTGATCCCAAGACAGGTCAGATCTTTATCTCATCTGGAGTAGTCAACCCTAAGACTGGCAAACCAGACCCGGCTCTGGGCCAGCAGATTATCATCTCTGGTGAACACGACACCATCGTCAAGATCGTAACCATCACGGCCAAGTTCGACCCGAGAACACGCCAACTGGACTTGACCAAGAGCGATATCGAGGAAACACCCGGAGTATTACAGAAGTCAAATGGATTCATCATCTCCAAATATGGTTTGATCGATCCTAAGAGTGGACAGATCCATTGCACTGACCCCAAGACAGGAATGAAGGAGGTGAAGCAAGCAAATGTTGACCCCAAGACAGGTCATTTGATCCTCACCTCAAGCGTTGTTGACCCCAAAACTGGCAACAAGAACCCCACTCTCGGTCAACAGTTCATTATCGCCAAAGAGAATGACGCCGTCATCAAGATCTTCACCATCACCGCCAAGATGGACCCTAAAACTAAACAGATTGATTATCTCAATGGCAAGGTGGAAGCCACCCCCGCTGTTCTCAACAAGGAGTCAGGACTGGTCAGCTCCAAATACGGTGTCATCGATCCCAAGTCTGGACAGATTACAACAGTGGACCCTGCCACAGGTAAAACTGAGACCAAGTCCGGACAGGTTGACCCTAAGACCGGACAAATTCTTATTTCGTCAGGAGTCGTCGACCCTGAGACTGGCAAAGTCGATCCTACTCTGGGACAAAGAATCATTGTTGGAGAAGAGAATGATGTTATCCTGAAGATTGTGACAATCACGGCTAGAATCGACCCCAAGACCAAGCTGGTGGATCCATCCACAGTAAGTACGGAGACCAGCCCAGCTTTACAGCACGCTGATGGACACATCCTCACCAAGTACGGCCTCATCGAGCCAGAGACCAGCCACATTGTTAGCACTGATCCCAAGTCAGGCAAACAGGACACAAGAAAGTGCCACGTCGAACCCTCAACTGGTCAGATCACCATCAACCAAGGTGTTGTAGATCCTCACACCGGAAAACCGGACTCTGCTCTCACCCAGCACATGATCATTGCTAATGAGAGCCAACCCATTGTAACTATTACCATTATCACCTGCAGGATTGACCCCAAGACCAAACAAATTGATCCGTCTACCGGAAAGTCTGAGACTATTACCGGAGTGCTGGTTCCTGAAACCAATCAAGTAATTAGCCAGAATGGTGTCATCGATCTGAGCACCGGAGAGGTTATTGTGACCGATCCTAAGACTGGAAAGCAGAGTGTGAAGCCTGGCAAGGTAGATGAGAAGTCAGGTCAAGTTGTGGTCTCCCAAGGTGTGGTGGATCCCAAGACTGGCAAGGTGGACCCCAATCTGGCGCAGATCTACAGTGTGGAGATCCAGGAGCACGTGGAGAGGGCGGTGGCTCCTTCCTCAACCCCCGCCAGTCCTGCCAAGCCAGCTTCTCCAATTGGCATCCCTGTTGCCCAGCCAGTGGTACCTGCTTCTGTTGGCAGGACTTCCCCGGAGAAGGTATCGCATATCCCTGTCGCAGGAGGCGTTGTTGCCCCTGCCGCCCCCGTTGTACCTAAGGAACCTGCCAAGAAAAAGATCGTCAAGATCATGGTCATCATCACCAGGATTGACCCCAAGACCAAGAAGGCCGACCCTAACAACTCCGAAGTTGAACATTCTACTGGCGTTCTTGACCCGAACACCGGCTTGATTGAATCCAAGTACGGAGTCATCGACTCAAAGAGCGGAGGTCTCGTAGTCACAGACCCCACCTCCGGGCAGAAGGTGGCTAAGGAGGGGCACGTGGAGCCCTCTACTGGCCAAATCATCATCAGTTCGGGAGTCATCGATCCCAAGACCAACAAGATCGATCCCAACGTCGGACACATCTTCAGCGTGGCCAAGCAGGATGATCCCATCGTGGAGATCACCACCATCATTGCCAAGATTGACTCCAACACTGGAAAACTTGACACCGCCAACGGTCAAATTGAGCATTCCAAGGGCAAAGTGGACGTGGAAGCTGGCCACATCTCCACCAAGTACGGAGTCATCGATCCCACCAACGGAGTCATTTTCGTCGCAGACGCTTCGGGACACGATACCCAGAAACCAATTCATGTGGATGAGACCACTGGACAAGTGCTCATCACGGGAGTCGTGGATCCTAAGACAGGCAAGGTAGACCCCTCCCTGGGTCAACTGATTTCCATCGGAACTCAAATTGATCCCATCGTGGAGGTCATCACCGTAGTAGGCAAGGTGGATGCCAAGAAGGGACTCATCGAGGCCAAGAACAGCCATGTGGAGAGCTGCACAGGACAACTCAACCCGGAAACCAACAAGATCGACACCAAGTATGGGCAGATCGATCTGGTCAAGGGAACCATCACCTACTTGGACCCTAAGAGTGGCAAGCTGGAGACCAAGGATGTCAAAGTGGACCCCGTCACCGGTCAGATCCTGCTCAAGTTCGGACAGATCAATCCCAAGTCTGGAAAGCCTGATAAGGATATCGGCAGACTCATCTCCATCAGGATCATCCAGAACAGAGTACACCCCATCAGCGGCAAACCCCTTGTGGCCAACGAACCCAAGAACATCAAGGTCGATCCCAAAACTAATCAAATCTGGGCCCCGGGTCCCAAGGACGCCTCCTCTGGAGAAACCGTCTACACCACCGGCCTCATCGATCCTAAGACCGGTTACATCATCACCATCTACGGTTACCTGGATCCCAAAACCGGCCTCATCGTAAAGCAGACCGAGATCGATCCCGCCGTCACCAAAATTGACCCCACTACCGGACAAATCTATTCAGCCACCGGACAGACCGACGAAAACAACGAACCCTTATTCTCCGCTTCCCAGATTGACCCCGCTACCGGAGAGATCTACACCAAGGTGGGCAGAATCGATGCCAGGACGGGCCGCCTCATCATCATCCGAGTATTCATCATCACCCAGAGAGATGACAGTGGCAAGATCAAGGAGATCGATCCTAAAGATTGCTCCATCGACGAGAAGACCGGCCGAATCCACAATGTTACATCCAAGACCGTTTACGTTTACCAAATGGTGGATCCCATCACTGGGGAAACCATCGAAGTGGATCCGGACGATCCAAGACTCATGGGAGCCAGAACCACCGTGACGCAGACCATCTCGCTATCCGGAAAGATCGACCCAGTGACCGGAAGAGTAAAGACCGAGTACGGAGATATCGACCCCGACACGGGAGACATTGAACCCAGCACGGCCGTCAGAGACCCCGTCACCGGCCAGCTCATCCTCCACTACTCCCAGATCGACCCCACACACTTCGACGACAAGAGCTGCAACTACAGCATCGAGAAAGAAACGCAAGACCTCCCCGCTACCTTCGACATCCAGAAAATCAACACAACCAAATTCTCAACATTCGGCAAAGGAGAGTCACCTTCCCCTCCGCGGGAAGAAGAGTCTCGAACCGTGTCCCCCACCTCCAAGATTCCCGTGTCCAAGCAGCCCAAGGGGAAGCCAGTCCCCACCGTTGTGAAGACCACCACTAAGCAGCTGCTGACGAGGAACCAGGAAGGCCTGACGCACAACGTGCACGAGGAGGTAGAGAATCTTGGCACCGGAGAAGTCACCTTCTCCACGCAGACCAACAAGGTACCCCCTCCCCCCACCCGTGCTTATATTATTTCTTACATTCAATTTCTATTTTTTTCATTTTGAGTTACCTTTATTTTTTCATGTTTGGTTTGTAGTTGCATGCTCTGCCGTGTCGTCCGTTTTAAATAATAATTATTGTCATTGTTAAAAATGTAGAATGCCCTGACGTTGTTGTATCATAATATTTGTTGTTTTGGTTTGAAACTAGTCGATAGCAAAAGTCTCCCGTTAAATAGTTGATTGATTGATTGTTTGTTAATTCCATGCACGTGTACTAGATTTCTAGTTAATGGTTGTTTTTCTGTCCCCCCCTATCTTTCCTAATATTGCGCTTGGCTGATCTCGGTCGCTGGCTTCACGCGTATCCGTAGGCGGAGGCTTTGGAGCCCACTTTGGACGTGTCGGGCAAGTCTCCGTACATAACGGCACGCGCCGTAACCACCAGGACGGCCACCACGCACGAGGATCTCGGCACCAACGCCAAGACGCAGCAGTTGGAGGAGAAGACCGTGGCGCACTCGATGACCTCGTCAGCCACCAGGCAGGAGCAGAGGGTAGTTACGCAGGAGGTCAAGACCACCGTGCTCACCGGAGATCAGGTACGACCGGCTTCAGCTTGTCCCACCCATAGAGAACAACCAGCTATCTGACCAGCTATCGGACCGATTTATAGTTTAATAAATGCATCTGCTTGGCAACCAACTTGGTGCTAATGCATGCATTTCTCAGCGGGAAAAGAAACGCATCAGTTGAATTGTTTATTTTTTGAAAAACACTTATTGTCCCACAGATAATAATCAATACAAACTATTTGTCCCTCAATTCTTCCACATATCCGTCTTGAATGGCATGTTTTAATAGAGAACGGCAATTTAAGGGGAATGGCTGCGCAGCCCTTTTCATAAAAAACTTAATTATAAATTTGAGGCCGAAATACTTAAGCAAATTAAAAAATATATTTTTTAATCAAAAGGTAAAGCAAATTTCTAGTAGGGATGTGCGCCACTTTATTTATTTGTTTTAATTTATAAATTAAAGATAATTAAATAAATCAATTTTTCACGATTTTAGAGACAACTTTGGTAATTATTTGTGAGTTGTTGATAATTATTTAAAAAAAACAGAGTGTGCATTTCACGCGTGGTAGAAGCGAAACATTCAGAAAACTAAAGTAGACAAAATGGGAGAGCACTGCATAAAGAGGATTCCGATTAGTTTATCTGATTCTCTCGCAGGCTAAATCCTACCGATGTATTTGTATTTGTCTCTTTTTAGTGTCGCTATTTTTCATTTCATCGAGTTTCAAATCACAACAGTGCTAAAGAAGTTTTCACTTCAATTATAATTTTGCTTTATTTACTGTAGAAATATAAAATAAAATTGAAATAAAAGCATTTTGATGGGTGTAAATGCAAATTACAAACGACCGATTTACATTGTTAACACAAATTTGTCATGTGCAAATTACAAATGACCTATTTACGTGTTAACACAAATTTGTCGTATAGGTATACCTATAAAAATTTCTACTCGAAAGAAATATTTTTTTTATGATGTTTAATTTTTTTTATTTATTTTCTATTATATTCACTAAGGTAGGTATGGTAAGATTATTTTTTTAATAATTATAATTGACTCGCAAAAAAAATGCCAAAGTTGCCTGTATTTTATAATTTATAAAAAAAAAAAAAAATAGCACTCATCCGTACTAGATATTTGCTATACGTTTTAGTTAAAAAAATAATTATTCAGTTTGTTTGGGTATGAAAAAGGCCGCACAGATTTTCCTGTTAATTGGACTGCCAATGAGCTGATGGAAACAACACTAATACAAATTTGTGGGAAAGTGGTGTTTTTTAAATACATAAATAATTCAATGGTGTTGCTCCAGTGTTGAGTCCGAGTGATTCTTGCGTTGAAAGATGACTTCCTTCCAAATCCCTTTTACTTTTGTTAATTTTTTAAAACTTTCATTTCTTTTCTTTGAGTTTGTTTGCAAGGAGAATGAACACACTGAATGACCATTATTTGACTCTTATGATCAAAAATGCCAATAATTCATTCAAATGTCAATAGTTCAGTGTTTTTAATCTTTTTTTAATTTACTTTTAATTTCATGCAGCATTTGTCGAAATCACATACATCTATCGTACAGTTGATTAGTCAGACATCTCTGAAAAATTGAAATTTGACTTGAGGATGCAGTTATTGGAGGGGGCCCCATCACTTTCTCAACGGCGTTATAAGGAAACACATGGTTTCCTCCTTCACCCCACACTTCAAGACTCTATTTTTTTATTGAACGAAGCTACATTTATTTCAACGACTCTAGACCCTCCAATGTCCATGCATACAGAGTTAGTAAGCAGTATGCAAGTACTTACATTCAGTATGCAGTTGAATGTAAAAGTGTACCCTCTATCTGGTACAATGCTCAGATTACTCATAAACACCACCAAATCAAGATATTTATGATTTTAGATTTTCACGGCCAAGAGTATTATAGTTATTAATTTTGGGGTATTATGCCTCTTTCTTTAGCAAAATTTCGTACAGCATTACAATGTCTAAAAGTTGGCTAAAGAAGGAGGTGGCGCAACACGGAATCACATAATACCCCAAAAATTAATAACGAAAACAATAATGCAGAAAACTTGTAGTGAATTAAACAAAACTAACAGTTAAAAACCCACTTCGCAGGTTTTTGCTGCTAAACCCACTTGGCGGCTTTTTGTTCGGCTTTGAGCGTTGGAGACCATTTTATAAATCCGATAGGAACTGGTTCCAAAAATAGCCGGCTCCTTGGATCCACTGGGATCTAGTGACAGCAAATCACCGGGCCAAAGTAACAGCGACAGGCAATGACGACATATATAATATATAGCCGCGTGGTATTATTATTCACAACCGCCAGTTACAACAATAATAATCATATTTTTGTCAATCTCTCCATATCTGGAGAGATACACAAAATTACAAATCCAGTCGAACTTACGCCTGCCAGGGGGGGTAAGTGGCGCCATCTTTTGGCATTGCTTTAATTTGATTCAGTTACAAAAGTAGATTTGTATATCCACGTATGAAAACGATTTTGCGTAAGACGCGGCGTCAGAGTTGCATTCTTAGCCGGATTCTTAAATTTTAACCGTACAGTCTCTAGGCTATGAATACTGTTTATTTTGATTTTTCTGGGTCACTAGTAGGTATTTCAAAATGGCATACTAATATACTGAACCTTTATGCACCCAGTGTTATTTTATAGCATATTGAGGGCCGTCTGTTTCAACAGAAAGCTAAATCGTGTCCTAAAGTTAAATTTCAACTGTCAGTTAAAGTAACGTGGACGTTAAATAGGACCGCGCGCTGTTTCAAGTATATTTTCGCTTAAGTAATAGTTGTCAGTGTGGCCAGTATAAAAAGCAGAATATTACTCGGAATTACGTGACAAAATGCATCGAAATATTTTTTGAAGCGGCAACACCGTAAACTAAATCAGAACAACTGTCAAAATATCCCGTTGTATTTTGATGGTATTTTGTTTCGCGTCGTGGGATCTGACGGCTTTGTTCCGATAACAGTATTTGTATGAATATTTACAAATAAATGACGACCTATTATAATGCATACAATATACAATATGAATGTAATTTACTTTCCAGTAGTTTCGATATCTCCTTGAATTTGAAGTGTCGCATATTTTACGAGATCTTCAATTCAATTTATTTATGGTATCGAAAATATTAGAAAAACATACATTATAGCGTTTTTAAAATATGTTTGTAAGAGTATTACATTAAACGTAAGTAGTGTACAAACTATACTAGTGATATTAATAGAGCTTGTCTTTTAAAGGCAGCTTCACTCGCTAATGTCGATATACGAAACGAAACGAGTCTAACCTACTACTCATGTTGTATTTTTGTAATGTTTGTGATACAATAGGTACCAATTTTGATTTGAAGATCTTGTAAATTTTGCGATACATCCATTAATAGAGCATATCTTTAAAAGGTAACGCTAAATACGTCGATATCAAAATTGATTCTGTTCAACAGCAAGATTTTTTCGACATGCGGTGCCTCGCCAAAAATTCGAGATCATCCCAGATAACCATATTATTGACGCGGGGACGAAATGTTTTGGTTTTCGCTGCAAGACATATTGGATGAGGAATTCATCGTCATTATCATCCTCTTCTATAATATTTATCATGATTACTGATTAGCACATCAATGTTGAAACACCCATTTCCGTACGTTACTTCGACCAGAACTGTCAAATATGCCAATATGGCGGAGTAACTCTAGAGTAACTATCGGTTTTCGAAAAGTAAGTACAAAAGTTAAAAGTAACGTAAAACAATCAGTCAAATTGATTGAAAAACGCATTTTGCTGAAATTTAACTATAGTAACGGTGTTTTGTTTTACTTTTACTTTAGCGAGCGTTGAAACAGACGGCCCTTAATATGTAAAAATATTTGATTTATAGTATTTGGAGATATGTGATTAATCAACTGGACAATCGATATACAATTAAATAAAAGTATATTTGGAGATATGTGATTAATCAACTGGACAATCGATATACAATTAAATAAAAGTATACTTGTGCTAAACGATGCGTATTATTGACATGTCTTTATAAAGAGGTAATCCTGAATTGAATTATTTGACACGTCAACAAGTGCTGCATTTTTAAAAATAATTTATTTCTCTTCCATTTGCATTTTGTTAATTATTATTTTGTAAGCATGGAGCTATCTGTCACCGGCTGCTGAAAACCCCTTTAGAGCATGAATCAACACACCCCATAATGCTATTACAGTGGAACCCTCACATAAGCTCCCCTCGTAAGAAGTTTACCCTGTTAACAAGTTATTTTAGAGCGGTCCTTTGAAAATCATATTGTACTGTTTGCGTTAAGTCACTTTATCCCGACACGTTGAGGCAGGTCTGCACGAAAGATTGATAAATGTGTAGAATTCAATGTTTTGTGTTTCTACAATAATTTGGTGTTTGTAATTTTGATTATACCAAATAATTTCTGTGCTGTATCAGTTCTAAAAACAATTCTCTGACTGCTAAAAAAATGTAGCAATTATTTTTGGAAATTTATTGCTACGTTTTACGAAAACACCAGTTATATTTGGTGACAGCCATTTTGAGCTGACAAAATCCTAGATTAGAATTTGAGAATAAAAAATCTCTCTCTATCTGGAATTTTGATTGAGATAATACCACAAATAAAAATCCTTTGCCTAGCTTAGTCCTCCATCACTGCACAAGCAATATTTTCTCACAATAATGATGGTAGTGGGAGGAATTCAAATATTGTCAGTTATTCGTAAACTGAGAACGTTTGTCTTTCTGTTTAGTAACTCAGGTGTTTGATGCCATTTAATGCCTCATATGTCATTACTTATGTCTGGCCGTGTTGTAGGTAGCTTGTTTTCAAGCTGATGGGTCCAAGTGGTTAAAAATGTAGCCTCTTCTAGGTTTATGACAAGATATCTTTGTAAAAAACCTTGAAAAATGGACATCACACCTATAAAATAACTTATCTATGCAGTTAAGGACGTTGCAAATATATATTTGATTGAACAGTTAAAAATCAATTGCTCTGTTCTGCTCCCCGCCACATACGTAGCTAAGTTTTCAGATTCAAAATTAAATCCACAGTTTGTTTGTTTGTCTTGGAATCTCTTTCTTCTAAGCCCCGGTGACAATTTCATGCCCTTTTGGTTTTGTTTGGCTATGTTATGTTATGTTATGCCTTGTCATGGTCCTAACCTTTGCGCGACGGCAGTTTGCGCGGCGCGGCTCCGTGGGTTCGGCCAGCAGCGGAGATTCTGGGACGCCCATCGACTTTGATGATGACAGCGGCGCCCGCTACGACGAGTACGCCCAGCAGTTCCGGGTGAGTTGTTGTGACCATGAAGAGTTATGACCATAAATAGTTGTGACCACGAATAGTTGACCATGAATAGTTGTGACCAAGAACATTTGTGACCACGAATAATTGTGACCATGAACAATTGTGACTATCGCACGGATGTGTGCTTTAACAATAGCCTTCATCATTGCTGGAGATAATTCAATTCTGTTGATACATTTATCACCGAATACAACAAAACGATTAATATCATTGCAGGAAACATTAACACTTTCTTTGTGCTGTGACAACAGAATGGTGAACATATTTGCAGGGTAATGCCATGCAAACAATCTCTTTCTGCTATGATAACAGAATGGTTAATATAATTGGGGTTAACCTCTGAGTGGCCACGATATTTCACAAAAATTCACTAAAAAGCACCACTTTGAATTTTGAATTGAATGTTTTGTTAATTAATTTTGAGCTATCGTATATTTTATTGACTGAAACACGTTCCTAGAACAATAAACTATCTACCAAAACAACATTACTTGCATTAATTACGTAAATTAATAGGTTTTACGATGTTTTAGTCGAAAACACGCATAAATTGTAACGGTTAAATTCGCGGCAAAATCTAACATGTCAATGTCATAGACAAAATCTTTTTAAAAATATTCCGGGGTTGCAAGGTGAATGAAACTAGTGGCTATATCATCTATGATGTTAGCGCAAGCGATTCTGACCATGTTCTTCATACAAATTCTGTACACAGAAGGGCCAAAATCGCAGACAAAAAGTTTTGGTCGAAAATTTTTATAAATTTTCGAATTATTTTCTCGCGCATGTGCATATGACGCGCGCACCCGCGCGTCTCCGGCCCATTAGAGGTTAACAGTGATATTCTGTTGTGACAACAGAATGACCAGTATCATTGCTGGGAATATAATATGATAATGATATACGTGCAATTTCATTCTGCTGTGCTGTGACTGTTAATGGATATATTCTGCAGTGACAACAGAATGAGCAGTATCATTGCTAGGATTGATAATGATATACATACAATTTAATTCTGCTGTGACAACAGAATGGTCAATAATTGCGGTTAACAGTGATATTCTGTTGTTACAATAGAATGACCAGTATCATTGCTGGGAATGATAATTATATAGGTGCAATTTTATTCTGCTGTGACAACAGAATGGTCAATAATTGCAGTTAACACAATTCTGTACATATCTTTGATTCAGCCTCACGATTTACCCCAATTGAGGATGCCATGGTCACACTGACTTCTGTCAGTTGATGCTCTTGTGAGGTGTTCACGTAAAAATAAATAAAATTACAGAGTGAATCTACTATGAATCTGGAGTTTAAGGAAAAAAGGATAACTTTTGTAAAATCATTCACAGCTGCTTTCCGAAAATGTTCTTCTGTAATCCTGTTGATGTTTTGTTGATTATTATTTATTTATTTGATACATAAATTGTTTAATAACCAAATATTTCAGGTTTAAAGCAACGATCAGCCAAAGCAAAGACAAAGTGAAAAGGTTCCAACATTTGATAATGCATTTTGTTTGACTGCAGAAGTGACTTAGTATTCTAAGTAGTCTTTTTAGTAGTAACTTATTATTGGATTGAATGTGCATGCCTCTTCTTGTAGGATTCAAATTACTCCATCTCTTATATATACAATAACATGTTTGAATCTCTGAACAAATAAACCGATTGAAGTGTAATGTGGGCCTGTCTATATTCCCCAAGTGAGGTCAATTTTATCTTACTTTAACTGAAATTGATCAATAATTTTTAAATCTTTAAATTCTTTATTTTTTTTACATTAGCTCCACACAAAAGGCCCTGAGGAAAATAATTTCCCTCGGTGGCCTGTCATCTTTGGGGATGCTGTGTGGAAGGTCTTTTTAAGGAAAGGAAGGAGAAGATTTTTTTTTTTTTACATTAACTCCACACAGGAGGCCTTGAGGAAAATATTTTCCCTCGGGGCTTATGTCATCTGGGATGCTGTGTGGAGGGTCTTTTCGAGGAGAGGAAGGAATGAACATTGGTCTTGAAGAGACCCATGTTGTAGGAAGGAGGAAACACAGAGGCCGGCAAATCATTCCATAGCCGAGCTGTTGAACACAAGAACGAGTCGAAGAAACGACCCGTTCTCATGTGACAAATGTCAACCGTATACAAATGTTGGGCACGCGTTTGGCGTGTTTCCCGACTATGCACTGGTGCCGAAGGGATCAATGATGCTAGTTCCTCGGAGCATCTTCCATTGTAATACCGGTAGAACAAGGATAGCATTCCCACTCGACTCTTGTGCTCTAAAGATTGCAATCCGTCTGTTAAGATGGGAGAATCTATCAAACGGACCGCCCGGTTCTGCACAGAGTTGAGGGTATTTTTCAGATATTTTGGAGGACAGCATTCCCACCCGACGCCTGTGCTCTAAGATTGCAATCCGTCTGTTAAGATGGGAGAATCTATCAAACGGACCGCCCGTTTCTGCACAGAGTCGAGGGTATTTTTCAGGTATTTTGGAGCTGTTCTGGGAAGGAAAAAAGTACTGAAATCTGGGGGTCAGGGTGTCCAGGAGTGGCAGACTTATAAATCCAACTTCCCACTGCAGTGCAAGGCGATGGGTCGAGAGAGGTCAAAGGGTCTCCGTCAACTGGTTGGCATATGTCTGCTGCTGAAATCTGGACAAACCTCACCTCATGAACCTGTACACCCTTGCTAAATCATCAAACATAGCTTGCCACTTGAGGTGACCTATGGTAGAAGTGTTGGTTATCCAATAAATGGTACCTGGGGCGGCGGTACTTATACCTACCTCTCAAATTACAAATAATCAATTTCTTATTTCACCTCACCCTTGTCTGATCTTTGAATGGGCGACCAAGCCATTCTTCTTCTTAAGTCGGTTCCTCACTGCATGGAGAGCCAAATACACCCTAGTACCGGACGCCAGTGATATTTGGTCACTCCAGCACATTGCTGACCTTCCTCTGCTTCTTCTGCCAAACACTGCGGCCAGCGACTATGAGTTTCTCCAAGTTGGAGTCCTAAGTTTGGCGAGCAACATGTCCGAAGTATCTTAAGATACATTGTAGGCAGATAGTTGAAAGCACTCCGCCATTGAATTTGGCAGCCACTTCTCATCTGGAGCCCCAAATTACCTGAAAAAACCTTCAACTTTGTGCAGAAACGGACGGTCCGTTCGATAGATTCTCCCATCTTAACAAACGGAGTGCAATCTTTAGATCACAGGCATCGGGTGGGAATGCTATCGGTATTTCAATGGAAGATGCTCCGAGGAACTAGCGTCACTGATCCCTTCGAAACCGATGCATAGTCGGGAAATACACCAAATGTGTGCCCAACATATGTATACGGTTGACATTTGTCACATGAGAATGGGTCGCTTCTTAGACTCGTTCGTGTGTTCAACAGCTCGGCAGTGGAACAATTTGCCGACCTCTGTGTTTCCTCCCTTCCTACAAGATGGGTCTCTTCAAGACCAATGTTCATTCCTTCCTCTCCTCAAAAAGACCCTCCACACAGCATCTCAGATGACATTGGCCCAGAGAGAAATTATTTTCCTCAAGGCTTCCTTGTGGAGTTAATGTAAAAAAAAAAAAACTGAACAATTTGGTCTCGATAAGAATGTCGTAGGTAGTTTGTCCTTGTGTGATGTGAAGAGTTGCATGGAATGGAGTAGTAACATTGTGGGGTGTCTGTCCCAGGATGCGGATGGCATGCAGGTGTTGGAGAGCCGCGTGTACCAGGCGGCGGGACACGGCACGGGGCCACCACCCTTCAGCTCGCTGCTCACCTCCCAGGCCAGGAGTGTACGTAGAAAATTAAAAATTTTATCACATGTTTTTTTTAACTTACCTTGTTATTTTAAAACTTTTGAAAATTACAAATTATGTATATTACGTACTTATATTTACACTACTTTAGAAACAACCATTTACCATACTTTAAATTTGGATTTATGGCCAAAATAACCAAATAATACCAAACCGAAAATATATATTTTTTTATCATAAGGTATAACAACAGGGTGGCCACAGACCTGGAAAACCTGAAATACCTGGAATTATCAGGGAATTTTACCAAACCTGGAATTATCAGGGAAATGTCAGGGAATTTCAAATTTTTTTTAGAATATCAGGGAATTTCAAAAATAAAACTAAATTCGTTATTTTGCGATTTGTGAAATCCTAAAGTTGTTTTATTATTGTTTTTTTGGGGTATTTTAAATAGGTACATAGTTATCTATGTCCTAATACAATCCTTATATATCCATACACTTAAAATAACACATCTATACCAAATCAATCACATATCTTCGCAATTTAATTTGAAATGCCTTTATGCTCTCTATTCAAATTTTATTTCTTCTGGTAATTCTCCAAATATCTTCAATGCTCCGTACATCAATGACTTTTGACTCTGTGTTTTTTTCCTGAAGGGGAGTCTTAGTTCATTTCTTTTCCTCGTCTCATGTTGTTGCTTTGTAGTTTATTAATTTTTCTTAGGAATTCAATAGACATATGGCCATTGATTATTTTGTAGATTAACAATATGGTATTGAAGTAAATAATTTGTTTGAATGACAAGATATTTAACTCCTTCAACATTTTCTTGACTGAAGTGTACCTATTTTTCTTCAATATAGTTCTCATTGCTCTGTTTTGTAGAATTGTCATTTGTTTCATTAATCTGTCGTTGGCTAAGACTAGAATGCTGCTACAGTAATTTATGTGTGGTACAATGATTGCGTTGTACACATTTTTACTGGAGACTATGTCAAGGAATCTTCTTATTCTTCCCAACAGCGAAATTTTTTTAATAATTGGTTTTGTATTTTGAGCGAAAGTCAATTTGGAGTCAATTATTTCTCCCAAATATTTAATTTCAAATACTTCTTTCAAAACTTCACCGTCTATCAATATGTCTTTTTTGTTTGTGTTACTCGTTTTCCAATGTTAGTTCTGTTTACATTCAATTTTAGTTTATTTTTCTTCAGCCATATTGATACATTATGTAGGTCTTCATTTAAATGATTCATTATGAGTTCATATATTCTCCTGCTATATATATCAATGCGTCATCTGCCATACTTTTACCATATCATTAATGTACATTATAAAAAGAATAGGTCCGAAAACAGACCCTTGTGGTACTCCCGATGTAATCTTCATTGGTTCGGAGATTGTCTGACCCACTTTTGTGGTTTGATATCTATTAGTTAAATAATCCTTGAACCATTTCAATGCCTTTCCTTTTATTCCATTTTTAGATAGTTTTTTTAATGATTATATCTCTATCTATCGTTTCAAAAGCTTGAAAAAAGTCTTCAGGCGAAATATCGTAAATTTGTAAGAAGTTTATTTTGTTTTTAATAGATTATTGTGATGCAAAGAAATAATAAAAGCTCAACGATATCCCCTTATATCAAATTAAACATATCAGGGAAAATGTAGAAACTGCCCTGGAAAACCTGGAATTGTCAGGGAATTTTGAAATCCGTTTTTTGTGGCCACCCTGAACAAATATCTAGTTCGGATATGTGCTATTTTATCTATTTTTGTTTTAAAGTATGATACATTGGTCATAAATTTTTTAATTTTGCATGATTTTGTAATTTTTTTTTATTAAAATATTCTTGCTTTACCTAATGAATTGATAATATATTGAAAAATAAATAAAAGAACTTTAATATGATTAAAAAATATTCATTTAGCTGGAACTTTTAATTTATGTATGACAAATTGTGTTAAAAACGTAAATAGGTCATTTGTAATTTGAATTTATGTACATAAAAAAGTTTTTTTATCATTTTTATTTTACAATTTTATATTTCATTATATTTATATAGTAAATAGAGCAAATTTAAAAAAAATAATATTATTAACTCACAAATAATAACCAAGGTTGCCTCTAAAATAATGAAAAATTGATTTGAAAAATGGGAAAAATTATTTATGTTGGATTTTATTTTTTATTTTATTTTATTTATTTATTTGAGACAGACACAAACAGGATTTTATTAACATGATTATTTAGGAAACCGAATAAAATATTCATATGGTATATTTTGTGCTTGATGGAGAAAAAAAATCCAAATCAAATGGTATAAAAAACTCATTTTGGCCAAAAATGTGACAATATGATAGATAATAAACTATCAATTTTAAATATATAAAAACATTATCTAGTAAGATGATACAATTTACGAGTACGAAAATGTCATTTTGCATAAAAAAACAAGTAAGTTATGACGAAAATTGAATCAGATGGCGTACGGCAAAATGGTTTATTTAACGTTTGCAAAATGTATAATTAGTTTGTTTAATGTATAATAATGTAACGTATTTGGTGTCGCAGGGCTCCGGTGGAGAGGATGACGAGGCGCACCGCGAAGGGGAGATAGTCTCCTCACAGACCATCAGCTCCAAGACCCGCACCGTGGAAACTATCACGGTAACTTCTTCATACCACTTACCAGTCGCCCTCTTCCCCTATTTCCTTCATGAGTGTTTTTTCAAAACACAACAAATACCACTATTATAAGATACTTTAATAGTACACAACTGCTAACCCTGTACAAATCACAAGTGCAAATTGAATTTGGCAGCCACCTCTGGTCTGGAACTCCAAAATACCTTAAAAATACCCTCGACTCTGTGCAGAACCGGGCGGTCCGTTTAATAGATTCTCCCATCTTAACAGACGAATTGCAATCTTTAGAGCACAGGCGTCGGGTGAGTGAGTGCTGTCCTTGTTCTACCGGTATTTCAATGGAAGATGCTCCGCAGAGGAAACGTCATTGATCCCTTCGGCATAGGAAACAGGCCCTCCTAAGACGGTTGACACTTGTCACATGAGAACAGATCATTTCTACGACTTGATCTTGAGTTTAACAGCTCGGCTCTGGAACGATTTGCCGGCCTCTGTGTTTCCTCCCTTCTACAACATGGAACTCTTTAAGACCCATATTCTCTCCTTCCTCACCTCTAAAAGACCCTCAACACAGCATCCCCAAAGATGACATAGGCCCTGAAGGAAATTATTCTACGAGCTACAACCAAACTGCGCAGACTATCAAAGCAGCTACGCAATGAAAGTTATGCATTTGTTGTGTAGGTAGAAATAAAGGCGGGGTATCGTTTTACGTAGATGTGATTAGCAGAAGTATGGGTGAGCGAAATTAGCGATACTCTATGTGCTCAGTTTAATGTAAATATTTACGCAATGAATTCTCTCTACAGTGTAATTACAATATTCAAATTTATTAGGGATTACTTAACGATCTTATAAACCTCATTCTAATTAACTGAGCGTAACAATAACTACTTAATAACGTAGCTGTAAATTTGTTTGTGCTTTCCATTTCCTTTTTTTCGAAATCTGCTACTGTTATGTGATCCCGGTCTGGGTCACATGTTACGCGAATACCTCGTGATACTAGTACAAAAAGAAGTTATCACATAAATATTGTATCACCAGTATAATAATATGTTAAAGGGTATGTTGTTAAAATAAAACATCTGCCAGCTTTATTTTTTTTAAAAAGGGGCGCCACTGGTTAATTAACCAGGCTAGCAGATAGTAAAGCAATGATCCTCTCTCAGGGCCTTTGATATGCTAACTTTACGATTAAATTAGAAGGATTATTTTAAAATAAAATAAACAGTATTGTTAATAAATATGAAATTAAAGATTTTATTATCACATAATAAAATTAACTGAGACAAATAAACATATTAACAGAACATGGACTCACCTTCCTTGGAACGACCAAAAATATAGGTTTCTAACTATCTATCTAAATTACGATCTTGAATAAATTATTTCTTCGGGTTTCTGGTTTTGCCATTGAAGTGTAGAGTCTGTACAAATAAATTACCTGAAGCCGGCTGAAATCAGTATTGGGTCCCGTATAATTAATCTCCAGCTATGAAAATCTCGTATTTCCAAGCGAGAATAATTATTCCTTCGTTAATTGTCAGATTAAAATCCGTGAGATTCCTTCCATGTGTTAACATAAAATGCTTGTTACTTGGCAATTAAATTCAAAATTGTCCATCGGTTATTTTCGGTGAAAATTACGAAGATAGAATTGTGTATTTATAACACTTATTGGCACTACGAATACGTTAGTCGCGGCCTAGTTAATTATGTTCCAGTTCGGATAAAAATAATATTCGTATTTCTTTATATAATTATTACGAAATAATATGAATTGAAATCACGACCGACTTGTCAGTAAAACCCTCTACCACCTTAGAAAAATTACTCAGAAGTGGGCTCTAAACAAAATATCCGATTTTTATACCCTATTCAAAAAGAAAAAAATGAATGATGTTTCTTCCAAAATTTAAAAAAGTAAATGTGTATTGAAGTTTATTATTTTTTAAATAATATTTAATTACTTCTTGAAAATAGGTACCTGCTTGCCTAAATCTATGATAAAATAAACTGCGAGAAATATTAACAAATATTTTATCATAACACTACATTGCCTTTATTATTCAAGGACTGTTTTGATTTATTGAAGAAGAGAACATTAAAAACATACTTTTTGGAAGCGAAGTCTACTAACTGTTCACAGAACTACTAGTTTTAAATCAGTTGAGGTTGGGGAGGTCTTTTAACCTTTTAAGCCAGAATCCCACGACCCATCGCTTTATACCGCAGTTGAAGGGATGGATTCATACGTCCGTCACTTCTGGACACGCTGACCCCCAGATTTCTACCCACCCCTCATACTATTTCCTTCCCAAAACATCCTCTTCTTCCTTTCCTTAAAAAACCCTCCACACAGCATCCCCTAAGATGACATATGCCCTGAGGGAAATTATTTTCCTCAGGGCCCTCTGTGTGGAGCTAATGTAAAAAAAAAAACATTGAGATTCCGAGGTCTAATAACAACAAAAAATTCTAATTTAACAAAATATAATATAAATGTGACATATATACGACAACGATTTTTTGTTTTTTTTGTTTGAGTACCTAAATCGAAAACATAGAAAGCTGAAAATTTTAATTAGGGTCACAAGAAATCTTCTACTGGACCGTAGTATTATGTTTTCTTTGTAATCTTTGACTGCTTGGTACTACTTTGTAGAAATATTAGTATTTACTCATTGAGAGTTGTTGATATTGTCTTGGTAAATGATTAATTTATTATAATACATGTTGTTGTGTGGTGTTGCAGTACAAGACGGAGCGTGACGGAGTGGTGGAGACGCGCGTGGAGCAGAAGATCACCATTCAGTCAGATGGAGACCCCATCGACCACGATCGCGCCCTGGCCGAGGCCATTCAGGTAATCTACCTAACCTAACCTAACAAATACATTTCTTTATTGATCTCCATGTTCTAATTTCTATTTTATATTTGTCAATCATCATAATGAACACATTCGTTTAGTGGGCTACAGCATAATGGGGCAGCTTATCTCTATTTGATCAAAATCTTCGATTGCTAGAGATTTCCCAGAAGGTCCTTGCCCACATCCTTGTGTATGTGGATTGCCGACTTCTTGAGGGAGAGGTCAATTCAGATGGTAGTCGATGGTTTCACCTCTTCCTCACACTCGATAAATGCTGGCGTCCCGCAGGGATCGGTTCTGTCTCCGACTTTGTTTTTGTTGCACATCAACGACCTTTTGTCATGTGCACCAATTCACTGTTATGCGGATGACAGTACAGTTCATGATAGCTTTTTGTTTGACAAGCCCCCAAAGGGCTCACAAACTCCAACAGCTCGTAGGGCTTTGAAGCAAAGAATGGACGGTTACCTCGAGAGTGTTTTCTCTTGGGGTAAAAATAATCTCGTCGAATTTAATGTTTCAAAGACCCAATCTTGTCTGATTACGTCTAAAAGGGATCGAAATGAAAATCTAGTCTCTTTCAACGGAAGCAATCTTCCAAACAGGCCCTCCATTGATATGCTTGGTGTAACCCTAAGTGACCAGCTCAGGTATGGGGGCTCCATCGAAGAGTAAAGTTAGCCTCCTAAAAACTGGGCGTACTGTACAGGGCCCGCAGATTCTTTAATAGTACACAACTGCTAACCTTGTACAAATCACAAGTACGCCCCACGGTTGAATTTGGCAGCCATCTCTGGTCTGGAGCTCCAAAATACCTGAAAAATACCCTCGACTCTGTGCAGAAACGGGCGGTCCGTTTGATAGATTCTCCCATATTAACAGACGGATTGCAATCTTTAGAGCACAGGCGTCGGGTGGGAATGCTATCCTTGTTCTACTGGTATTACAATGGAAGATGTCCGAGGAACTAGCATCATTGATCCCTTCGGCACCGGTGCATAGTTGGGAAACGCGCCAAATGCGTGCCCAACATTTGTACACGGTTGACATTTGTCACATGAGAACGGGTCGTTTCTTCGACTCGTTCTTGTGTTCAACAGCTCGGCTGTGGAATGATTTTCCGGCCTCTGTGTTTCCTCCTTCCTACAACATGGGTCTCTTCAAGACCAATGTTCATTCCTTCCTCTCCTCAAAAAGACCCTCCACACAGCATCCCAGATGACATAGGCCCTGAGGGAAATTATTTTCCTCAGGGCCTCCTTTGTGGAGTTAATGTAAAAAAAAGGTCTTTTTTAAATTTTAACATGGAGATATAAAAACTTATTATGGTGCTACTACTATGGTACTATATATCCAACGAAATAATCTAAATTTTAACATGGAGATATAAAAACTTATTATGGTGCTACTACTATGGTACTATATATCCAACGAAATAATCTATATTTTAACATGGAGATATAAAAACTTATTATGGTGCTACTACTATGGTACTATATATCCAACGAAATAATCTATATTTTACTTTTTATCTCATATTTGTAGGATTTATAAAAAAAATATTAAAAAATCGTAAAGCTTATAACCGCACAGATCCTGCTTGTTTTTTTTACTTAAACTGCCGTGAGGGATACTTATTTGAGTTAACATAAAATATTTTCGATTTCTGCATGTGTTGTCTGTGGTATACTTGATAATGAAATGTGCATATCTATGGAAAAAGAACTTAATTTTATCCACAAACAGCTGATCAAAAATTCGGCGGGAAAAAATATCTTAAAAATTTATTTTTAACATTGTTCTAAAATAGTCTACGAAATTCGGATTTGCTATGGTCTATCTATGGTCATAATAGATAAAGCATTTCAAGCAAAGACCTTATATACTGTAGACTCAGGGTATAAATCTCAAAGTGGGAAGCCAAAAGCAAGGCAATTGCACTGGTCTCGATTTCCAGTACTTTAGTACTAAACTGTCGCTCCTCGAGTAAGGTCGTGTCTTACCAGTAGGAAAATTGCATTTAAAAAGCACCAAAATGCTTTCCTGTGTGTTGAGAAAATGTTTCTATTACACGGCAAACAGTAGAAGTGAAGAAATAGCATTTCATTTATATATGTACACACAAATTACTTATTATTATCGATTATTATAAGCAATACAGTTAATTTTCATATTCTCCGTCCAACAATTTTGTGTGTCATTAGAGAAAAAACACACATTCTTTGATTGTCTTATGGTACGGCCACACTAAGGCCAACTTCAAATTTTCGGACGATTGTGTAGAAGGATAGTTCGTGCGTTGGAAGTTCGAGTTGAAAGTTTGGCTTCGGTGTGGAAGTAGCATATCTTTTTAATACATGAATAACTTTTGAATTATGAAATTACTGAAAACCGCTGAAAACAAAAGAGTGTTGCTTACTTGCCACATTATTTTGCGAGTATGAGACTATGGCGAGTCTTTTTATATAACGTCATCGATTTCAATAGCTTCGTTTTAAAATAAATGGTGATCATGCACGGGGCATGGGGATGAGAATAACCTTGCGGATACCCTTGCTAAGACGCTTATGGATTTCGTTGAGTTATGCCCAACCACCAAACAAGAAAGGTATATCACAATTAAGTGGTACTCACGATTGTTGTCTTCTGACTTGGTGACGGTCATAGAGGTCCATAAGCGTTCGAGATTGTTCTATTTGATTGTTAGAACTTCGGTAAAGTTTGAGTCACGATTCACGTAATAAGTTCACACAAAGTATACGAAAGAATACGGTATGATTTATACTTTATGTGACGATATGATGAATAACACTCCGGCGTGGTGCGAAATGTCACTATACGATCGGTGGTTAGCAACGGACTGACTTATTGACGATAAAGCGCTTGTCACTTGTTGACCGTGTAGTTAGGCACCCTTATTGTGCGGAATTCCAAAGTCTGAATTCCTTCCGATCTCGTATGACAATCCGAGCACAAAACGAATGAAATCCATCGGCGTTATGAAACAAATGGCTTTCCAAGGAAATGTTTTAAATAATTACAATGAATGTTTTAGGAGTGGTAGGAAAATGGGGTCCACTTTTGGACTGCTATCAATCGCAGAAAAATAAAAGTGGTCCGTTTTTCGACCAAAATCGCTCCAGTGGTTATACATAACAATAATAAATTGAATTGAATTAAAAAAAATACACAACACCAGTATCGAATACTTGCATATTCCATTGGAAGATATATCCTGCCTTAGACATCATTTTTATCATACACTGTTTATCTATTACTGAAGAACTATAAAAACTGTTTCCACCTGACCGTTATACAAATTTGTCTTGTGTTGTAGGAGGCGACGGCCATGAACCCCGACATGACAGTGGAGAAGATTGAGATACAGCAGGGCCAGCAACAGTAGACATCAGGTAATTAATCTTAAAAAATAATAACAATTTACTGTGGCATTTGATTTTAACCAGTCAGCAACGTAAGCAGATATATGCGTTAGAAATACGACAGCAGTCAAGTACAATAAGCATGTTTATATGTCAACACGTGTGTCTCCATAGAAATCGTTCTAACTCCGTTATTCTTTTAGTGACATCCCTAAAACAAAAAGTAAAAGGTTGATAGTGGAACAAGCTGTACATCCCTATTCAAGTTGTCCATAGAAATACATAACAAGAATATTCTGTCATTCGCGCAATCTGACACATAATTTATCCCGCCAAATTTCCACCAGCGGCTCGACCGCGCTCGACATTGCTAATTTTTATTAAATATTTTTATATGAAATGATAAAAAAGTGAGGTGACAAAAGTGTTTATTATACGTTTATACAATAGAATAAGTATTGTTGTTTACATAATCTGTGATTTTAGTACCGTTTTCACATAAAAACATCACGTTATTTTTACATTTTTTTTAATGTTTGCATTCTAAATATTAATATTTACAAATGTTAATATTTATTTGTAATATAATAATTCGAAAGCTTCTTTTGTAACTTTTCTAAAACAGTTTTTAGTATTCGGCTACGTTCAGAAATGTTTCATTTATAGAGCTTTAATTGTGAAGCGGTAATAACACAAAGTTTTCGTAAAATGTCATTTCGTTTGAGTCATCATAAGCGAATATTCGCGAAAATTCGGAGGGGTTAAAATGACATCAAAGAATATAAAATGGAAAAAAAAGCTCTGAAGTAAGAGAAATTATAATAATGTATGTTTTCAGGTTTAACTAGTGCCAGCCATCACTGCCTGTGTTCACAGCCTCTTGGTCCAATGCAATCATCTTCTCTCCCGCTACACGTTGTGGAATCATCACACAATAACAGTCGACAAGGCGTCACGTCGATCCAACTGACCGACCAAGCAATCAACCAACTGACCGACCGACCGACCGACTTGTGTAATATACAAAGCTCTCTGCCTCTGCGATGTTTCATCACCAGCATTTTATTAATTTAACCATCGGACGGAATACACCAGACCGCTACCGAATCAGGATTATTCCCACTTATATATATATATACGGTTGTAATTCTATAAAATCCAATAGTGTAGCGTTGTCAGCTATATCGTCATATAGTCAATAGTCGGTGATGATCAACCGATATCTATTTTTAATTAGCGGTATAGCTTGACACGGTTAACTTTGCAGTCAGCCAGAAAAAATGAGTAAAGTGAAGCTTTTTTTTTTTTTTACATAGCTCCACACAGGAGATTCTGAGGAAAATAATTTCCCTCAGGGCCTATGTCATCTTAAAGGATGCTGTGTGGAGGGTTTTTTTTAAGGAAAAGAAGAAGAGGAAGTTCTGGGAAGGAAGTAGGTATGAAGAGTGGGTAGGAATCTGGGGGTCAGTATGTCCATCCCTTCAACTGCGGTGCAAGGCGATGGGTCGAGGGATTCTGGTAGATCAAAAGACCTCCTCAACCAGTCTCTCGATCCGGCCCGCCGCGCATCAGGTGGGAAGACACATCGGCCTCCAAGACATTGACAAACCTCACCCCATGAACCCGGGCACCCCTGCTAAGTCACCAAAAGTAGAGAACCACTGCTGGTTATCTAATAAATGGTTCCCGGGGTGGCGGTACCCATACCCGCCTCCCAAAATGGAAATTTTATTGGTGATACAAAGAAAAGTGAAAACTTATTAAAAGTCTAATTAATTACTGAATTATGACGAGCTGACGCCATTTTGAGTTGTATTATCAACTTTGCGTAAAAATAATTAAGTTTTTTTTTTTGCACCGGTATCCTCAATATGGTAGCATCGCCACGCACTGCAAGGTTATCCGTGCCAAGTCTCTCCACAAGTGTATTCCACAGATCGATGTGTTGAAAATATTTTTAATTTTAATTTGTCCATTCGCATTGCATTTTATTGTTCTAATTAAGGATCATTTCGTAGTTTGTAAGTTTGCGGGAGAAGGTTAATTAAACTGTTGATAAATGATATTTATAAAGAAACAATACAATTGGTATTTGACAGTTGGGGGAGATATATATATTATATTCTATATGACTATGTTGTAAATAGGCGCAAATTTTATATAAAGGTATAGTTGGATGTTAGAAAACTGCGATTGGGCGAAACGTCACGCCAGCTCCTGCGCTGGGTGTTGTATAAAGGGAGTTTGCTTCTAGCTTCCGTGTTAGACTTCTCTTTCATCTCCCGGTCTCGCGGCGACCGGAGACTTTCTACAAATTCCAACCGCGGCAACTATTATATATTATTTCAAAAGAATTTATTCATTTCGTTGTATGAATGCATTACCCACAAAAAATCTCTAATGAGTCGATATTAATTAATATTCTATAAGACTATACAGAAATATCTGGAGGTTCTGATGTCAGAATGCGAAACTGGCCAAAAATCAGCTTTTAACAGAAAACCGTTCAATTGTAAATGAAGCAAATCGTTAATTTGATGACGGAGATAGTAACAACTCAAATTTGAATGTTTGATCGTCTCCGAATGGCGTTTTTTTGAGTTGGATCGGTAATGCATTTGTACAGCGATATTATCTTTACAGTAATTATATTTTTAGGATAGTTTTTTCTCTTTCGTTATCGATTTCAATTTATTTTTGTACGTAGATTTAGAGCGCTACTTCTCTTTGCATAATGATGTCAATTAGCCAGTAGTTGGAGTCCTCAGTGTCGCTAGGGTGTCGCCAGCTTGGCATCGCTAGCTCGGTGTCGCCAGTTCAGCATCACCAGCTTGGCAATGCTAGCTTGGTGTCACCAGGTTAGAATTGCTAGCTTGGCATCGCTAGCTCAGTGTCACCAGCTCGGCATTGCCATCGTTGGGTGTCACTAGTTCAGCATCGCCAGCTTGGCATCGCTTCAGTGTCGCCAGCTATCCAATACCCAGGCGACACGCTGTCGCCAGCTAGCGCAGCCGGCAGCCATAGCTTCCAGGCCGGCCGGGGCAGAATCTCGTCGCAGACGGACCATTCCACTCCATCGAGAGTTCTCCATTTGTTCAACAACAAACAAAAAACGTACTCTGATTTCCAGAATGTTTTTTATTTATAATTTTAATCATTAATTACCCTTCATTAAAGTAGAGCGCTTGAGGCGTCAAGTGTACCCGGCAAATTGATATAGAACAACTAAACGAAGAAAGTTATCTTGCGTCAGATGATGAATTTCACTCATCCAATTTAAAGTGACAGAGGATGCATAGCGTCACATCAGTCCTCACTCCAGCTGTCGAAGCTAGCGGATTTTAAATAATAATTCAGGCGCCCGTCTATATGTCCTATATCAATGGCCGCAAACGACTGGAAGAAGAGGTACACAGCTACACTGAGAAGTGTATTTATTTTCTTGTTAAAGAATAATTTTAAGAAGTTTGTATGTTTAACGACACAGTACTATTTTAGTAGAGACGGCACCGCACTCTTCTCATGGGAGATAATATTTTAGTTTCATGGAAAATTCCCGGATAAACTCCAAATCAGAAAATATTGTATTATAATAATTGGGGATAAAAAGATAAAAGACTGTTTGTTTGATCACAGTAAATTTGGATCCATTTGACATATTATATTATATTATGTGCTCACATATTATGTGCGACATATTATGTGTGATATATTATGCGCAACATATTATGCGCGACATATTATGTGCGACATGATATGTGCGACATATTATGTGCGACATATTATGTGCTGACATATTGTGGCCAGCCTCACTCACTGCATATTTCACACGAGAGCGTAGCTTTCTTATTTTGTATTAAGGACATTTTACGAAAATAATATATTTCTACAATATTTTTTATTGGATATTTCCGTATTAAGCTTATTTTTATTTGTATGATTAAGTGTTGTTTTTTATATACTTAGTTTGTCAGTTCTTCTTCTTACACTTGTGTATAAACTGGAAATACATTTATATACATCTCTGCTCAGTCAGAATAAACTTAACTTTGTGTTTTATTTACATAATTGTCCTTCTGTCCTCTAACCCTACTTGTTTTATCAAATACCAGCAGTGGGGCTATGGTGTAAAAAAGGCCTTGAGGAGAGGAAGAAGAGCAGTGTTGACAACTTAATGAATTTCCCGTCGTATCTGGCGGATTGGAGTGTCTCGAAACGGGAGAATTTTGCTTCTAACGGAATTTACAGGATGACGGATTCAAATAAATTAACAAATTATATACTTTTGTAGGCGAAAACAGCCTATATTTATGGAGTTATAAATCGTTCTACAGCCGAACGGTTGAACTCAAGAACGAATTCTAGAAACGACCCGTTCTCATGTGACAAATGTTAACATGCGCTGGTGCTTAAGGAGAGGAAGAAGAGCAGTGTTGACAACTTAATGAATTTCCCGTCATATCTGGCGGATGGGAGTGTCTCGAAACGGGAGAATTTTGCTTCTAACGGAATTTACAGGATGACGGATTCGAATAAATTAACAAATTATATACTTTTGTAGGCGAAAACAGCCTATATTTATGGAGTTATAAATCGTTCCACAGCCGAACGGTTGAACTCAAGAACGAATTCTAGAAACGACCCGTTCTCATGTGACAAATGTTAACATGCGCTGGTGCTTCTAACGGAATTTACAGGATGACGGATTCGAATAAATTAACAAATTATATACTTTTGTAGGCGAAAACAGCCTATATTTATGGAGTTATAAATCGTTCCACAGCCGAACGGTTGAACTCAAGAACGAATTCTAGAAACGACCCGTTCTCATGTGACAAATGTTAACATGCGCTGGTGCTTAAGGGGACACTAGTTCCTCGGAACATCTTCCATTGAAATATTGGTAGAATGAGGACGGCATTCCCATCTATTGTTTTAAAGATTGCAGTCTGTTTGTTAAGATAGGGAAATCTATCAAATGAACCGCCCGTTTCTGCAGAATCAAAGATTTTTTCGACTACCTTGGGGATAAAAAGACTACCTTGGGGTATATTAGAGGGAGCTGCCAAATTCAACAGTGGGGTGCACCTGCGATTTGTACAGGGTTGTGTATGTCCGAAAAATCTAAATTAAAGTTGAGTATGCAGTTATATCAGGGTGGCCACAGGACCTGGAAAACCTGGAATTATCAGGGAAATGTCAGGGAATTTCAAATTTTTTTTAGAATATCAGGGAATTCCAAAAATAAAACTAAATTTGTTATTTTGCGATTGGTGAAATCCCAAAGTTGTTTTATTATTGTTTTATTGCGAACATAGGTACATAGTTATCTACGTCCTAATAAAATGCTTTTATACATACACTTAAAATAACACATCTATACCAAATCAATCACATATCTTCGCAATTTAATTTTAAATGCCTTTATGCTCTCTTCCAATTTTATTTCTTCTGGTAATTCTCCAAATATCTTCAATGCTCCGTACTTCAATGACTTTTTCTCTGTGTTTTTATCCTGAAGGGGAGTCTTAGTTCATTTCTTTTCCTCATGTTGTTGCTTTGTAGTTTATCAATTTTTCTTAGGAATTCAATAGACATATGGCCATTGATTATTTTGTAGATTAACAATATAGTATTGAAGTAAATACTTTGTTTAAATGACAAGATATTTAACTCCTTCAACATTTTCTTGACTGAAGTGTACCTATTTTTCTTCAATATAGTTCTCATAGCTCTGTTTTGTAGAATTGTCATTTTTTCATTAATCCGTCGTTGGTTAAGAATAGAATCTGCTACAGTAATTTATGTGTGGTACAATGATTGCGTTGTACACATTTTTACTGGAGATTTTTATGTCGAGAAATCTTCTTATTCTTCCCAACAGCAAAATTTTTTTGACTATCTTTTTAATAATTGGTTTTGTATTTTGAGCGAAAGTCAATTTGGAGTCAATTATTACTCCCAAATAATTAATTTCAAATACTTCTTTCAAAACTTCACCGTCTATCAATATATCTTTTTTTGTTTGCGTTACTCGTTTTCCAATGTTCATAGATTTAGTTTTGTTTACATTCTATTTAAGTTTATTTTTCTTCAGCCATATTGATATGTTGTGTAGGTCTTCATTTAAATTATTCATTATGAGTTCATAATATTCTCCTGCTATATATATCAATGCGTCGTCTGCCATACTTTTACCGTATACTTTTACCATATCGTTAATGTACATTATAAAAAGAATAGATCCGAGAACAGACCCTTGTGGTACTCCCAGTGCAATCCTGTCACTCCCACTTTTGTTTTTTTTTTTTTTTACATAGCCCACACAGGAGGCCCTGAGGAAAATAATTTCCCTCAAGGCCTATGTCATCTTTGGGGATGCTGTATGGAGGGGTTTTTTAGGGGAAGGAAGGAGAGGAGAGTTCTGGGAAGGAAAAGGGATAAGGAGTGTTTAGGAATCTGGGGTTCAGTGTATCCTGGTCATCCAAGACAAACCTTACCCCATGAACCCGGGCACCCCTGCTAAATCACCAAACGTAGCGAACCACTTGGGGTGACCTATGGCAGAGGTGTTGGTTATCCAATAAAGGTTCCCGGGGCGGCGGTACCCATTCCCGCCTCCCAAATTGATATCTATTAGTTAAATAATCCTTGAACCGTTTGAATGCCTTTCCTTTTTATAGTTTTTTAATGATTATATTCAGGTGAAATATCATAAATTTGTAACAATTGTATTTTGTTTTTAATAGATTATTGTGATGCAAAGAAATAATAAATGCTATAGATGACAGAAAAATGTAGAAACTGCCCTGGAAAACCTGGAATTATCAGGGAATTTTGAAATCCGTTTTTTGTGGCCACCCTGTATATGTAAAAGTGTACCCTCTATCTAGTACAATACTCAATCTGCGACTCGCGGGCCGCATACGGCCCGCCAAGCTTTTGTGTGCGGCCCTAAACACTTTATTATCAGGAACTTCATTTAAAGAAATCGGTCTATTCAAAATTTCGTATATCTTGAGATTCATTTCGACTTTGACGTACAGATGGTGACACCCGAAAAGGATTGTCATTATGGTCCACATGATCTGGTATAAGAGTGAGATACATTTTTTAGATTTTCACGGCCAAAAGTATTTTCGTTATTTGTTTTTGGGGTGTTATGCCGTGTTACGCTACCTCCTTCTTTAGCTAACGTTTCGGACAGCGTTACAGTGTCCATCATCAGGGCAGATGTGTAAGAGTGTTGCGATTGCATACGCTAGATTTATTCCCAAAAAAAAAATATTTGGCACACAAGTAGGCGCGCAAATAATTTATAAATAAAAGTGCCACTTCTGGAAACCAAGGCATCAATTATAATACATAAAAACTGGTTAATGTCACTGGTTAGTCAGGTACCTACTTGCAAATTTAGCTGTCGTAATAAAGTATTGTTTTGTTATAATTTAAATATGATTAATGGCGGGAGTGTTGACAATGAGAGAGTTAGAGAGAGGGGGGGGGGGGGGTTGATGATTTTTTTCGTCAAACCAATACCTATAGGATGTTTTCTGGGTCACTAGTAGTATGACATTTCAAAATGTCATACTAATGTACCAGACCGTTATGCTTCCTGCTGTTATTTTATAGCATATTAAATACGTAAAACACAGACACTTGTAAATAATATTTGATTTACGGTGAGCATTTGAATATTACTTTCCTCATTATCTCAAAACTTAGTATTTGGATATGTCTGACTAATCAACTGGATGATCGATGTATTCAGCCTCACATAACCAATGGGAGTATATTGTGAGGATGAAGGGGAAGGAGTTGGTCAAGCTGAAGTCACAAGGATCACTCGGATGAAGGTTTACTCGATGAAATGTTCCATTCTCGTTTCACCGAGTGTTCACACGGTTCCTTCGAAGGAAGAGTTCATTCGACATTCTCGCTGCGAAGTCGTCGAGAGTAGTCGCGGCCGCATTGGAATTCGTCCGGCGCTGACGGCTATGTTCGGGAATATTTACGATTTCAATTGACATTTCCGATAACGTCGAACTAAATTACGAGAAATTGGCGATTCTTGTAAACAGTAAATAAATTTCAGCACCATAAAATGAACATATGGTTAAATAATAACCTGAAAACTGATATCTACCACTATTTTTGCACCATGAAAATATTTTTATTCCAAAATAGGCCTCGGCTTGCAATAAAATCCATATAAATGGAATATTTATTAACGTATCCAAAAACTAAAAACTGTTTTGGAAAGGTGATGAAATATGCTTCCAAAATTTATTATTAGAAATAACCACGTAATTTTTTAAATAGAATAATTTTTAATGTAAACTTTTAAAAGTTTAAAAAATGGCTCTACTTGCTTTTATTCTAACTAAAATTACTGGTAACAAAAAAAATATAAAAACACACTTATTTTGTTAGATAAATAAATTATAAACGTTTCTGTCACCTCACTTTTTTGTCGTTTCATATAAAAATAATTCATAAAAAATTCACAATGTTTCATAATTTTTTTTTTCAAATTCGATCAGAAACTTTGGTTCCATAGAAGTGAACATTCGTATTCTTTTGTGGTTAATTGTTATATTGAATATATAGAGCATTATTTTCTCTTTCCAATACCGTTTAGATCATATTTTTCACTATGATAGTAAGGGAGAAACAACGATTTCTATGAGACGTGTAGGAGTTATTTCGAAAAGCGAACTAAACGGAGCATTTTGACGTTTAAGCCGCTCCGGCTACTCGTCCTCACGCCAGAACATTTCGGCCGACTGATTTGCGAGTGAATGACTGTTCACTTGAGTGTTCACACACATCATTCGCGTCACGTGATGTTAAATTCCGGTTGCGAGTGAACAGTGCCGAAGGAAGCATTCCAACATTGTTGGAATGCTTCATTCGGAACTGTCTCTATTCACTTTCGTGTTCACACGGTTCATTTCGTGGGAAAAAGGCGGAATGAAATCACGAAATGAACGATAAATGAATGGTGTGAATGGGCTATCAGTGGACCTAAAGTAGTTCCAGAGAGAGGTAGTAATTGACGTCATCATTCTAGTGTCTTTCGTTTTCATGTGAGAAGATGTGTAAGAAGTAAGAGGTTGATCGTTGATGACGTACATATGACCTCTCTCTGAGACTACTATCAATGCAGCATTATAGTTTCTAACTTTAATCAAATGTAGTTAGAGTTCAGTGAGTGATTTTTTTTTTACATTAGTTCCCAGAGGAAAAAAATCCCTCAGGGCCCATGTCATCTTTGGGGATGCTGTGTGGAGGATCTTTTATGGAAAGGAAGGAGAGGAAGTTCTGGAAAGGAAAAGATATGAGGGATGGGTAGGAATCTGAGGGCCAATGTGTCCAGGAGTGACAAACATATGAATCCATCCCTCCCACACGGTGTAAGGTGATGTTCTGAGAGTTTCCTGCCGGAGAGGTCAAAGGGTCTCCTTCAACCAGTCTCTCCTGATCTGGCCTGCCACACAGTTGGTGGGCATCTGCCGCAAAAACCCAGACAAACCTCACCCCATGAACCCGGGCATCCATGCTAAGTCGCTATAAGTAGCAAACTACTTGGGGTGACCTACGGTTATCCAATAAATGGTTCCCAAGGTGGCAGTACCCATACCTGTCCTCTCAAATTGAAAGATATTTTAATTAAAAGATATTTTTATTCAATAAATAACAATAACAACTTAATATACAACACTCACATTTCACTATTATGTACAATAATTATAGACTACACTATGTACATATTTATTTACAGGTCACATCTACAAAAAGAGGTAAAAACAACACTCCACATTGCAATTTATTATTCGTCAACACACTAACTAAAATATGATTACACGCAGCTCTAGAGTTGCATGGGCTGAAATCAGTGCTTCTATTGCACTTGTAATGTCAGGGAAACAACTATAAACATTTGGCTCAAGTCTAAACATGTATACAAACACAAGAGGATAAAAAAATACTGATTCACCTATTGTGCGCTTTAATAATTAGCGCGATGTTTCATGGTTTACTGTACCGTGGCAGCAAAAAAAGGCAATAAACATATGTTTCTTATCCCTATACTGCTGCAGCTCTTTCTTACACATTAAATAATGGTAAGACACACAAAATACGTGTGACTGTTTCCTCCAAAGTACTAGTTTTTCCTTGCATTTCATTTTCTTATATGTGTCAGGGAGATGTTGATTGTATGTTTTCTTTGGGGGGGGGGGGGGGGGGGGTGCAGACAAACGTTCACTGTTAACTTCATTTTAGACTGTATTTAGTGTGTAAGAAAGAATTGCAGCATTATATGTTTAAGAATAAAAGCAAAACCATCAGCACATTGACATTTTGTTTTTGAATTTTTGAAATTCACTTGCACTTCATTATTATCCTTGTAATTCCATACTTGTCGAGGTGTCACAGTGCGGTGTGTGAGAGAGATGCAAGAAAATTATGACTTTTTCCTTTGAAAACAAACTTAAGTGCGTTTGAAAATCCACATTTTGTCGAAAGTTGTTCTTTCAATCGTGCGGGGCAGTTACAATGAGAAAAATTAATTATTCTCTGTACCAGATTTTTAAAATTATAACTCAATATCGATTTTATGTCATTCCAAATTTGCTTTAATTTATACCTACATCCAAAAATGCTGAAAGGCGTGATGATAAAACTATTAAAATAATGTACTTTTGTTATTATTTTTTGATTAAAAGTATTTATCATTTTTCAATAATGTCTATGTTAAATAAAAATGTTAAAAAATTCTGAAATATGTTAGTTTGTAAGTGAGTAAATAAATACACAAACAGACCAATTTTCGTCAAGAAACACTTGTACGTATATATTTTTTAATGATTTTATTAAAACTAAAATTAAAATTCTAAAACATGCGATACCAGATAATGTATTGATTTATGTTACAGCATGATTATATGATTTGAAATGGGTGTGGTATAATACAAAATCTTTTTTGAAAATTTAACAAATCTGCCAACGACTATAACCTTATTATACTAAAAATAAACATTTTTTCTCAAAATTTAAAACGTGCGAATGCTAGATAAAAGAACAATCTTTCGAAATCCATCTATAATTTTTCGTGGAAAAGAGTCAATACGTCTAAAATTTGATTTAAAAATGACATATTTCTGGTTTTCTCTGGTTATACCCGCTTAAGTACATTGTGTATCTCATGTTTAGAAAGACCTGCAGCATTATTGTGATAAGGAACGTATGTTTATTGCATTTTTATGCAGTCTTGTTTGCACCCGAGATTGTGATGAAATGCACGGTAATAATAAAAGTGTTCATTCGCTTACTGTGAAACATCCATTCACAGTTGATGATGGCTTTATGAGAACAGGTTTTGTGTAAGTTAGTTGTTCTGGCATCTGGTTTTCCTCCTGCATATAATCTGAGCCTTTTCAAGATCCGCATCAACAAATCCCTTTCAATCCCCAACCGGGTAGCGTTAGAGTTCCGCTGTCTGTTCAGAGTCAACGAATTGGAATTGGTATAATAACACATTACAATAATCGTTGTCATTATTTAACATAACACACAAAAATGAGATACTTAAGGATTCGGAAGATATCGATTGTCCAGTTGATTAGTCAGACATCTCCGAAAAATCAAAATTTGAGTTGAGTTTGCAGTTATATGTAAAAATGTTCCCTCTATCTGGTACAATACTCAGATTATTCACAAACACCACCAAATCAATTATAACACACAAAAACTTGTAGTGAATAAAAAAAAATATTGATGTTTTCTGGGTCACTAGTAGGATATTTAAAAATATCGTTTATTTCTAATGTACCGGACCGTTATGCTTCCCGGTGTTATTTTATAGTATATCTAATATATAAAAATCAGACACATATTTGATTTACGGTGAGAATTTGAATATAGCTTTTCTCATTATTTCAAAACTTAGTATTTGGAGATGTCTGACTAATCAACTGGACGATGGATAAGTATTTATGTACAAAGAATCTATGTGAGTGTTCTACTGTTTTTTCCCATTGATTGACAACAGTTTGTTTCTTTGGATTCTGTCAAAGAAAAGCAATCCTGATGCTCTCTCGATGGTGTCGGGCGGAACCTGCAATAAATACATATATTATTATCACACAACGTCAATGATTGTGTGAAAAATGTGGAGATCTGCAAAGAATGCAAGGCTGATGATGTAAGCGCATTTTTAAATTTTTTTTTACATTAACTCCACATAGGAGGCCCTGAGAAAAAAATTTCCCTCGGGGCGTATGAGGAGGGTCTTTTTGAGGAGAGGAAGGAATAAACATTGGTCTTGAAGAGACCCATGTTGTAGGAAGGAGGAAACACACAGGCCGGCAAATCGTTCCACAGCTGAGCTGTTGAACTCAAGAATGAGTCGAAGAAGCGACCCGTTCGCATGTGACAAATGTCAACCGTGTACATGTGTTTGGCGTATTTCCCGACTATGCACCAGTGCCAAAGGGATCAATGACGCTAATTCCTCGGAGCATCTTCCATTGTAATCCCGGTAGAACAGGGATAGCATGCTCACCCGATGCCTGTGCTCTAAGATTGCAATTGGTCTGTTAAGATGGGAGAATTTATCAGACAGACCGCTCGTTTTTGAACAGAGTCAAGGGTATTTTTCAGGTATTTTGGAGCTCCAGACCAGAGGGGGCTGCCAAATTCAACCGTGGTGCGTACTTGTGATTTGTACAGGGTTAGCAGTTGTGTACTATTAAAGTATCTGCGGGCCCTGTACAGTACGTCCAGTTTTTGGGAGGATAACTTTACTCTGGCTTCGATGGGTATTGTGTGGTGTTTTGAAAAGGCACTTAGTTTTCGTTGATATCAATAGATGTCGTTAGGTTTAAAGCTTCTCTAAGGTTCCAAGAGATGTCACCCGGGGTGCCCGGTCAGCAGCAGCTGTCCGGAGCAGTTAATCGCCAGTCTACCAGCCAGACACAATTCATAGCCAGTTTAGACAGGTCGTGTGACCAGAAGTACAAAATTTTTAATACGTAAACTCAATAATAAACCTGATTGTGACAGCCTTGCAATGCCCATCGTGACAAAAAAAAATAAAAAAGCAATCACCCTGAAGTTGGTGAGTGGTGTGGCATCTTCGATCTTCTGATTGGGCAAACAGTACGCCTCCAGGTGCAGCTCCCCATTACCCTCCTCCCCCACCACCACCTTGTAGAAGTGGGTTGGGACCGCCACACTGTTGGCACCGATCACCTGGTACCTGTAACCATACATGTTACAAATTAATGATCTTCCATGAGTGTTTTTAAAATTACCGTGACGATTCACAGTTACAGTACCGTGACGGCATAAAAAAGGCAATAAACTAACATTCCTTATAACAAAAATGCTGCAGCTCTTTCAAAAGAAGAGATTACTGACTGAGAGAGAACTGCTTGATCATATGGCAAGTAATTAACATAAATGACAGTAGGTTTTAGTCAAGCTCCGAAACTAATGCCTTTGAGTTTTTACCCTACAACAAGCAATGGTAATTAGTTTTTAAGCATGTTGCTTTTTAAACAAAGATAATAAGAACAATATTTAAGTTAGATTACCTGACATATGTTTTTCCGTCTCCCTCTCTGCGTGGCAGGTACAGGCACCCCGTACAGACGTATACATTGGCGTATTTGTTGGTCAGCTTGCGAACATACTTCTCAAGTTCATTCCACTTGTGTCGATTGAATCCAACACCCACCTAAAACGCAAAACAACATTATTAGTAACAAACCGAACATTGAACATTGTCAAAGGGTTCGCATAGAATTTGACAACAAACAGTTTGTTTAATCATTGGTATTGCGGTATCAGATTCACTCGAAAATCTAGGCTATAATAATTATTTTGTTAACGTGAATACAAAACAAGACTCCTAACTGTTTCCCGCCAACTGGAGCCAGTGAGACTATGGCATCCCCAATTGGGGTATGTTGTGAGGCTGAAAGTAGTAGAATGGGGAAGACTAGCTATTCAGATTGGTCACCAAACGTGGCTAAAGCCATTTCAAGCAACACTTCAATTCTGGTCTTTCCCCTAGAGTATTAACGTGGTGACTACTCTCAATACACTTCTGGGAAAGTTAGTTCCCTTAGATTCAGTCATTGGGGAAAGCGACCACCACCAACAGATTAGAAATCAATCACGGATTCCTCCAATCCTCTCCCAGGAGGAAAAAATTTCTAAAATAACCAGAGCTGAAATAGAAATTATAATTAAGGGTTTGAGTCCTAGGAAGGCACCAGGGCATGATAAATTGAATAGTTTAATTGTGAGGTATGTATGGATCCATGCCAAGGAAGAACTCTTTCAGGTTATGGAAACGTGTATGAGAAGGGGAGTTTTCCCTTCTGTATGGAAGAAGGGCGTGCTCAGGATCATACCTAAAGGGAACGACAAAAAAAGAACGGATATTAAAGCTTATCGACCAATAACACTTCTACCTGTATTGGGGAAAATATTGGAAAAAATTATTCAAAATCGTCTACGAGAAACATTAACACCATCATATGTACATCAATATGGATTTGTCCCAGGTAAGTCCACGGAGCACGCCATTATGACTGCGCTTGACTGGGTGAAGGTCTGCACAAAGAGGTACGTAATCGGTATCTTCTTAGATATAACTGGTGCCTTCGATAATGCATGGTGGGAGATGATTTTAACTAAATTAAAGAATCGTAATTGTCCAAGAAAACTTTTTCAAATATCTTGCGATTATTTTAAAGATAGAAAAATTATAATTTCTTTTGGTGATTGCATCATTGAAAGAGATGTGGACATGGGTTGTCCCCAAGGTTCTCCCCTTGCACCGGATTTCTGGAATATTTTATTCGATGACTCCTCCAGGTTACCCTTACCTGAAGGCACTATTGCGATTGATTACGCAGACGACAAATTGTATTTGGTCTCTGGGGACAGTAGAAAAGAAGTTGAAAATAAAGCTGAAGAAGGTTTGAAAATGATTCTTAACTGGGGAAGGGAAAACAGACTGACTTTTGCTCCCCATAAGACCGTGGGTCTCCTTGTGAAAGGCTCCCTCAGTAGAGGTAGAAACCCTTTCATAAAAATGGGAGATACTGCAATCCGTTTTGTAGAGAGTACTAAATATTTAGGCGTTACATTAGACAGATCGTCCTCGTTCTTGACTCACGTTAAAAGCGTTTCTAGTAAGGCCCAGGCTCTCTTCTTAAAACTGAGAAGAATCTCAACTGCTGAATGGGGTTTACGTTTCCCTGCGCTCCGTCTATTATACAGATGCGTATATGTGGCACAAGTCTCATATGGTGCCTGTGTATGGGAACATCGACTCGGTAATTCACTTATTCATTCAGCGCTTAAGAGGGGCCAGCGAATCCCCTTACTGGCGCTTTCAGGAGCCTACAGAACAGTTTCATCGGATGCTTTGCCAATTTTGGCTGGCATTTTGCCAATTGATTTAGAAATTAGGGAAGTTTTGACAAAGAAGTGTCTGAAAAGAGGAAGACCTGTAAACCACCTTGGTATTGAATTAATACCTGGTGGAGCAGTGCCTCTCCCTGAACTTCTAAAGATGATGAGAATAAAAACGCTGAGTGAATGGCAGATAAGATGGGATAGATCGAATATGGGAAGATGGACCTTCTCCTTCTTTCCATCAGTTAAAATCAGAATGGAAGGGGCATATCTTTTAATGGACCACCATATCACCCAATTGCTTTCTGGGCATGGGGAGTTTAGAGGTAGACTTCACAGACTGGCTCTATCATCCCATCCCAATTGCGCTTGTGGTGATACCGACCAAACAGCCGAGCACATTTTGTGGCACTGTGAGATTTTGACGGATGCTCGAGACGAAATGATTGATGGTTTACAAGTTATTACGAGACCTGCTTGGAATACAGATCTCGTCTCGAATAAGGTGAACTTTGAGTGCCTGAGGAAATTCACGAAAGTTTGGGTTGAGAGATGGCCTGTTCTTAGAGTCGCTGAGTAGCTGTAAAACAACTTAGGTACCAGGTGTATTTTGCTTCTGAATTCACGGACACTCTTCATGATTCCTTTACATTTACCGCTTGGATTTAATTGTTATGATTTATGTGTTTTGTGTTTCTGTAATATGTTATTTCTTTTATTTTATTAACGTTTATTTTATTATATATTATGATTTATGTGTTATATTTTACATTTGCGTTATTATATTATCTTGTTCGCTATGTTTTAAAAAATGTATATAATTGCCTTGCGATTTGTTTTGTTAATAATGACTATACTACCTGTTAATTTATGCCATGTTCCTTGTTTTGTTTTGTTTGTCTTTAACTGTTTCAATGTTTTACTGGATGAACTGAACTCAATTTTTTTTTTCCTATCCCCATACGGGGGTGTGCTGGACCTCGTCCCTGCTTCATCTTTAGTTACATTACTAATTTTGCAGATCCTTCTCAAATCATCTGCGCCTCCCCCAATGATATGTGCAGGCTTGAGGCTTGATCAGACGACCTTGACTGTCCTTTGTCCTGCCTCTGACTACCCAACGCTGAATTTTCTTTTAGTCTTCGGGTATTTTACCCCAAATATTCCCCAACATTCTTTGAGGCTTCACTGAGTGGTTGGCTAAGGGACACGGAAGCTAAGTGTAGTTTATGATCAGACCGAAAGCCATTCACATTTTTTGTTGGTACTTGCCAATTGATTTGAGATTTATTGTATTACTTATGTTCTCTATTTTATGCAGGTGCTTGCGGGTTTTTACAGATGCAATGCCGCCTCATGGAGCTTCATGAATGAGTTTTTCTTTTGCCCTGTTTAATTTATCTTTGTCTTACTAACCTATTTTTTGCATTTTGTTTTTCCTGTTAAGCACTTGCATACTGCTTACTAACAACGTATGCATGGACACTGGAGGTCTAGATTCGTTCAAAATAAATAAATGTAGCTTGAAGGAGTAACCATCAGTTACTTATACCAGGGCGGGTAAGAGGTGGATTACCTCCACTGGTCTTTCCCCAGGGCTATCACACTGCATTAGCATCTGTAGCTAATATTTGATCTGTGGCATAAAGATATGTAGTTTGGTAGTTAAGTCGATGAAGTATTGTATATTTAGTAACTGTATGGTTAGTAACTGTGTGGACAAATACTTTGAGTTCCCAACCGGGCGTTGCGGGTGCAATTCCCCACCTAGCCAAGTCCTTCGACATTGCACTAACAACATTTTTCATTTATAATGATGGCATTACAACGATGGAATTCAATCACAGCCAGATTTATTCTCAATCTGGGAATGTACGAACCTGGGGCGCCATATTGCTGAGCAAAAAAGTCTGGTCCACGTGCTTCTGGTTGAGGCGGTGGTTTCCCGCTGCAGCCAGATGTCCGCGGTCAAACCCCGAGCCCTTGTAGTCACTGTTCTCTGACCTGCAACAAATACACCTTGGGTTAGGTCGACGAGTTTCAAACTTTCCTCACTTTTGACATTGTCACATTTGACCTCATCACATTCGACATCATTACATTTGACATTGTCACATTCGATATTGTCACATTTGGACATTGTCACATTCGACGTAATCACATTCGACATTGTCACATTTGATATCGTCACATTCATCTTCATTATATTAGACATCTTCACATTGTGACAAACACATCTAGGGTCAGGTAGAGGTGATTAAAACTTTCGTAACACGTGAGATTCTTACATTTGGCATCACCATATATGACATTGTCAATTTGACATCATCACCTTGGACATTATCTCATTCGACAACTTCACATTTGGGAGGCGGGTATGGGTACCGCCGCCCCGGGAACCATTTATTAGATAACCAACACCTCTGCCATAGGTCATCCCAAGTGGTTTGCTACGTTTGGTGACTTAACAGGGGTGCCCGGGTTCATGGGGTGAGGTTTGTCCGTGTCTTGGCGGCGGACTCGTCTGCCCATCAGCTGCATAGCAGGTGGGATCGGGAGAGAATGGTTGGGGGAGTTCCTTTGACTCCAGCTGTACTCTCTTGGAATATCGCCTTGCACCGCATTGGGAGGAATGGATTCATATGTCCGTCACTCCTGGACACACTGATCCCCAGATTCCTACCCACCTCTCATACCCTTTTCCTTCCCAGCACGTCCTCTCCTTCCTATCCTAAAAAACCCTCCACAAAGCACCCCCAAAGATGACGTAGGTCCTGAGGGGAATTATTTTCCTCGGGGCCTCTTGTGGAGCTAATGTAAAGCTAAATAAATTTGAAATCGTCACATTGGACATCGCAATTTAGTAGTTAGCGCCATTTTTCCCGACATGTGAGTGGTCCCTGTCAAACTGTGTATCAAACGTGTTGATTAAAGGATTAATTGATTAAGATAAAACCGATTCTAGGACTGTTTCAGCTTTTAAACAAATTAGAATCAGCCGACAAGCAAGTTATGCAATTTGAAGTCACCTGAAGAAGGGATGTACGCTCTCGTCGGGGTGGAAGTCGCAGAGGGAGCGGTCAACGCCTGTGGCGGGCTTGACGGCGTCACGCGTGAGGTGCTCAAACACCCAGTGCGCCACGCGATTGCGCCGGTCGTACGACAGCACGTAGTTCTCCAGCGAGCGCACATTGTCCAGACCTGGGAAGCCGTACTTCATTATCTGGGACACCTACAAACACAAATACTTTTTCCAACATCCCGAATGCCAATTTTGTCTTTTTCAGTAATTATCCTCTCTTCTGTCAAACATTATCTAAAATTGCCTGCCGTCCAAAGTCTGAACTCGACTCCAATCTTCCATATAATTCTGAAATTTGCACATTTAAATAAAATTAATACAAAAATTCACCTTGCCGGGTGAAATGCAGATCCCGCCAATGTCTGGGAATCTAATAAAAAGGCACTTTTTAGATGAGAAAAGTGTGGAGAAGATGAATAAAAAATAAATTAAGGCGCGCTCGGCAAAATTGAGGGAGAAACAACCGTTCAAAGTATTTAAAATTTCACTTCGCGAACTGATATTGACAGTTCGTTCGCCATTTTTTCACTGCTTATGTTGGATCCCAGACCTAATACAGAATTAATAGTACGCCAGAATCACAAACCATGTTACTCAAACCTAGCGTAGCCGGTAAACCACTTGAAAACTGGGATGTTTTTCTTGCCTTGACGCGAGTAGGCGTTATAAAGGGGCACTTTTTTTGTATCACAAACCATGTTTAGCGTATTAGGTTATAAAAAAAATGGCGGGCGGACTGTCAATATCAGTTTGCGAAGTGAAATTTTAAATACTTTGAACGGTTGTATCTCCCTCAATTTTGCCGAGCGCGCCTTAATTTTTGTTTTATTCAGCTTTTCCACACCTTTCTCATCTAGAAAGTGCCTTTTTATTTAATTTCCAGACATTGGCAGGATCTGCATTCCTCCCACCTTGCCTTTTCCTGTAATTTTAAATGATGGCCTAGAACAATTGAAAAAAAGGTATTAATTATGCCAAAAGCCGCCGCATTTTTAGACATGGAAAATACATTTATGGAAATTACACTTCATTTTAACAATTACTAGAAGAAATAACTATTTATGTGCACAAATAGGTCATTAGGTTCTTAGTTTTTTTATGTAAACTAAGTAATTCATGCATATTTAGATCGAAACAAAACTACGCAAATGTAAAATCAATACAAAAAAAATTAAAATGACGGTAAAGCGCGGGTCACATTATGCTGGTTGCCAGCTGCTGCTTACCAGCAGCTGGTAGTAGTACCAGCTAGCAGCGGCGGGCAATCTGGTCACACTACTGTTGCTGCTACTCGCATCTCGCACTCTCCAGTTAGTCATTCACTATATGTCGTCTGTCGTTTCACGTAAAAAGCTAATTAAGCAGTTGTTAGAGAGGGTGTCAGGGAACTTAGTTTAGAAATGCTTAACCAGCTTCACCGCAAACAGAGACGGTGGTGGGTCAGGCCATCCATACAAACAAGGGAAGAATTAGGGGCATCGTCAAGACTTCTCCAAGAACTGAAAGAAGAGGATCCAGAAACATACAGAAATGTTTTAAGAATGACGGCCCCTCAATTTCAAGAATTGTTAGAATTAGTTGAACCTTTAATTAAAAAACATGTGCTTTCTCGTTGCTGATAGACGCAATAATGGTGACTGCGCTGCCAGCTGGTGCCAGCGGTCACGTGATTGGTTATTCGCCACTGCCTGCTACCAAAAGTTAAACATGTCCAACTTCGTCAGCCGCTGACAAATACTCGCCTGCTGATCGACGGCTGGCAGAAGCGGCTTCTTCAACTCGCGGCTGGCAACCAGCATAATGTGACCCGCGCTTAAAGGAATCATTTTAAAGGAAATTTAGAACTTTGAATAAAAATGGAATTTGAATGCACCTTTCACCGTCTATCCAAACATAATTAGTTGTTTCTTATAGTTGAAACATAGTGAAATAACCAAAATCTAGCTGGTTCACTACGTTTGGTGACTTAGCAGGGGTGCCCGAGTTAATGGGGTGAGGTATGTCAAGATCTTGGCGGCCGATGTGTCTGCCCACCTACTGCGTGGCGGAC